>VZRQ01006119.1:1199391-1271796 GCA_013397975.1 Machaerirhynchus nigripectus | reverse complement strand
CCCGGGCAGCCCCGGCTGCGGACGGGGCGGGGATGGGCGCGGATGGGCGGCGGGGCGAGCCCGGAGCCCTGGGATGGCGGTGGCGGTGCCGTGGATTATCCCGGTCAAACCAAAAAAGATGAAGTTGGAGTTCGCCGCCTTTTTTTTACCCTTGGGATCCTCGAGGGAAAGCCGTGGAACTGTGGTGTGAGCGGCAGCTGAGCGCTCGTTCCCCCGCTGCTTGGAGGGAGAACGATTCCTCCAAACCCGAGAGAGCGCCGGGAAGGCAGGAATGTTGCAGCGGGACGCGGGTCTGACCCTCCCCCCACCAAAGCTGCGAGGCTTTGGGTCCGGTCCTGGGCTCGGTTCCCGACAGGAGTGGGAGGTTTAGGGGCTGGAAGCAAAGGCGCCAGCCTCTGGCTGCTGCGCTGGCCGAGCCTTGCCCTTGGCGCAAAGGTAATTGATGCCGGAGCGGTCCGCTTCTCTTTAAGCGGCCAAGGCGAGCGGGGCTCCCAGATTCCGTATCGCTGTGTTGTTCCTAGAGACCACCTCTTCAAAAGGGTGAATAACAGAATATCAGAAAAATAAACAGCCACGGCATTGCTGGATAGTGTTCCCTCCTCCTCTCCTCTTTGTTTGCAAGGAAGGGCATTATTCCTTCTCCATTGTGCTCAGTGGAGTCTTGCCCTTGGCAGTGATGAGAGCAGGATCAGACCCTTTCGGTTACCGGTATTTGTCACGTTCACGTTGACAAAACCTCTGGGGTCTCATCTACTGTGACGTTGTGAAACTTGGATATGAGCCCATTCTCTTCCACCAAAAAAAAAAAAAAAAAAAGAAAGAAAAAAAAAGAAAAAAATTGAGAAACTAGAGTTCTCTGTTTAAAACCAAGAGAACTTTAAAAATACATAACCAAAAGAGTGGAATGATGGTGGAGTCTTTGTATGACGACTGAAAAAAATTCCAGGGCAGGTTGGGACTTGCCTTGTAGGTTATTAACTCAGCAATTCATTATTGATCACTTTCAGACCGGTTTCAACAGAAACTTCAACACAGCGATTTTTATCCTGCAGTCCTAAATTGCTTCCAGCATGGTGCCGTTTGCCAAAAATGCTAACTACCAGAAGCTTTACACCATCCTAACGTTTTTCTTTTGTGTGCTTTTTTTAGTAGAAAATACTGAAAGAAAGTGCTTTTGCAATTTTCTAATAAATTTAACATCGACTTCATAGCTTCAGTATTGAGGGATTGATTTTTTTTTTTTTTTTCTGCTGATGTATTTTCTCAGCAGCACTAGAAACATGAGAAAATAAGGACACCTTTTGTGGACAGAATTACTTATTAGACTAACTAACCTCTTAAAAAAATATATGTTTTTACTTGAATTAACTCTAAGAGCTTACCAGAATGCTCTGGTAGAATACAAGCTTGTTGGTATGGAATTGAAGCCAAGCCTTCTGTATTGTGCTCATTTTTGGGGAGGAGATAATGTGATTATTGCTCTTGTTTATTATCCTTGTGTTTCACATGCTTTTTTTCCACTGGAATAAAAGTATTTTAAGTTATCTTTGAAGGTTTTCCTGTGCATGTGTAGACAATAACTTGATATTGAAGTTGCACAGAGTGTAAGTTTTTGTTCTGTCCCTATAATGCAGAATGATGAGGGGGAAAGGGTATTTTTTTTATTTTGCTTTCTGTCAGCATTTTAAAAATTTGCTAATATATGGCCTTTTCACTATGCTCTTTTTTTTGTCTGTTCTAGAATGCTGATAGGTTGTGATTTAATCAGTGTGGTTTCATTGTTCTAACTTCTGCAGTTCAGTGCTACCACAGCAAGATAAGAGAGGCTGAAATATTAAATCTACTCACATAAAGCCCCACCATTGCTTCAAAGGAAGCCACAAACCAGCCCCAGAAACAGTATCAATAGATTCTTGACCATTGTTTCCTCGTATTTTTGTTTGTGGCTTAGTCTGCAGACGCAGACTGCAATTCATGCAGTTGTTTGAAAGTCTTTCTTACCCTAAGATTTGCCTTTACTTAGCTCTACATTTGCACTTTTTTTTTTTTTTGGTGAGGTTTTTTGAAACCTACATATCTTCTAATTTAGGGAAGGATTTCCGTAAAGTAATAGTTATGTAAAAACATTTAGAAAAATATTAGATTAATTTCTTTAACAAATGCCACGCGTGCAATTCAGAATGTCTTTGTCCTTAAGTACACAATGAAAGGCCGTGAGCATTTGTATATCTCATATGAGTACTGTGACTGAGTGGGGCTACACGGTGTTCATTGCTACTAATCTGTTTCTGATTTTTAATAAAAGACAATATAACCCTTTTTGTTACTTCCCCTCCTCTCCACATTCTAGATCTACTGTGGCCTCAATGGAACAAGTCCAACACCTTCAAACAATTCTTCAGCAAGTTCCACTTCTCTGTCAGCTGTCACAAATTCAGTGAACAATACCACCACTCACGGACATGGAAATTCTCTTCACTCAACCACAAGTCTTTTTTTCATTCTCTCAGTTTCTCTTCTGTATTTTTGCTGTTAAGAGACTCTGGCATGGAAATGGCTACCACTCCCCACCCCGTTTCCTGAACCACCTGAGATGGCTAGTTCTTCAACCCAGCATGAGAAAAAAAAATAAATCCAAACTCCACATCAAACCAGCTTGGTTCCACTCCATACTCAAATTAGTACCAGTCTGACCTAGAGAAGCACTCAGTATTCTGACTTTCAAAGCTGACCAGTGTGAAAAGACCAGCTTCATCAAGGAGGTAAAATTATGAGCTCTTTCACCAAATGAGTTGGAATCTGAAAAAGAAGATGGAAGCAAAAAGAGACAGTACTGACAAACCCAATTTAAAGCTGAGAAGAAATACAGTATCTTATAATAAGGATGGATATAACACTCCATGAAGAAAAAAAGGCTAGAGAGTTTATCTACCATTTAGAATAAGGACTTGAAGAGTTTTATTTTTTGTTTAAGTTCCAAGAAGTCAACAGGCTCATAGAACCCCTAGAAAACACAGAAAAGCTCAAACGATTGTTTCTTGCACAGCCAATATGGTTATAACTTACGGATATTAGGATGTATGAAAAAGGAACAACATCAGTGAGAAGGGTTTCTTCTAGATTTCATTTGTATGAAATTGTTACAAGGCTAAAATAGAATAACAAATTTTTGTAAGAATCCTTATTTAACCCCTGATTCCTAACCAAATGGTTAGCCAGGGAGGGCTAGTTTTGAAATAGCTAAAGCCCCACCAGTTTTCATAAGAGTGGAATTATTTATGGTGGGAATTTGAATTTGACATTTTATTTAAATTGTTTGTATATTAAACCATATGTGCCAGAGAAAGGAGGTGTGGAAACATTAGAAAAAGTACCAGGAGCTTTTTGTAAATGAAATTCATAAAAGAACAAACAAACAAAAAAGTCAATGGATGTATGTCTCCTCTTTCCTTTATTTCTCCTCCCAAGTTCTACAAGTTGTGTAAGTTTCTTTGCTCCTGGAACTTTCCTTAATTATGAAGGATTTATGAAATCTTATGAGTAATGTTATAGTGCTGCTTTTTTTTTTTTTTTTAGGCACAAGGTGAATAACTTACTGTTTTTTGAAGAGTTTTAATTGTGATAGTCTACTTTAAACCTGGGCTAATATTTGCGGTGGGGAGAAGGAATGGGGAGAGGAGAGCAAACCGCCAAAGAAAAAGAAATTAAATGAAAAGGTGTTTGGAATATGAAGACTGGAGTCCTAATTTAATCACTGAATTTAAAAGTTACCTTTGTAAATACTACTTTTTAAAAAATTTTTTCTGAATCAAAATTGCTATACTTGCACAGATTGTTTCTGTATCATCCAACACTTTAGAAAATAGTATCTGGTACTTGATCAAAACAAGCTTTGTTGAGGAGGTTCAACTACCTTGATGATGATACCTTGTCAGAAAAAAATTAACTATGTTGATATGATCACATGTAAGTGTACATGATCATACCACTGTCTGTAGATATTTATCTCAGTATAAGATCATGTCAAACATAAGTGGCTCTCTAATTTTTTTTTTTAATACACATTGTCTTTCAGTTACATTACCACCAATTCACAGTATCACGTATTAGTAGCAAGCTAACACAAATTCGTGTCAGTGAGTGTACATGGACATTTCCTTATGCTTATCATTTGTATCCAGTAAAATGTTAATGATTGTATTTTGTGTTTGTGTAATAATGCTTTGATTTATTAGCTACTGATTTTCATTGGAGAAACCTGTAAATAAAACAGTGGACAGGCAATGCATTCTAGATGCACTTCCAGACACTTCTACAAAAACTTGTACCTTGCCTGCGTTAAGTGAATGAACTGTTAAGCAAGACGGTATATGTGATTAAAAACCTCAAGGTCTAGCAATGCTGAAGTGTAATTAGTTTTATTTCTCCTGAAAGTTTTGTGCCACTGGGAGTCTGGATTTCACTTTGAAACCAGGGAATGAGATTTGATTAACATCTCTAGTAACTGTAGTAAGTTTTTCATACTTATTACAGCCTCTTCCCTTTCAAAGTACGACTTTGTTTTCATGTTAGACAAACAGTGCTTAGACAGAGTTTTCCTTTATTTCTTTTGGTGGCAATGAGCAATTTTCCTTATGATGGCTAAAGCTGTTTCTCAACTTCTGGTTATCAAGCAATGTGAATTAACTGCTTAAGGTTTCTGACTCCCACAGACTACACTAACACAATAAGCATATCCCAGTGATACAAGGTGAACCATGCTTGATGAAGGACAGAGGCTGGAAGAGGTAGGAATTTATGCAAAATTTTGCTGAAAAGCAAAAATTACCCAGATGAGCATTCAAGAACAAATTGATGCAGTTCGTGACATTCTGAATCGGTGTCTGTGTTGTTTTTCAGATATGTTCCTTTCTAATACCTGTTAAAGGCCCAAGGATATTCTGTGTGATTATCTTCACTCCCTAGATGTGGAGAAGCACATTTAAATAGGCATGCTGCACATGGGTCTGCTTTGGAAAGAGGCCCCTGGAGAGGCCTCCCAAGGCTCTGGAGGGAATGCAACGTGGCAGACCTTTGCTTCTGTTCCTTTGCTTTTCCAGTAAGCTGAACAAACCCAAGGAGCAGGATAAGTTTATCAAAGCTCGCTGTTTAACTAAATCTTGGAGCGTGCAGGGAGTATCAAAGCACATTGTTCCTTTGTTTAGCTTTTCTCCAAATGCTCCAGGAGAAAGCAGGAAGATAAACCAACCAACCCAGCTGTGTACCTTTTTTTAAAAACATAAAACTTAAAATTAGCCTCTCTCCAAAGACAGGCAGAACAGGAGAAAGGCTGTAACACTGGGCCTTAATTCTATGATGTGCCAGTACAATAAAAGAAGTAAAGGAATGTGTCTGAAGTTTTTGCGAAAGAGTCAAACAAAATGGGATGCTTGGCTTAATTGGTGCCGTGCTTTTTAAAAATTCCTTTCATTTGAGAAATAGAGCCAGATTGCTCTTTAATAACATCTAAACTATTTAAATTCTCTTGAGTTTTAGTGTTTTCACCAGACCAGATGAGTGATTTAGAAAAATGATCTGGTAACCTTTGTTCTGTTCCATTCCATCACAGGACAATGGAATCAGTGATGAAGAAATCCACCCAGGGAAAGAGGATGTGATGGATGTATTTAACAAAGGGGGGAAGGCGGGCGGGGAGGGAGGAGAGTGGAGTCTACGCGCTTCACAACTATTTGATTTTTTTAAATGACACCTACAATAACTAGAGCCAGCTCTTACCCATGCCTCTCCCTTTCACAAATCTGTCCAGCTGAAGTGTGTCTGGATTATGTATATTGCAATGACTGAAAAAATACTGCTCTGTTTGATGCATGGCACTGCTTTTGTTGTAAACATATGCTAGCCACATATGTCCTGAATAAAGCAGAGTGTTATTATTTGAATGAAAATACCCAAAATGAGCACTTACAGTTTGTGTGCAGCTCACTATTCCTTCCTTCACAGCATCATACTCTGAATAGCCCTTAAATTTTTCCAAATTGCAGTTTTCAGCTAGTTTAGAAATCCACAGGGACTTTGAATGAACAACTTCCATTCAACAAAAATCTCTGCAAGGTGAAATATTTTGGGCCAGATCCAACACCACTGCTAGTGGCTTCCTTGTTTCCAGCAAGACGCAGCCCTGTCCCCTGAGCCTTTCTCCACACAAGAACAGCGTACATGTGATGCTGTTTTGTCCTAAGGGTAGTCCCCCTTTGTCCACGTGGGGATGGGACATTGTTAATGTCTCAATAAATGAACTCAGGGTTATTTTGACAAGCCATTCCTAACTCTTAGCCTAATCCATCAAATTAGGGTTTGCCCATACAAAGCAAACACTCTCAAGCTAGCTGGAGACAGCGGCATGCTCTCTAATGTTGTTAGTACATTGTTTAATATGGAGTAATTTCTCCCGGGAGTCATTCTTATGCAGCCTGTTGGCCTCTGGAAGGGCTCATGGGAACAAACACTTGCAGGGCTGGGGCTCTTTGTCATGCATCTTTCCAAGTCAGCATCTCCCTGCACTCGGGTTACACCGGGCTGTGCAGTGAGCTCACAATGACACCTTGTATCTGAAAGTGAGGATGTATGTGAATGTGCTTGTATTAGAGGCCGTTCAGAGCGATTTGCATTTTGTGTGCATTCAGGCTTACAGCGATTTGACTTCCCATACATGACTGAAATGATTTAGGTAGCAGACTTTATCATCCAGCATCTTTATTGTAATGGATACAGTTGGGAACGTTTCTTGTTTTTTGCATTAAAGATAACTTTGAAAAGGGAGCTGTCAGCTCTGCCTCATAGCAGCACAAAGCTCTTCATTCTGGAACGCACATTACGTTTGAGGCACTGTACAGGTCTACTGAGCCCCGACTGATGAAGGGTCTGGTTATTTTAAAGCCACCAGTTTATCTACAGCAGTTTGAAGAGCAGCCCTAGGGTTTCTGCAATGCGTGCTTTGAGATGTGGTCTTTCATCATTATGCAGTAGCCTCGGGAAAGATACTTGATCCTTACTTTGGTTATCAGCCTTCAGTTTTCCAAGCGAAACCATCAGCATCCTGCTCATGAATGCATAATTGCTCTAGTTTAGACTTCATCAAAATGTCCAGAATGAATGACCTGGAGCTGAAGAAAAAACCCAATAGATTCTATACTGCCCAATCAAAATCCTAAACTAACAAAATCTCATCTGTGAAGGGTCATTCAATCCTCTCTTGAATCCAGTAATACTCCCTGCAATGTATGTGCTACAAATACATGAATAAAACATTTTCAGGCTTTGAAGAAGTGAAACGAGACTCTTTCTTTTATGCTTTCAGCTTAGCAGGAGCTATGCTTTAACAACTGATGAGTGCACAATATAAAATTTGAGCACACAGCAGAATTAAATCGTGGTAGCTTGGTTTTGCTGCATAAACTGAATGATCGCATTCCACCAAAATCTCTCTTGAATGACCTAGCGTGAAAAGTATTCTGTATGTGGCACAAATTATTAAAGGAAGCAACGCCTCTGTAAAGCAATTGTTCTGTTTCCCGCTTTTCAACCCCTCTCACTGAGAGCACAGCGTGGACTTTTTTCAGTTCGCTTAGTGTGCCGTAACCTGGATGTAAAGTCTGTGTTCATTACGCTCAAATATGTAAACTTCACATGACAAAAACTGTATATTTTTTTCACTGAGTTGTATAAAATGCAGATGGTTTCTGAGGTGTAAGACTGAGCCTTGAGTTCAGAGGGATATATACACCCGAGTACAATAACAAATGCATATTGTGTGATTGCTTGGACCTGTAGGATTCAAAACAGAGTACACACAGCTCATTAGGGCAATTAAAGCCATAATAGAAAGAACTAAAAAAGAAAAATTCAAATGGGTAGAAACCATGTTGTGAGAACCTTCCTTGTTTTAGGAGTCAGGGAGAATTTCCTCTGAAAGCAGATTATCTGGTAGCTGTTCAGTTACGAAGACAGTCTGAGGGATGTAAGTAGAATGAAAAGGGACTTCATTGAATCATAAAACATGATCTAGAATACAGATTTGATGGAGTCTTTGCTCAAACATGGCAGTTTTAGTGTTTTAATGCTTAAGTACAAAGAAGTTTTTGAACAATGAGTGAGAAAAGTCCTTTGGCAGGGCTGTGCAAGTAATGCAAAGAAGAGATGGCATCATTATTCTGAGACATGACGATGACATTTGCTGTCACGTATCTACCATCTACATTTTAAAAAATATGTTTTCTAAAACTTGCTGGCATTTTGTGTCTTTTTATGTTTCCAACAGTATCTTCTACTTACTTTTTAAAAGCTGTTGTCCTACTCTGATTTTGTTGTTTTTCCTGTTTCAGGGAACTAACACAAAATTACACACAACACAGCAATTTTTTCACATTGGAATTAGTCTCCATTCCAAAATTCTCAGGCTCCTGTAAGGTGTGCCCTCTTGCAAAGTGCCATCAGTAAATGAGCCAACATGAAGCATTACCAGGATGACAGACAGGATATTTTCTTCCATGCTAGTTTGTTTTTTTCACTGAAATTAAAATATCAAAAGAACATTCAGCTATTTTCAGAACACAAACTCCACAGTAATTTAGCCCTGTTAATCTGGCACTGATCTTAGGCCTCTGACACAGTTTCACTGTAAGCAAAAGCACGTTGCCAGTGTGCTGGAGGAACAGGATGAGAGGTAAAGCATCCACACATACTCCTGTGACCTGACTGAGATGTCAGCTTCAGTCCCAAAATGTGTGATTCATTCCACTAGGGGTTTGGTGGATTTTGCTAGTCAGCTGACGGGGGTCTGGGACTTTAATTAGTATTTCAATGTGTTTACATTTAGGTTTGTTCTTACTCAGCAGTGCAGGCTGACATTTTTCAACTTCTACTTCATTCCTTTTTCTTTCCCTCCAGTCTGATACGAAGCGTCCCTCAGAGCAGAGGCAGTCTGTGCTGAGAGCTTGCAGAACTCCTAGCAGGCATTAGCCATTCATCAGCAGGTTTTACCCCACTTTCTGTAACAGCAGCAATTAAAGCCCAGGTCTTCAAAAGTAATTTGGTGCTTGACTTGAATTCCTTTTAAGATCAGTGTCCTTGTGGGTTACAGTGTGACTGTCTTCTGTGTAAAATCAGTGATTAATACTGAAAGGTTATAGGGATCTCACATCATCTCTGCTTATTTTTCTCTTCTGTTTGCTCGCCTGCTTGGGTTGCTTCCTGTGCTCTAGAACCTGTGATTGCTATGGCAGGAGTGTTTGAAAATACCTTTCCACCAAGGTGCTGTCTTTCATCTCTGCTGCAGTTGGATGGGGGGGATTTAATGAGGTCAGAGCTGCCTGGTTTCCACAGTCTGCCTGTCCCAGGCTTTCATACATGGGGATCAGCTCCATTCCAGAGCACCCACACTCCTTTGGTGCTTCAGCCCAGGGACAGCTGAGGGCCTCAGTCAAGCCCCGGTTTTGGGCTTGAGCCAATCATTTCACCAGAGACCAGAATGGTGGGTTTATATTGATTTCTGACAAGAAAGAAGGAGGAGCGGAGTGAAAGGCTGATGAACTGACAATATGGAAAATTGCATTCTTTTCCAGCTGAACTCTCCAAATTTTATTTCCAGTGCCACTGAAATACTGTATTTACTCTTACTTACCAGCTAGGTATAGCTAATTATAGTTACTATAGATATTGTATATCCATATTAATATAGATATATAGCTAGTATAGCAAATTATAGCTAATAACTTATAGCTAAGTGCCTTTTAAGATGGTTTCAGCCCTGAAGAGCTTGCAGTCTTACTTCAGAAGCAGACACAGCAGATGGGTTGACAAGAAAAAAAGTGATTCCTCATAAACCCAGCACACCTTTGGGACCTGAGGGCAATGGGTGGTTCCTCAGCTCCTTACCTCCCACCTGGAACAGGCAAGGCTCCCCTGCCAGGCACGCTGCCCTGGGGCAGGAGGGAGCTGCTGGCTGTGGATAAGGAGCAGGGCAAACAGCAGCAGCTGTCACCTCAGGGAGGGAGATGAAGCAGAGTGCAGGGAGCATCCTGCCTCTGCACCTGTGGGGAATCGGGAGCCCGTGGTCGTGGCACTCACCCCTGAGCTCCCTGGCTTCATGAACAGAGCCAGCAGGTGATGAACAGGCTGAGGGAAGTGATTGCTACCCTTCATTCACCTCCCTGTGAGCACATTTGCCATAAAATGTGTAGTTTGGAGACCACAGTGTGAGAGTAGAATGGGAGAGGCCAGAGGAAAGCCACAGTGGTGGTCTTGGTTCTGGAACAAGTCAGGAGGAGACGCCTGGGGAGCTGGGTTTGTTCTGTCTGAGGAAGGGAGCTAAAAATGGGGTTTAATTGCTGTCCTGCACATGAGAGGATGGGGCATCAGAGAGACTGGGGAGAAGGCAGGGGTTGGGTTAGCAGGTAGCGGATTTGCTGGGGAAAAAGACACTGCAAAAAATAAAGAAACTACTGAAAAATGTCTAAGACAAACCCTTCAAAAGAAATCTTACAAGCTCCGAATAAGAAGTCCTGTGTCCAGTTTTGGACACAGCAATTAGCAGATATGAACTAGTAAAATTCAGAGTAGAGCAATGAAAACCACAACAGATGTAGATGGAAAAAGTAGAAAGAGTGGAGCATATTTAGCTACAAAAAAGAGAAGCAGGAAACATTGAAAGCTGTAGGTAAAAGACAGTTGCTGGGATATAGGGACAGAGCCTGTCCTTCCTGTGTGCTGTGAAGATAACAAGTCACATTCACAAGAATTGACCCGGGTTGCCTGGGAAGGTTGAAGATGTTTCTGAAAGCAGGTTAAATAAACACCATTTCGAAATAATTCAGATCTGGCTGATCACACCTTTGGGCAAGAGGAAGGCTGGAGGGCCTCTCACAGCCCTTCTTTCCCCTCAGGAAATAATACTTTCAGGATAATAGTGTTGATGCAATCCCAGAGCATGAAGAGTGCACATTCAGAATCCCTCCTTTCCTCTCAACAGAAATTTTCCTCTGTGCAAAATACCCTTTTAAACCAAATATTCAGAATTAATAATGCTGAGCTGCTGCAATTTCCCACTTCCGTGAGTAGTGCCTTCTTCATTCAGTTGCTTCAGTACTGAAAATTCAGGCTGTCAGCTGGATAACACAAACAAGTTTACATGTGGCACCTGAGTGAGACTTCACCTTTCTGTGTGCCCAGTATATGGTTCTCTGTTTCCTGTGTGCCACAGTAAGATATATGGCCACAGATTTCTGCAGACTGGTGGATATCCCAGCATCTCCATCTCCAAAGCATGTGTCAGAAGGGCTCATGTCACCGTAGCAGGGGCTAATGGGTGTGGTCTCTATCTCAGGTCTGCAGAGAAATTGGGTAGTGGGAGACAAAAGGGCAGAGCAGCCAAGGATTTGGGGCATCTGGAGAAGCAGAGTGGCCTCGTTAGGTAGGACTGGCAGAGTTGTTATAGGGACAAGGGTAAATAAGGAAAGACAGACAGCTTGTGTGGGTGAAAGATAGTTTTAAGGATGCTGCATGGTGGGGATAAGGAATTGCTATCAAATCACTATTTCAGTGCTTTTGAAGTTAACTTTATCGCCCCTTAGTGAACAACCCCACAAACACTGAAGCCAAGGGAATTCTGGTGTCTAACAGACACTTCCTGAGCGAGCCAAGTCCTTAGAAAGGCTCGCTGTCTCTCACATGGGACACGTCTGTGTTGTTCCCAATTTCTTAATTAAGGCTTTTAGAGGATGCTTTTCTTTTCTTTAACCCTCTGTTTTCATGGGATGAGCTGGAATTTAATTCTGCTTATGGCTTTGACCACCCTGTTAAAATCTGTTGAGATGGGCCAGCGGGTTCCAACACTTGAATAAAGGAAATGTGAAGATGTACATGCACCACATGGTCATGAAAGCCCAAAGTCAGTCAGCCAGGCTAGAAATTATGTGAGCTTTAAATAATAAAAATGTTATCATCGCTTTGATGGCATGAGGGAGACAGTAAGGAAGTTCAAAGAAGTTGTTTGTTAATGCTTTATTCCTTGAAATCTGCTTCTGTATGCAGCAACCCTTAAATCAAACGGTGATAAGGCATTTGTCAAATAGCTCAAATTTATTGTGCTTGAAATTGGAAGAGGAGTTACTGAAATTTTGGTAAGTGCACAGGAAACCCAGAGCTCATAATCTACTATGAAAGGTTTGTTTGTTTAGTCTAATTTGCATCTTTCAACCTTTCATTTTCTGTAGAAGGAGGTAGAATACGAATTGCTTTTTTTAACGCAGCAAAGATTCTCTCAAGGTTGCTATAGTCTCTGTAGTCCATTCAGCACATTCAGAATGCAAATTAGTTCCACATCAGAGTCTTTTTGTGAGGCTTTTCATTACAGGGGGACATGTAAAGCCCTCGAATTTCTTTTTTAATTTCAGATAAAGGTGGATCAAAAAGTGGATAGATCTCTTTATTTGTATTTTTAAGAGTCTTTTTAATACTTTTTCCTATCAAACATGAAAAGGAAAATAGTTGCATTTCTAGGCATTTGGGGACCCCTTTGAAGCACTGAGCAAAGGAATGCTTAATACTTTGAAACTATGTATTATTGAAACTATCAATTACTTTAACATTTTTTCAAAGGCAAAACAGGATCCTCACCAGACCAGCTTTGTGTCTCGTTTTTCTTGTTCTGAGAGGTTGTCTATCTGTATTGTAATGAGAAGATGGTCAGACTGGCTTGATGTTTTGCACTTTTTACTTTTCATCTTCAAAATGATTTGTGAACATCAAGCAAGCATATCAACTTGAGTTTCTCTAGAGAATACTTGTCTTGAATTACAAGCAACAGATCATGACTTTTTATAAAATCTTGTGGCAATCATTATATACTAGTGTTAATTTTAAAACCTTACAAAAATTAATAGGGCAAAATCAGTTTGGGTTTTCTTTTTTATTTTTTTTAATTTTTTTTGCAAACTAAAATAATACCTGTTGGATTTCTCGTGATAAATAACATTGTCTGCTGAAGGTATAGTATTACTGATGCCTGGCTTTGTAATTTTAACTCATTTTTTTTTTAAAGTCAAAGTTTGCAGCACTGAATTCTGTTTGAAGCAATTGTTCTATTATTTGCAATGTGTAGGGGTGGATTAAAGCTTTTGTGACTCCTCCCATTCATCTTGTCCTTGCTTACCTTTTAATACCACTTTTAGAGTGCATCAACTGAGATGAAGTCTTCCGAGAACATATGCTGGGTTCTGACAAGAAAGGCAGGGAAGATACCATAAAAACCTGATATTGTAGAGCTTTATTGTGGGAAAACTCTGCTGGGGTGGGCGGTGGGGTGGGGTGGTTCTTATTCTCTAAAAAGCTCTGCCTTATCAGGCAATATGTAAAGATTGTGGTGCTATTAAAGGTGATGGAGAGAAGAAATGGACTAGTTAATTGTTCAGTTCTGATACCTGGTACTGCTGGATGCTTATTTAATAAGTCTTGACTCATGATGAGTTCAGTGGTTGAAAAAATGAAAACCTCTTCATCTCAAAGGAAGAAATAACTTGGAAAAGTCAAAGAAAACTGCACCTGGAAGATTTCCAAGGAGGAATGACACCACTGCACATGTTTATGTTGTTCAACATTCAACATATTTATGTAAGGAAAAATGTGATGATGTGAGGAGGAATATAAACGGGATATAAAGTTCTCTGATTATGTGTTATCTGGTTTATGTGACATTTTTTATTTTCTTTTTATTTTCCTTTGGAAACAAGCTCCCTTTGTTTTTTCGTCCATTTTCTTAGCTAGTGGGTTTTTTTAAATGTTCATGATTTATTTTCCTTGTGATATTCAGTGCTGTAATCTGTGGCTGGTCTTGACTCCGTTCAAGTTAGCCATTATCCTCCTCCCTCCCAGTCTTAAACTGGGCATACACTTCTGACCTAAAAATTGATACTGTATTTTAAAGCTTTGTTCCCCTTCCTTTTTTCTCCATTCCCTGGATGTTTTTCTCCTCCAGGAGAAATTCTTATTTTTTTATTAATTGTGCAGAATTCATCTCTTTTAAAGATTTCTGTAAATATTCTGTTATCTTCCTCTCTTTTAAAATCATAAATGGATTGTGTGGATGTTGAAATATTCTGAAGATCTTGAATCATTACAAAAGCTCTGTAATTACATTTATTACTGATGATTTTCATTAGTAAATTCTTTGAGTTTACATTGTTCCTTTCATCCACAAGACTTATGGTACTATACAGTAAAACATCCATTACAGCTTAAGACATCCCTTGAAGACAAATGAGTCCTCAGACTTGTCTAAATCTGTGCAAGAGGAGCTCTGAGTGAAGGCTGCTTACAAGCCAGGAGCTGTGGGCCAGGTCAGGAGACAGAATAATTCTCATGTGACCTGACTTCTTTCCCCCCTGTACGTTCCAACCACATGAATTTGTTTTTTGGTGCAATTTGGAAAGAGCTTTATCTACATCTCTCTATGTCACAAGCATTGCCTAGGGGAGAATGAGACAGGTGGAGAACAAGAGGAGTGGGGATTTCTCCGGTCAGACCCTGACCAGCTGCTCCTGGGGTCACAGAGGCTTGTGCTTGGCATGGGGCAGCGCTTGACAAGTCCTTTTGTGCTGCTCCTCGAGGAACAACTGCCAGAAGCTGGACACAGCTCTACTTGAACATGCACCTGAATTTCCTTCTGAGTTTAAGCCCATGACACAGCTCTGCTCTGGCAGCACTCTCTGACAGCCTTGAATAGAGAAACACACGCTGTGGTGTTACATCAGGTATCTCTAACCTGTGCCTAGAAAAGAGAGACAGAAATGAAGTCACCAGAACTAACTGTGACAGCTACTGTGAATGTGCAATTTTTTCTTTTAATAACAGAGAGCAAAGATGTTCACAAGATGTTGTTTGGTGCTTTTTACCCACCCTGGCACCGGAACACTGAATAGCTTCCAATTAATCACTGTTTTGCTGGAGCTGGAGCAAAAATCAACATCTACTCTTCTGGGGAAGTCAAATGCCTGAGCTATTTGTCATCAATGGCTTCTGCTAATGGCATGATATTTTATCTTACAAATAACCAGAAGTTTGCATTGATCCACGAGAGTATGAGGGAAAGCCAAGTTACCTGTTAGATATTGTACCTCACTAATGGTCAGATTAAGCTTCTGTCCATGGTATTTCCTTGCAGTGCAGAGACTTTTTCTGGCATTTTTGTTGGCGGTGGGGAGGGGAGTGGCAGTGAGTGATATCCTGGAAGACACCAAGAAGTCAGGCACTGACACCTGAATCAAGGATATGATTTGGTGTGCGCTTCATTTGGTGCACAGTTGCTTTTTGCACCTTCTAAACTGGAACCTTGTTTCTTTTTTTTTTTTTCCAGTTCATCATGTTAGAGCAGCTTGCCCCTGATGCTGGAGCTTAAGCGAAGGAGATACCACAACCTTTGAGCTGTTTTCCTCACAGGAATCCCACTTTGCATTTCTTGGAGGAGGAGAAATTTCATGATTGCTGATGGAGTCCCTCCTCTTCAAGTGGGGTATGATTATTCCCCTGCTATTTCCTATAGAATGCAAGGTCCTTTGATCAGGTGAGACAACAGCAGCATTTCTCAGGGGCTCAGAAGTGGTGTTCTACAGGAATTGGACAACCCTTTGCTGAACCTAGCAATTTCTTTCACTACCCAGACTTGCCAATTCTGCGGCCATTCTGTGACCGGTCAAGGTGGCACTAGGAGCACTACACATGGATTGTAACCCTGCTACCTCTTGCATAAGCAACAAGCAAGAGGCCCCTGCTGCAAAGACCTTACACTTGAGAAAGCTATTTGCTGTTGATGCTTTGGGGCAGATACCTGCCTTTTTGTACCTCATTGTTCATTTTTGCTCTTCAGTTTTAATCTCAGTCCCTCATATTTGACAGATCATTCTGTCAGAATTACCAAATGAGTATTCTTGATTTTTTGTGATATTGTGAACAGGAATTATCCCTTTGCTTTGAAAACTGTGACATGTCCAAGTATGCTTCTCATCTTCAGGCAGCATGAAAAATATCAGAAACTTTCAGCACCCTCTCAGTTGCTGCCTTTCTGTATTTCACTGCTGGAAGTGAGCCCTTCAACCAGTGACATCCATCCATTTCTTTGTTTTAATGAAAACTGTGTGAGGATGCTAAAAAAGATGAAGCCTTTATCTGACAGCTTTTCTCAGACATTTGCTGAGCATCATTCACCGTAATCCCTTTCGGTTGTGTGCAGATACATAAATATGCTGTCTGAGCTGAAGGGGGATGTAGAAATGGTTCTTCTGCCCTGGCACAGCTCCAGGTGTGGGGCTGGAACACTTGGAAGCATGAGAGCCATTACTGCAGCTTGGTCTGGGTCTGCCCAGCAGGCTCAGAGGCCTATCTGGCCCAGTGCAGTGGTGCCTGAGCTGCATGGCTGACTCCCTTCTGTATGCAATGATGTTCTCTCGCAATCTGGCTTCACCCTTCTGGGCTGAAATAATCCAACTTGTCCTTCACTCCTATTAGAGAGTCATTTGGATACAAGCAAAGCAGAAAGCTATTGATGAGTAAGTTCAGGAGACTTGGAATGAAACTTTTTTTTTTTTTTAAATCCTGACAGTAGTTTCATGTGACCATATGAACTGGTTGCAATGTAATGAGGAATTGGGAGAGTAATTCAAGAGTCCACCTGGCAGAAGAATAATATATGATCTGTATAAAATGAAAAAAATTGTGGCATCAACCTGTATTCTGTCCTGATTTCAAATGCAAATCATGCTCAAGAAATGTGCAGGCCAAATGGTAGACAGAAAATGGAAATTCTTTGTTCCTGAGAGTGGGCATCATGCAAAGGCAACATTTTCTGAATCTTATTCACACTTTTGACTTTATTGTTGAGAATAGTCTCTAGTACTTGTGACTGATAAAACAGACACCTTAAGTGATAAGAATCATCATGCAACAGAAGGACTGTGGGATATTCTTAGTCTGAAAAGTTCCCATCCAATAAGAGACTAAATTGTGTGAAGTAGATTGATGGTAAGAAAAACTGAGTCCTGACAGTAAATGTCAGGGAAGATATATTAATGTACAGTAATGGAGTAGGAAATAGCCTTTTTTTTTTTTCTTCTAGTGCAACTTCAGTAATTACTTGCACAAAATGTCTACTAAGTGTCATTTTTAAAAGACATGAACCAAGCTAACCTGTTCCTTATATGAAAGCTTGAAGTAAACTAAAGACTAATTGGACACAGTGTAGAAAGAAAAACTGATACAAGAGGTTCCCAGATACTTTGTAATCATGAAGCTGATTTTAATACAGTGATTTCTTTCTTCTTTCGTCTTTTTTGGAGAATCGGGCAAAACGTTCAGTGATTTCCTATATCATTTTAGTGCTTTTTTTTTTTTGGAAGAAAAATGAGGCGAACCTGCAGCATGTCTCCAGTCACTCTTTTTTGAATGACCAACATGGCTGACATGAACGTCCTTACCTGAGCCCCTCTCCTGTGAAGTGTTAGAGCAGAAATGGATGAAGAACAGTCATTCCATCCCATGGAAAGTTCTTGAGGTTTCTGAAGTCTTTCTGTATCTTTTGTGGGAACAAAATACGAAGCAGCCCCTTTCAAATGCCTCTGTGAGAGAAAGCTGCGTTGACATGCCTAGTTTGAGAGCAAAGCTCTCAGGTATCCAGTTGGAAGGTTTCACTTTGGTCACAAGCAAAACTCTCTTGAAATGGTTATGTTCTTCTGAGATGTTTCATCTTCGATGTAGTGGGATATTTGGCTAAGTACCACTTTGAAAATGTTCATAGTAGGTCTGTGGTTTTGGTGCCATTGTACTAGGATGAGAGGAACTCAAGTTGGGAGAGCTGATAGATGAGGAATTATGAAAGACCTGGAAAAGGAACATGAACAGTTAATAAGGTGCTAGCTCTGTGCAGGATCCAGCCTGCTTAAATTGAGACTTAGGAGCCCAAAGCCTGAGGCTCAGACAGTAACCCAGCCTGTCTGCTTCTTGCACTGCAAGGTGCCTCTGTACTGTGCCTGAAAATTTCCTGGGCATTTACTGTAGTGATCTATTCATGCCTAAAAGCACCTGTTAGAAAAGAGACAGGCAACTCCCCCTCCCCAAAGCTGCCATGGTTCAGGCAGGCAGGCACCTGGGTGGCACAGCTGCTCTGGGGTGGCCTGAAGTGCTGGGTGTGACTGGGGCTGTGACTCCCTCTGGCTGATGGCTCAGTGTGGCAGAGGGACCGGACACCCTGCTCCTGAGGAAGAGTCAGACTTGGCAGTGGTGCCCAAGTCCTCGTGCTGTGTGTCTGGGCACAGCAACACACACAGGGTGGGGAGAAGGCTTTCCCCCAAATTCTCTAAGGCCCAGGGTTCAGAGACATGTCTTCTGTGTAGAAAGCCTAAATTCCGGCTTTCTTGGGCTAAGCAGGGTTTAGAAATCATGTATTTTGTTTCATCAAATACTATCTCCAGGAGGGGATGGAGACATCTCGAACTTCCCATGAGTTCTTTCCACTCACAGTAGAAAGGAAGAGCTTCATGCACGGAAAACCTCCCTGCACATCTCCAGAGAATGTGCTGGAAATTTGTGCAGTTAGGGCAGGTCCTGCCAAGGGATCTAAAGCACAAGGGATTTTTGCACGGCAGTGTGTAAAATGAGCACTGAAGTCAGGTCTTTATTACAGCTCTTTATTACAAATCTGTTTCCATATTCTTCAGCCTCCAGCATCAGTGGTGGTAAGATCAGGCTTTTTGTATGCTGCTGCCTTGCAAACATACTGATGTGTCTTCATAATTGTAGCTGACGTGATATGCAGTGCAAGTGACACCTCATCCTGCTGCAAGTGCTGGGTGTGGAAAACAGTGGTTGCTTTACAGGGTATCTGTATTTGTGTAGATTGCAATTTTTTGGTATCATACAAATAAATAGACTTGAGAGAGTACAGGCTTGTGGAAATAGAGGTATAAATCTAATTAATCGTGGAATCATAGAGTGGTTTGTGTTGGAAGGGACTTCAACGATCATCTTCTAACTAGGCCAGGTTACTCACAGCCCCATCCAGCCTGGTCTTGAATACCTCCCGGGACAGGGAGTCTACAAATTCCCTGGACAACCTGTTCCCGTGCCTCACCACCCTCACAGTCAAGAATTCCTTCCTAATACCTATTCTAAAACTACCCTCTTTCAGTTTCAGGCCATTCCCCCTTGTCCCATCATATATGTCCTTATGAAAAGTCCCTCTCCAATCTTCTTGCAAGCCCCCTTTAGGTACTAGAAGACTGCTGTCTCTTCTCCAGGCTGAGCAACCCCAAGCTCTATTAGTCTGTCTTCACAGGAATTAAATATTGGACAGGAGAATTTTCACATTCTGGTCTAGTGCCATTGCAATACCTGTTCAGTATTAGGGAAAAAGGAAAAAAAAGCATCAAAGCTGGTACGGTTTGGAAATTCATGGCTTTGTTCCAGGTATAATAATCTATATCACATCTCTCTGTGAATCACATTTTCAGGCACTTATGATAACAGCAAATCAGGAACCCAGAAATAAACTTATTGAATATTTTGCACCACACACACACAAGTGGAACGTCTGGATGCAAATTTCACTGTCTATGGTGCATCCTTCCCCATAGAGACTAAAAATATTTAATTTTCATCACGTGAACTGTCAGATATAAAAGCTCCATTACTCTTGAAGGTTCATATATAGTAAACTAGAAAATTTAAGAAACTGCTCTTCAAAAGAATTACACATACAGATGGAATTTGTGGATCCTGTACATTCTCACAAGATCTTCCAGTTTTGTCTGGGAGTTTGTCTTAAAAGATGGCTTGGTGCCAAAGCTAGTGGCAGGTATTTATGGTACTCAGTTAACTTGGTTCCAGCCCTATCCTATATTCCATCTTTGGCTGAATGTTTATTTCTGTAGCCTGTTCCTCATCTGCAGAAGCGGTGTCGTGTATCTTGTCCCTCCTAGAGTGTAAGTTTCTCTGCTCTGGTGATGTCTTTTATGATGAGTACGGAGGATGCAGTCTTGTTTAGTGCCTCTGAGCTTCCACAGTGTGCAATTATCAATGTTAATGTCTCCAAATTGAGGAAGTGATTGGATCTAGTAGACTGCTTTGTTGTTTGTTTGTTGTGTAATTACCAGCATTTATTACAAACAGGTATGTCTAATTTTTCCAGCTCTCAGCAAGCTGACTACAATGATGGTATTATGGGTTGGGTTAAACTGACTGGAACTGGTGAGTGAAATGGCTGCCCTTCTGTTATGAATAAATGCAACAAACACAGAGCCAGGCAGATAAAAAAAAAAAAAAAGAATGTAAAAAGGATTTGTCCTGGGTGTGAGCTCTGGCTTTGAGCTGCTCACAGAGGAGTTGAAAGCATGGAGCTTTGGTGGGATTTCCCAGGGCATTGTTTAACCATGTGCACGCAGCGTTCTTCAGTGAGCAAACAGAAGGTGAGAGAGAGACACAGAAAACTAAGAAATTGGAAACATGGTCTAAGAAAATACATGCAAGAGAGAAAGCATTTACTCAGTGTCTCTAGAAATCAGGAGCAAGGAGCAAAGAATCACCTGCTGTACCCAGAGATATGGGGTTCTGGCCAGCCCAAAGGAGTACTCAGGATTGTATCAAAGAGCCTGTCCTCGGCTGAAGTGCTCCAGCAGTTAAAACGTTCTTGCTCCAGCTCACTGCTGTGTGTCCTCTCTGTGGTGCAGATGGGAGGCTGATGCTATGCTGGTGGTCCACCTGACAAACTCCTTGCAAATTTATCATCAGTCAGAAACAAAACCTAGACAGATAACATTTTGCAAAAAATGAAATCCCTTCATACCTAACCATATCTCGGGGTGATAACGTTTGGAAGGCAGAAATACCATTGTTCAAGAGAATACCTGGCCATCGCTTCTTGTCCTCCTGTATTTTCCCTGCTTTAGTACAGGTGCTGCAGCTTGACAAAGACACGTGATGTGCTCACAAGCACACAATCATGTTCTCAGGTATGCAGGCAAATCACCTGGAGCCAGAGCAGCCCATAGCCCCTGGACAGCCGCCAGTTTAGAGCCAAATCACAGTGACTGTGTGGTGGGATATGGTGGGAGGCCCTGGGGAAGCAGGGAGGGAAATGAGCCGTGCGTGTCTCTGGTGCCGGTGTGTGTGGAGCCGGGAGGGACTGGGTTCATTGCCCGGGGGGCTGAGGGCTCGAAAACAAGCCCTGCTGTTCGGTGCGGACACAATGGCTCCTTTGTTCACCGTGGTGGGAAGGAGTAGCTGGGTGCGGAGGATGCCGAGGGGAGGGCTGCCAGGTGGCAGGCACGGCCACCGTGACGCCCTGCCCGACTCAGGGCTGCAGCCAGCGCTGCGTGTAGGAGAAAAAGAGAAAAAAAAAATCAGCTCTTTAGAAGTAAATTCTCCAAGAAAACGTGCAAAAAGAAGCTCTGGCACCGTTTGGAAAACCAAGGCAATGTTTCACTTGATCTCAATAGTAAGAGAAAGCAGAAAGTGTTTATTGTTCATTCATACGCTGAGGGTGGTTTGGCTGGGGGGAGGTAAACCAGGCTCTGTGCAAGTTTGTGTAGGTTACTGTGCCAAGAGAAATTACGAGGTGTTGCAGAAGGGCAGTTTGGAGAGGTGTATGGTCCTGACCTTAATGAAGGCAGATGTTACTTGTGTGCCGCGACAGGTAATTCCTACATGCCCTTAATATTGCAACAAAGAGTACAATAAAGTTCAGATGACTAAAGTGTTATCTTGGAACACACAGTGAGGCAATTTTTGTTGCACCGTTATTCAGCTGAAATGGGCTAAAGCACTTCATGTATAGTAGACACCAGTCCTGACATTTGCACCCACTAAAGAAGTAACCTCTTGTTCACACACTTCCTACGTTTGATTATAGGAAAACAACATCACAAGTATGGATGTTCATGCAGGTCAAGGTCTGAACTGCAGGAAACAAGATTGGATTTTGAAATTGCCACTGGTGATGCAGAGTAGCCATCCAAAAGCACAAATGAGAATGGATTTCAACGTTTTCTTGGCTGCAAACAGAATAAATAAACAGTGGACAGTTTGAGGAAGTATTTGGTGCTGGACTTACTTTGGCCCCACTAATATTTTGCTTGATTGCTGCAGTCAGTTCAAAAATTGTATCCTAAGCACAGGGTAGATTGACAGAGAGAAGAAAGCTGCAGTTCATCCTATATAAATGTTGCCAAGGTTGTATCAAGGGCGCTTAGACAGTTGCTTGACTGTTAGAAAATATGCAAAGGGGTATTTCCCCTGTGAGTTTTATCCCGCCCTTTATTTGTGTTTCTACATGCTGTTAGTGCCACGGCTGTATCAGGGTGTTACAAATTCCTCCCCCTTTAACCAACCACAGCCAGTGTTTTTAAGGCTGGTGCTCTGGGGCCAGTTTCTGATCTCTGGTGTGATGAAGGAAATGCGAGAAGGGTTTACTGCACCACCCAGGGTTTGCTCCTGCACAAGCAAAAGGAGGAGTGGGAGGCAGATGGGCAGAGACTGTCAATGAAAGAGTTATGGGGGAGCAACAGTTAAAAAAACCCCCAACAAAACAAGGAGTAAGAATAAAACTACAGCAATACTTCTTTTTTATGCATAGTGTTTTGTTTAAGTCTCTTGACGATGTTTTGTGGGTGCTTCCTCCTGTTCTTATTTTTTAGTCTATTATCATAAGAGCAGGTCATGTAAGATTTTCAGGTCTCTCTGATACGGGCGCCGCTTAAAAAGTTGACTGAATTTTCTACCCTGTGCTTCTGTATATTTTGCTTCTCTCCACACATTTTGCTCTGTGAATAGTAGTTAAAATTCCAGTGGGCTGCCCTCCCATTAAAATACCTTTAATATTTTATTGGGATAACTCCTACTTGAAATGGTTTAACACATAAAGGTGCTTTGCTCATTTGAGAAAAAAATCAGCTATATTGCTGATGCAGAGGCAAGATTGTTTGGGTGGCTCTCCTGTAGATTGCTCTTTATGCAAATGGTGCCTTGGGAACGGGCAGATTAACGTGTTTCAGGGCAGGATGGAGATGCAAAGGTTGCATCTACTTGCCTGGGAGTGCTCTGCTGCAAGAAGGGAAACAAGCTCTCCTGCACAATGCTGACTTCTCTCTTTATGTCGGAAAGTTCAGCGCGTGTCCTGGAAAATAATTACTCAAAGTAAGGAAGGAAAGTCCAGTGTGCCTGTTCCTGAGCACTCTGCTTTCTTTAAGAAGAAAAAGCTTGCACCACTGTCTTGCTGAGGATGAAGAGGGGCAGAAAAGTAAAACTGGAAAAGGTGATGTTAACTAAAAAACAACAAAGAGAGCGGGTGAAGTCTGAATGTAAGAAAAATGTGAACGCGCGCAAGTTAGTTCTCTTGAATTACTAGAACAGGCTTTTCTATGCCTACTAAAACACATGGGTAGCTGCTGGTTGAAAAGCGCATTTTCCAAGCCAGTCTAAGGAAAAAGAAAGCTGCACTTTGGTGAAGGAAGAAGAGACCAGACCATCAAAACTGAGAGCAGAGAGAGGCAGAATTCAGCTCCAAAGGTTCTGATTAAACAATTTTCTGAGGATCAGCCTTGTCTGGGTTTTCTCAGCCCTTATTTTAACACACTTGGTGACTGCAAGAATCTTTCTCTAAGTGTTCCTGTTCGGATTTTTGGTCTTGTTTTTGTTCTATTGTCTGCTTTGGTTTGATTTTAAAATTATTTTTATTATTTATCAAAGCTTATTGATAGTGCAAAAAATGTTTTGTGCATTTAAACTGCTGTGTAGATGTAACTGTGCTGCCAGTGTGCTGAGACAATCGTGGTGGGACGTTTGGCTGCTTGCCCTGAGGGGTCTCCTGCAGACTCTTGCCAGGACTCCAGACACAGAGCTGGGATTTTTTTGTGGGGCAGTGTGACACCTTTGTCCTCACGCAGCAACCTCCTCAAAAGGCAGTGCTACATGCTTCAAGAATTGCTGAACATCTCAGGGGGAATCAAAGACCCCGGAACCCACCTGAAGTCTCTGGAAGAACGGGAAGGTTTTTGGGGGTGAAATAGAGTTATCTCCAGCTCTGCTCCCTGCAAGACTCTCAGCAAAGGCCTGATTCAGTACCAGAATTCACTCTTCAATATCGTCTGTTTGTGCTCCATGGAGATGCCTGCAAGGGGTTGACTGAGCAGACTCCTGTTTTTCATGCCAGCATTTCAGCATGACAAAAGAGGGAAGGGCACCTGGGGGGGCAGGTCTGAGGATAATTCCAACACATGGGCGTGTGTAGAAAACCTTGTTGTAGCTACCAGTAACCATGGCACAGATTTTCTGTTTGCCACCCTTACACAGCATTTTCTTTGTCACTGAATTAGTTTCCAAACAACTTGCTGTAATCCTGGTTGTCAGTGTACCCATGGAGTGCAGCAGAAGATTAAGGGAGTCTTAAAGAAAGATTGAGACACCGCAGGTATCGCAAAGAGCTAATGGGACTTTCTTCATTGGAAAGAACATCTCTTTACAGCCCCATTGAAATGGCTAAGCCCTTTTACTCAGCCTCTCTGCAAGGAGCAAGATGTTGACAGCACCCCTTCAGAATGTGTTATCCCAAATGGTGCCTGTAAACCAGTCCTCTGCCACTGCTATTTTGACATGTCTGTGTAATAATAGATTATTACATATATGTACAATATTACAACTGAAATATTATTACTGCTTCACTTATGACTTTAGTTAACAGCCTGCTGCAAAACTGAAGTAAACTTCCAAGTCCAGCGCTATGGTACAGGCCTGCTATGCCTGCCTAATGTAATCAAAATGTCTGGAAAACTGTCAGCATCTGAAGAACAAAATGCCATTTGCTACCCTGCAAGAACTCTTCCTGGAATCTCCTTTACTACTACTGAAAAAGAGCAGATACTCAGCTCTTCATTTGCCCTCCCTCTCGTCTGTCCAGAGGAGGACAGTCCATTTCCTCCACTGATTGAATTAAGGACTGAAAATTCAATTTGAGAAGGAGAGTGGAACTGAAGATTTGTTTTGATATGTAAAAGTCTGGGGGTTTACTTGTTGGTTTTGGTTTGGTGGTTTGGTTATTTTTTTGTATGGATATTTTTTGTATGGAGGAGGGTCGTCTGAGGTGTGGTGGCTACTTGGAGCAAGATTTGTCAGAATATGGGCTGTCCATCAAACAGGCTGGAGAACTGATAAGGCAGTCAGGGAATACGAAGGCTTGAGCGCTGCAAAAGGGGGTGAAAGTAATTGTGCCTAGAATGAACGGTCCATCATTATTAAACATAAATAGGTTTCCACATTTTCTCCAAAGTACTATCCAGAAAGTAAATGCAAAAAGAGGGAAGGGAATATTCAGTGCCCATTTTCTACTTGAATCAAATTTCCATTTGCAGAAAAATGGGAGAGGAGACATAAATTATGAAAGTATGGCATAGTATGTTAGTTGCCTTAGAAATAATGAGTGATCAGATCTGAGCTGTTGAGGAAAGTTAAAAGAGAAAATTGTTAGTGAAGCAAATATCTGGTTTATCTTTAAATCATATTTTTGAGGCCTTGCTGAACAGTATTACACAGGGTATTCCATACAAGCTAATTTGCTCAGTAGGGAAGTCTCAGGTGGAAGTATGAGAACACTCTGGAAGTAAAATTATGATATCCTTCCTTCCCAGCCTCCAAATTTCAAAGAGATCAATTTTTTCGTAATTAAGAACTGAAGACACCAAAACATGTCTGTCAGCTCACTGTAATCATATGGGACTGAAAATAATTCTAGGCCAGCTGTGAAAAGGAAGAAGAGATCCAGTTGCCTGGGACAGATGCACACACCAGTCTGCTGTTTTGGTGGCACGGCTCAGAACTTCTGGACTGAGAATTTACCAGGAACCTTGGCTGTCAATTTAAAACTAAACTAAGTGAAGCTGCTCTCTGTGAAAATGGCCAGAAAAAGCACATTCTGAAAGGTGGGAATAAAAAGTATTGTTAAAATTTCAAGGAATAATTTGTTTGGGGTTTGTTGTAGTTGTAGCTGATTTGTTTGGTTGGTTTTATGCTAGTATTAAACAAGAGAGCGTGGACAATAGTTTCTTTTCATTCTACTTCTTAAAATTATGCCTGTTTGCTCTGGCAATGTTCTAGTTAACAGAAAGACCAGGCTGAGTAAGACTCTGCACAGAGGATGGTTACAAAAAGGACTCCAAAGGTGGCAGTATCCTTTAGGCAGCAGTGAGAAAAGGTAATGCTGACACCTTTCTAGCACCAGGCTCATGTGTCAGTGATCAGGGAAGCCTGGGACAGTGTTTCTTATTAGGTTTCTGTAATATGATGCACACTCAGATAAGCAAGCCATTGGTTTTTTTTCTTTCTTTTCGTGCCTACATCTCTTCTGAGCAAGGAAGAGGGAAATCTAGGGGAGTCTGGTGGGATTTCTGTCCTCTTCTCTTTTGGGGCCAGGGGCTAGGAATAGAAGACTCTAATGGGAGACAGTGACCAGGAGCAGTCAGAGGTACTTGTGTAAGCCCATGTTCTGCCATGTACTACCTTAGAGTGAGTCTCTGCCAAGATCTGCTTACTGATAAAACTCAGCCTTCTGCATGTCTTGAAAACAAGGATTAGAGCATTAGGGACATGGTGCTGGAGGCAAGTCTGGAGTTCGGATAGAGATGTGTAGCTATTCTGAAGGAAAGGGAAGAGCAGCTGCATAGGCTGCCCAAAGTTTGCCCAACAAAAACGCTTACAGCATGAACTGTCTAATGAGGAGGGTGACCACCCAAAAAAGAGGTAATTATCATTTAATTTCAATGATCTTGAAATACAGACAGTCACTAAAACAAACAAAAAAAAAAGGATTTGGTGATGGAGGAGGGAAGACATGCTGCAGGTGAAGAAGACATGGAATTCCCATCAAGGATATAAAGTGATGCTGAGTTTGTGAAGAGAAAACATCGCTGACAATCGACGTGAGTGCTCGGCAGTCTCAGTGACAAAGGACAAAGCTTGACTGAGAAAGCAGGAGATTTCTGCGGTGTTATAGGGAGCTGCAGCCCCCAACAAGAAAGCCAGATAAGCAGCAAAATCTAAGAGAGTCTTTGAACTAAAGGGTTCAGAGGAGGACCACAAAGATGATCAGAGAGCTAGAACACCTCTGCTATGAAGACATGAGAGAGATGGGGCTCTTCATTCTGGAGAAGAAAAGGCTCCAGGGAGATCTTACAGCAGCCTTCCAGTACTTAAAGGGGCCCTAAAAGAATTCTGGAGACAGAATTGTTCAAGTCCAGGTTGGACAAGGCTTTGAGCAACCTGGTCTAATGGAAGGTGTCCCTGTGCATGGCAGCAGGGTTGGAACTAAATGATCTTTATGGTCTATTCCAACTCAAACCATTCTACGAAAATGAAAAGTCTGAACATTTAGAGGTGGATATGGTCACATTGGGAATGTAAGCAAAAATCTCAGTAAATGGAACACGAGAATCTTCACAGCCATCTTCTTCACCTGGGCCGCTCCAAGGAGATGTTCATGGCTTACCTGAAAGAGGAAAGGAGACCCTATTGAAACAGGAAAGAGAAAGAGGGAGTGTGTGTTTGTTTGTATGTGTAAGAGTTTTCATGCACAGGAACTCTTCTTGCATGAGAGTTTTGGTGCCTGGGTAATGGGGCCATATCCTGGAGACACCGGGAGGGGCAGAATGGTTTGATAAAGCTTGTGATGTGATAAGATGTGATGTGATGTGCAGGTTTCAGGTGTGGGTGTTGGGCAGTGATGGTGGTGAGAGGATCCATGCTGACTTGGAGATGCTGTAACAATGAAGAGCTGGTAGAGTTCAAGATCTGTATTTTGTGACATGCTGAGCATCATCCCTGTACTATACACAGCAGTGCTCTCTGTTGTCCCTCCTTCCTGGAACTCTCTACCATGGGAAGACAGCAAGCACTCTGGCTTTTAGTTCTGTAAGTGAAAAGTCCATCTGTTATTGCAGCTGTGGGATCACTTTCATTTTGGGGCTTCTCTGAACACTATTCCACAGATGTGATCACCTCTCTTAAAACTACAGGCTCTTATCCTTTTATGAGAGAAGTAACTGTCCCCTCCTTTGACACACTCCTGCTGCCTGCCTAGGGGGTTGTGTGGTGCTGCTTGAACACATCTAGAGGATTTTCTCACTCATAAGTAACAGGTTTGTTCGTGTAATTTCTTCCTCATGCCACTTAAACACGAGCTTGAAGTATTCAGTCTGTTCCTAACAACACTGATGTCAAATCTGTGTATGTTAGATTACATGGGAGTCTCTGCTGACTCTTCTCAATTTATCTCCACCTGTTCCTCTGCTATCCCAGGGAACAAGAGAATGAGGAAGAAGTGGGATAACTTGGGTAAAGCTAAACCAAGGATAATGCAAAACCTTAGTATATTTTCTTGGCTTCTGTCAACTATGTTCCTGCTCCTCAGACCTAGTTCTGCCTCTCAGTATTAGGTTAAACAAGGGTTAAAAACTGCCT
The DNA here is from genome assembly GCA_013397975.1 of Machaerirhynchus nigripectus. Taxonomy (NCBI): domain Eukaryota; kingdom Metazoa; phylum Chordata; class Aves; order Passeriformes; family Dicruridae; genus Machaerirhynchus; species Machaerirhynchus nigripectus. Next base: position 1,243,257 of record VZRQ01006119.1, on the reverse strand, counting down.
CTGTTCTGGAGCCACTGTTTAGGGCATCCCAGGAATGCTGGATTTCATTAATATTTGTACCACACCTACCCACAAGTCGGTCATGGTCTGGTTAAAGCTGTAGATGGGACACGATAGACGCAACTGCTGGGGCGTGATAGGCACACAGTGTGTTCCTGTCCTTGGGATGGAGGCAGTGTGGAAATGAAGGAAACTATCCCTTCCCATACTGCACCCTCAAGTTCCTCTCACGTAAAATATTTCCATTTGGAAAATGCCACCTTGCAATTGAAATGAGACCTTAATTTAGAAAAATACTGGTTTCCATGTTGCCCATGGGCAGCCACAGGGCAAAAGTAGCTGTGAAAGTGGTACCACTTTCCATTTGACTGTGGATCCTGCATATGTGCTGGAGCTCTGCTCCCAGGAGGCCCCACACCCACCACCCTTGATTATTTTGGGATGTGGTGAGGGAAGGCTGGAGACTGGTGAGAGCTCACTGAACACACAGGGACTCTCTCCTCCCTCCAGCTGGTGCCTGGTGATGCATTCCCACAACAAAATTTTTAATTAGAAACCTTTTGCCTTGGGAGCCAGTATATGTGGAGCTAAACTTCCTGGCTTCAGTGAAGTTTCACTTTCTTCCCTAATTATCTGTTATTTTCTTTCTTCAAACAGGTGCTAGATGCACTCCCTTCTCATGTGCCTAAACTGTGTCTCATCAGCACGGGTGAGTGAGCTGCCTGTAAGGCACTGCCCACTGCTCTGCTGCCTTTTACTGTGGAAACTTGTGGGAGTGCAGGGGAGGCTTTCTGTACCTGCCATTGTACGAAACAGTACATTCTTCCTAGATTAAACATTTACTGGAGGAAAGCTGGGCTCCTGTTGCAGGAACCCGTACACCTGCTTCACTTAGCAAAGTGCAGTCTGGATGGGCCTGCCAAGTGCTGCTCCTTGACAAGAACCAGGAGCCACACAAGCGTGTTGGAGCCCTTGGATATCTGCGACACGAGCACCTCTTCTTCACAGTTCTTAAGGGATTTGATCTGGTTTTTGTTGTTGGCTTTACTGCGGTTGCAAAGTGCAGGAATTCCTCTGGTATGCAGATCCAATTAGGCAGAAATGTAGAAAAATCATGAACAAAGTCTTTTTTCCCCCTAAAATCTGACAATCCAAAGTGTGCCATATAATTAAGAGATATTTATAAAGCCCTAGATAGAAACGATGAAGGATGGAAATTGCTGTCACATTTGCAACCTGTATTTCAGGCCATATGACATAAAAATCTAAGAAAAAATTGTGGACTTTGAACATTCAATTTGTTTTCTTTAGACAGGAAATGTTCAGGTACCAGCTTTTCACATAGGCAAAGGCAATGTTATTGATACACACTGATAGTGGAACCTTATGCTATTTCTTTTTTTCTTAAGACCTAGTGTTTATGAGGACTAACTGCAACACATATCAGACAATTAGCTCATAAATAATCAGAGTTGCACATTTGAGTATTACCAGGCTCTTCCATACAGACAAAAACTGCAGCTGATTGACAGCTGTCCCTTCCCAAACAATAAAACTACTTCATATAATAAAGAAGGAAAATTTTCTCTCTTTTTTGGTTAAAACTCTGAAACAGAGAATTAGAGATCTTGGCATTACCTCGTTTATAGACATACAGAAGATTTCGGCAGTTTAGTAACTGATGTAATGTTTATTCTTTCAATAAGCTGTTTTTAAATTGGTTGTTAGGCCATATAGTAATTCATGTGAACACTGGGAAAATCAGAATGGCTGCAGCACCTCTTCAGGACCACAAAGTACTCAGCTGTGGCTACAGCTCTGCACAGCTCATACAAGTGCTTCACACTGTGCTTGTACACTGAGCAACACAGGCAGGAGAAGTGACAGGTGAATTTTAAGATCACTGCAGTGCTTAAATTTGGAGTGATCTGCAGCTTTACCTGCTGAAACCTGCGAATGCTGGTTTAAGTGCACCCGAATGCTATCAGAGCAGCCTCCCTGGCTCGCCGTGCGGACGGCAGTGGCTCACTCTGCCATGGTACTGAGCACAGACCTGTTGTTCTACTTTCCAAGGCCTCCTCACAGCTTGAGCTGTTTGTACATTGTAAAGCTGGAAGAGCTAAGCCAGGCAGATTCTCAGCAATGCACACTAATACTAAATAGAAGTGACATTTTCTACCAGAAAATAGATTGTTCTTCAGGAGAACACTGATTATTTTGGAAAATAAGTGACTGTTTTCCTCCAGAATAATCCACCCACTCAGAAAAACCTTGTCTCTGTGCTGTTGTTTTCAGCTGGTGCTCCCACTTCTCCTCTTCTAAACATCTCTGGTCACTCCTTGCCATCCAAGGGAACACTTGTGACCCAGCAGTTCCTCGTGCTCCATTTCCCACGGCACAGTGGCAGTGCCAAGCCCCAGCTGCGACAGGAGTGTGCCCCATCTGCAGGTTTTTTCCCTGCAGGTTTATTTTCGTGTGTAGGGGTAAACTCTATTTTCCTCTGCAGAGGAGAAGAACCTGTGTGTGGGCTGCTGCGTGTGTCACGGCGGAGCAGCTGGCAGGCGGTAACTTGTTTATCTGCAAGAAAGAGAGCTGCTCCTGAGCTTTCCCTGCTACCCCAGCTGCTCCTAGGCTGGGGCTTGCCTGCAGAAACAGGGTGAGAGTCAGACCTGTGAGAACTGGAAGCTGTCAGGGGAGAGAGGGGGAGTGGGCAAGGATGGATGAGGGCTGTGGTTGTGCACGTGGGACATGCAGGACTGTGAGGATCTGCGGGACAGATAAAGAGGGGGGTTGAAAAGTTTTGTGTTGATTTGAGTAAACCGGTGTAGAGGGACTAAAGGGGAACAGAGGACGGGCAAAGTCATTGTTCTACACAATAATTTCCAGCCCTGCCCTGAACTGACCCGGCTCCTACATCTTCTCTATGCTTGGAAGAAGGCACGAACCACACCACGACTGCCTCCCAGTCTCCTGCACCCATCTCTACAGCTGTGTGGTCACCTCTGCCATGCAAGGGGAGAGCAACAGAAGTGTCCATGACCCTTGGGCTGCCCCTGCTGCCTGTTTCCCACTCAAACATGGGGAAGAACTGGTACCTTCGTGTTCTCCAGGGGATGGACACATGCTTATATTCTGGCTTTGGCTGCCCATTAGAGTGGGAGTTTCCCAGGGTACAAGACTTATCCTCGCTACCCCGCTGGTCTGCTTGGAGTGGGGAATAAGGTCTCAACTTTATTTCCGAGGCCTTCATCAGAGTATACTGTTTTTCTCACTGCTGGCAGTGGCTGGAAAATTACAGTTGCCACTGTAATCAGCAGGAGTTGGAGATACTCAACACTTCTCTAGATGGACCCTGAGGCGTGGGATGCCTAACTAGGGAGTCTCGAAGTCAGACATCTGAACCTGAGCTGGTCACCCTAGTCACTTATTTATACATAAGATAAAGCTCTCATTTCACATGTTTTCCTCTGGCACAGAAGACCCGGGTGGTTCAGCTGTTAAGTGATTTATACTGCAGCCACCAGTGAGTCAAAGTCTTCCAAGATGATGAGTTTGGCAAAATTTACTTTGATCTTTCATCAGACTGATAAACTACCTTTCCAGGGAAGGCTGGACTCACAGTCAGGTGCTCAGGAGTGCATTGCATTAAACTGCTTCTGCTCTTTACTGCCCTGCTGACTGATGGCAGAGAAAACACATGGTGATTTCTGCTTTGGTTTCCTCAGTTGCACAACACCCTACGAGTTCTGTAGGATTACAGGAGCTGAGTTCTTTGATGTTGCAACTCGAGGCTATTGTAGGTTTGGTTTACTCTATGGTTTTAACTCTTCTGGAAGGCTCCAGTGAGTTTCCACGCAGATTACAAGAGCAGGATTACTTCAGGAACCCTCCTCCCTGATGAGCAAATGCTCCCAGCAGGCCCTGCCTCTTCGGGCAGGAAAGACAATAGGTTTGCTTGGTGGTATCTGAATGTTTACCAGGTATTCTAAATTCATTAAATGAAATGGAATGGGGCTTTTAGCAGTATTATTAGCAAGATGACTATAATTTAAGAGAGTAGGAGAGTACTTCATTTCCTACCTTTAGTAATAAACTGAAAATAAAACGTAAATGTCAAGTGGTAATGTAGCAGTGTGCTTAGCAACCAGATGATCAAATGTTAGGAAAATGCCAACAGCAGTAAGTCAGAGCTGCCTGCTTGTGTGTTTGTATGCATGTAAATAATCTTCCTTCCCCAACTAGGGCCTAAGTGTTGGCAAAGGTTATTTTGCTCTCTTTCTAATCAGAAAGATTAAAATGCAGCAGAGACACAATAATAACAGAAAGGCAGCCCTGAAATCTCCAGATACAGTAATATGCCTTAATATTAGCATGGCAATCAAAGTGGTATTAGGCAGGATAGAAATGTGACAGACTTTTCATACTCTTCAGAAGGCTGAAATTGGTATGAAGAGGGGATATCTGCTAAGCATGACATTATAAGCAGTGCCCTTAGGCTTTGAGATATTAGGTCAGCTATGTTTGTGGGGATTTAGATAAAGGAAGTACGTGAAGGGACAGCCTTGCACCTTAGAATTTTTGTGAGCCCTTCATATCCATTAGAAAATCTCGAGGCTAAGAGAAGGCTCTCCTAGGGTTTGAAGAAAGCTTGTTGGACGCATCATGAGGAAGCAAGGGAATTATTTCACAAGCTATCCAAGCTTTAGTGCTAGGTCATAGTATGGACTTATTAACCACTTCTTCCCTGCCTTCATGTTTTCGTGACTATACCATATTACATTTCTTTCCTTTCTCAAGTATTTGTAGTGTTACCAGTTCTTGCTCATATACTCTTAAGATTTTTTCTGGATTTTTTTCCTGTTAAATCAGCCTCTCTAGGGCATTATACAATTTTTGTTGCTTTTCACTGCAATACCTGTATTTTATCAATATATTTTTGAAAGTAAGCTACCAGGTCTTACTGTGGTATCTGCTCTCATATGAGCAGTAACTATTGCTCCTATCCCTGGAACAGCTGCATTTTATAAAGCAAAGAGATTTTTTTTTCCTTCCAGCCATTTCAAGCAACCTGAAAACACCAAAGGACTGAGCTACTCCACAAGAAAGCTCTTCCTGTGGCGTCATGTCTAAGTTTTATCCATGAACATACAGCTAGATGTGGTGCTAGGAAGCCCTAAACATCTATGGGCATCACTAGTGAAAAAAGCCCCAAGCTTTTTACCAGATAGCACAGAGATTTCTGGAAAACCTGCTATAAATGTAAAGCAGGTAGAGTTCCTGCTGCTGCACTGCTTCCCAGTGCAAACACTCACTGGTTTGAGGGGTTGATAGGCTGGAAGGGCCTGGGTAAATTCAGTGCCTTGTTTAGGTCTTGGTAACTGTTGGATGGATTAAATTTTACTCAGCACGTTCTGCCTCACCCTGCCCCTCCTCCTGTATTGATTTTCTTCATGTGGGGTAGGAGAGCTTTTGTTCGCCTGAGAGCAAAAACCCTGGCCTCCCGCTGTCCTGCCTGCCTTGGATCTGAGCCCATGCACTGCCTGCCTCCTTCCCATTTCAGCCCTCTTCCTCAAAGGAAAGGGCTGGGATACCAGCCCTGTTTTATGCTGTTATTCATCACCAAAATAAAAGCCAGTGCTCTCACTGACTTCACTGAGCACAGAAAATCGTGTTACTGTAGGGAGGCTGCCATTTCATTTATTTTTTAGGAGATATATGATTGATTATAGTGTCCTCTGTGTTGTCTTTACATCCAGTTGGTTCCAAGTGAAGGCTGGTGTCATGAAAGTACAGGTATCGTCTGTCAACCCAAAAGGAAGCCTGAGACCACGAGTACCTAACCTCTTTTTCAGTCTTTCATCTCCCCTGTGCCTGAGCTGAAAGCTGTATTCTTTGGTAATAACTAGATCTAGGCAGGAGCTGGATTATTCCTCTTACGAGAAAATCCCAGGGTTCCCAAACCTGTTATTTGTTACTAAATTGACTAGAATAAAAGAAAAAATTCTTTTTTCAGTGGAAAAAAAAAAAGGAAGCAATCAAAAGGAAACAAAAATAAAACTGTTCTGATTTTAATGGTTGTCTTAAAAGTTTTGAATAGATGAATTTTAAAAGCTTAGAAAAATTTTACAAACCCTTTTGTAAATGGAAGAGCATATGCTAAAAAAAAAGAGCAGATGCTGCTTCTAAAGACAGTGTTTACATTCCAACTTTCTCTCAAAACAAAGCTGCCTTTCCTTTTAAAGAACATTTCCCTAAGAAAAATCTCTTGCAAAGTAAGCGGTAGTTCACTTTTCCCACCTGTGTTTTGGTTTCCTTAGCTCCCCTAAAGCCTTCTGGGGTGCAAAATCAGCTAGAAATACCTTGCACATGGACTATTACATGGCATACATGGACTTACTTTTCTAAGTGAGTGCCATGAAGCCATTGGTAGGGATTTTGTAGCTAGATTTTTTGTAGCTGAAGGCTGCTGGCACAGGTGGCTGCAGGCTGTGGAAATGCTGCACTTGTGGCATGGGCAGCAACAGCAGTCTTGGCATGGTCCTCAGTGGAGACACAGTGGAGACACAATGGAGACACGGTGTTGGCTTGCTTGCTAGAAACCAGAGAGGGAGTGGCTTTTAATGAATGTTATTACTAAAAATATCAGACATTTAGCGAAAAAGTAGTCCAGGAAACCCATATTATTATCTTCTTCCACAGAGTTAATGAAGGGAGAATGACTGTGGCCACCTTATTTTGCTGTCGCTCTTGTTTAATACCATATCATCAGCAGCAGAAGACTCTGGTGAAATGCACATTTCCTGTATTGACTCCCATTTAAATATTTCGTATCCAGATAATGACCAATTTAGGTTACAATGATCTGACAATTGCAAATATAGCTAACTAACGGAATGATGAACTATTTGACAAAAAGAAGATCTGTTGGCAGCACGCTGGAAGTCCTCTCAAGTCTTTGAGTTTGGGTGAGTAACTACAAACCATCAGTAGCATCCTTTTGGGGTCTCCTGTTGGTGACCAGTGCAGTGCACGTACTGAGTCCTGTGGGACGCTGTGGTGTTCTGCTGCCTCAAGTGAAGTGAATTTTTGGCCCGCTCAGTACCCATCTGATCTGGTCTGAGCTACAGTGCAGCAATTCTCTCACCTTCACAAACCTGCACTTGGCACAGGGCTGGATCCACAGCCTGGGTAGGGTTATTCTGTGCAACTGATGTGTAATTGATGTGTTAACTACTGGGGGGCACAGATCATGGCATAGTCTCCGATTTGTTGGAAGAACTTGGATTCAGGGAGGAAAAGTGAGCTAAACAGGAAGCTTGGAATTTTTGTCTGGACACCGAAGTGGGGAAGAGGTTAAAGCATCAAAATATCTGGACTGCTGATATAAGAGAAATTGCTGGAAGCCTGAACGCTGCTGCTTTCTGCAACACTGTGAGTTCTTTTTGCTGGCGTTTTTGCTGTTAATGCCACTTGTGCTCAATTAATAGTTAATGAATGTGAGTAAAACTGCAGTAGGGGAAAAACATAATAATGATAATAATGAGTCTGCTTGCTCTGTCCACTCCCAACAAAAAAATAATGCAAGCCATTAGTTTGTCCTTGATGATTTGAAAGCCCAAATAGTGCATTTGTATATTCTTTGTGTGTTTGTGGGTATTAAATTATAAAATTTGTGTACAAGGTGGCTGTTAATGAAATAGAACTTTAAGGATTCATGACTAATTTTGTGATTTCTTCCAAAATCTCTGTAGCTTTTATTATTTTTCTTTTGGATGTAGGAAGAAATTTTTTAGGAATTAGAATCAGCATCACAGTCTGGGGAACTTTTCTTAATGTACCTGCCGGCTCACGTTTCACAGCTCTGGTTTCTTGTGTATTTGTTTGGGTTTTTTCAGAAGATTTAAAGTGAATACAACTGATACTGACTTCTGACTGGCAATGAATGAGTTCAGTGCAGGTTTTTTTCTGTCATTAATTTTAGCCAGTGATATTTTTGCCAAGATCTCTCTTCACTGCTCTCTAAATTGCAATTACTCTCCGGAATGGGAATAAATGTTGCCTATACAAATGCTCCCGTATGGTTTTATGTAGACTTAATTTAACATATTGATCTCATCTCACTCGAGGCTAGAAGTAGAGCATCTCTCATGTTCTTACATTTTAAAATTAGTTCTGCCAGATTCACTGTGATTAATTTTTCAAGAGAATTTAACTTTCAGAAATAAGGGAACTATCAGAGGGTTCGCCTTAATGAAGCTGTTTCCATTCTGCTCTTCCATGACTGATAGGTTTTATCTTAACTAGTTAAACAAAAATGCTGTGATGAAAAAGGAACTTTAGAGAGAAATAATCTCTTAAGATATTCAGTGTACCAGAATTAGCTCTCTTCTCTAGGAGGCTGAACATGTGAGTATATACATATCATAACTTTTCAGAGGGTTTTTTGTCTTATAGCTGTGTTTTACACAGAACACTTCAACTGTCATTTAATCAGCTTGATATACTTTCTTAGGAAGATTAATAGATTCACAAAGTTCCTAAGAGGATTTAGATACATTACTAATCACAGAGCTAGGAGACTGGCAGTAGTTAGTTTTGAAAAACCCAATTAAGCAGTTTGATGAGACTGCAAGCATAGTTCTGCAGAGTTCACTCTCTGTTGTGTGTGTGAGGAGAGAAAGAAAACCTTTTCTGTCAAAATGTCTGTGAAGAGCAGCTTGCTGTGTGCATTGTACATGGGCTGCTTCAAGTCCAAAACTCTGCCCCTCTGGTCTTTTTAATGGGATGGGGAATATGTGGTGAGTGCTGTCAATCCAGGACCAGGGATGGGCAATTCACAATAACAGCCCACAGCCAGTTATAGAATTTTTTTTCCAATCTGTGTGGTCAACTCTTTGGGGGAAAAAGTTAACATCAAACAGAAAACCCATACAGTTAACTGACAGAAAATGTCACTCTCTCGTGTTGGTTCCTTTGGTTGGACTGATGCATCCAGTCACTCTGGATTGCATCAGTAATGGACTCCTCTGCTCGCACCCACCTCAAAGGCAAACAGGCTTCTAGGGAAGGAGAGAGAAGAAAGGGAGGTTTCAGGATTAGAGATGGAGGCATTTCTAGAGCCAAAGGCTTAAAAAGAAGTGGATTCTTCTACAGAAGGTGAAATATTTATCAAACTGCAAAAAGCTTTTGCATTCACCTACTCTGATCTTCCAGCTACCATCAACCCTGGACCTTCCTTAATTCCCATTTTGAGTCAGTATATCATAGTTCAGTATTTTTAAAAAAACTTGGAGTTACAGGGAAGCTACCAGAAAACCGAGAGTCTACTCCAGTATCTGACAACACATAAAATTAAAACTTTTTATCTTTTTATTTTGTTTACCCTTGGGTTCCTGCCTGTTACACGGAATGGCTCTGTACCTCTTGTTCTGTATGGTTGGTATTTACAGTCAAATATTCATTATAGGTACGTAGTGAGGTGGGACTTACTTGATCAAGATACAGAACTCTGGCTATGGATATCCGTGTTTAAAGTATATTTTCCAGTTCTTTGGTTGTGTTAACCTCTATTAACCTCTTCCACAACTGTAGGCATTAGAATTAGTCAGAGATCTCTGATAGCACTCACAACTCATTAAAAACACATAGGCAAAATGCCATCTTTGATACTGCCCCACACTCGTGTTGCTCACTGTGGGATTGTGCTCTCTCTTTCAGCTGGTTTCATCAGGGATCCAGCTCAGCCGATCACCCCCAGAGATACCCAATTTCTTATCAGAGATGCTCTTTCCTGGAAGAGAGGCTTTCAGCCTATGAGTCTGGCATGCCTGCTTTGTTTCTAGATATTTGACTTCAAGTTTTTTTTAGCTTAATACTTGTATCTTATTCTCTCTACTCTTGTGCCCTGTCCCCCCAGTTGCTCCCTTTCCCTGTTTTTCAGGTCACTTGCGTAGTTGTGTCAGAATCAGTTTTCATACCACCACTTCACTGCTAAAAATCCTGCAGAATTAATGTCTTCATGAACCTGTCAGAAACCCACCTCTTCAATTATGATATCTTGTTTATAGCACCTGTGCTTGTAACTTTCAGTCTGGTGTCCAGTGTTGACTCTTTTTTCCTCCAAATTTTTCCTATATTAAAATACCTTATACATACCTGAAGCTAATGTATCAGTGCTATTAATTTAACAACCAAACTTGTAATATCACAAAAAGGTCATCAAATTTATTGGGCAAAATTGATTTTCCATAAATCTGCATTACTGGCATTACTTGTCTCATCTACTTTTACATCCGAATAACTGTCTTGCCTGTCAGGTTATCAATTATATTGACTAGGATTGTTGCCCAACTGATGCAGTGTTTATTTATTTTAACTTCCTTTGGTAAGCCTTGGCACAGTATTAGGACTCTTTCCAACCTTTTGAACCTCTCAAATATTCAGTTGAAATATTGACATATTGAAAACTGACATATTGTCTGATTTGTATAATTCCTTGACCAACACTTCTTCATATTTGGGTACGTTACTCCAGGTGTAGAATTTTTTAAAAAACATTAACATTTTGTTTAGATTTAACTATTTATTATCCTTCTCAGTTATAGATGAAATAAAAAGCTTCTTACCAGCCTCTGGTTTAACTGTATCATCTGGCTCTATTTTTTTTTCAAATTGAAACTCAGCAAGGAACTTTTGTACTCTAACTTCCTAAGTAAAAGATACAAAACTGTTTTAAAATCAAGATAGAAAATGGAGATGTAAGTCAAATAAAGTTATCTGAATAGAAGACATAACGAGAATATTTGTATAAACCTATAGAGGGAAAATGAGTGTCCAAAAGTCCTGTACTTTCAAAGTCATCCAGTAGAAATCTGCTTGTATGTCCTTAAAAAAACTTAAACATAGTGTTGTATGTCTATGTATATGATGAGAAAGATCCTCATTAGGTTAGTGGAAATACAAAATACCCCACTTGCTTAATAACAAATGTGGATTAAGGCAGAGAGATTCTTTGCTGTGACATACTGTTCCCAATGAGAGAGAGAGAGAAAAGTGCCAGCAGGAGGGAAGCGTGGAAGAGTTTGCACTTGAGTTCAGAAGTTTCAGTGTTTCCTGCCTGGAAGGGGAAGGACTCCTGGGGAACCTCCCCAGCACTGATGGGCAGGAATGAGAGGAGACTAGGACAGGCTCCAACCTCATGGTTGACTTCCCACTGAGGGGCAGGTGACGTGAACAACCAGGTTTGCAAAGGAAGGTGAATAATGGCATTGCAAGTACCAAGAAACCCTCAGGGTGCATTGCAGCCTGCAGTTCTTTGGACCAGCAGGGTGGGAACTGTGCTGCTGCCATGTATCCATTGTGATAGACACACAAAAACGAAATCATGCAGCACCCGGGGGGGAGTAATGTCACTTTGCAGGTACCTTCCCCAAGCCCTCAGATGTGCTTCTTGCAGGTCAGGTGCACAGTTTAGAGGGATAAATAGATGGTGAGGAAGAGAGAGAGAGGATCCTTTATGGCTTGCTGTCTTCCTCATATGGCACCTCATCTTCCTCACCTGGGCAACAAAACAGAAAACAGAGTAGTTTTGTGTTTTCTACCCAGGAACAGCATACTAGTGGAATAAAGCTTCTGCAGCCTAAGGTAAATTTGGTTTTGTAATAAAAATGGTTTTACAAAGAAATTCAGAAAACGGGAAATTAGACTTCTCCTGGAAACCAGCCCTTTTCTTCTCTTGCCCCAGATAATTTAAACACATTGACCAATTCCAACCTTGTCTGACAGAAAGATTTGAAGAATTAGGCTCCTACAGACTTTGTCAAAAGAGTTGCTGTGAGGAACCATCCCAGGTCTGATGGAAGCTGCAGCACATGCACAGTCCTTGTAAGCCATCAGAGAGTCCACACTGTTGTTTACCTTCAGGATGTGAAGCACAGTACATTGGGTTCCCGTGTACCTCACAGAACTGCTGCCTCTTGCTTTGTTTGTTTATTCCACATCCTATGATTCCTAATCTAAAACATTAATGAGGGAACAATTTCCTGTTTGTTCCTTAATTTACATCATTACCTGGACCTGAACACAAAACTGCACTGAGACTTTTTCATTAAAGCAGAATTTTTATTGATAAATACTTCTGAAAGGGTGTAGTTAAGTTTGTCTGTAAACATTTTTGGTGCTTGTTGTTATTTGTGCTACAGCACTCTACCCTGAAATGCTCTTGGGGAGGTGGTCTGGTCACTCATCTGCTCCATTGATAAGCTTTTCTGGGATGAAGTGTGGGAGGGTTGTTTTTACTGATCGAAAGCTGATCTACCATCTGCAAGATTTTAGAAAAGATGCTGTTACAAATGTGTTACAGATTCTTTTTTAGTATTCATTAGCATCCCTGAAAAGAAAAGGGAGTTCAGATCACACGAATCCCAGTCCCAAACACCCTCATGAAGACAAGCTGATTCGTTTTCTAGGGCAAATGCTTACCTAGGTTTATTCCTTCAATTACATTGAAACTCTGATTTGTAATACATCATAATGGAGCAGTTACAGAAGTCCTGTGAGCAAACACAAGCCACCCTTTGTCCAGGCATGTTGTTAAAATGACAGCAGAGTCACCTGGACACCTTTTTAGAGGCAGTGAATTGGTGTGAATTACCAATATTGCATGAACACCTCTTGCATCCAGCTGTGGATGTGAGAGGAGGAAAGAGGGGGCTGCAGGAACCCTTCACATGGGCTGTGCCCCTCTCAGGGCTGAGCCCAGGCCTCCTGCAATCCTGCACCTGCTGCAGATGCTGCCTCATGGGAATAGCATCGTCTCAGTCACACTGCACTCGTTGCATCTCCACTGTCACTGAGGCTCATATGCAAATGGCTGGTCCTTAGCAAGAGCACCCTTAAAAGTATTTTCTTACTTTCTGTGTAGTTTATTTAAGGGAAAGTGAAATTTCTTTATATTTTGATGTAACAGCTTCGCTTAAACCCTCAGGTACCTTACCCCCAGTTTACTAAAACTTCTGCGTATGCCTAATGTGTTCTTTCAAGGATAACTTTTATAACTTTTTCAAAGTTAGAATTCAGCTTAGTTGCCATCAAAGCAGTAAAATCCAGTATTTCAATGTTGCCGTTAAGACTTTATTAAGTCATTAATTGTGCTAGTGCCAGCAGGGTATCCTGCAAATTTAAAGAGCAAAGGCAGTTATTTTGTAATACACACATTCCAGGACGTTTAAATTATTGACCAGGTACGTAGATAATTGATGGCTCACAAAAGTATCACTGTAAGAGCCCTGGAAAACATTGCATTCATTTGCCGGGGAGGTGGTGGGGTCAGAACTTGTGTAGTGAATAATGATTCATTCTTTCCTTCCCCACTCGAATGCCATTATCCTGCTCAGCTGCGTGAATAGTACATTTAGGCTCCAACCAAGGAGTAACACTTGACGCATGCACTGAGCATGAGCAACATTGTGTAAAGGTGCCTTTTAGTGACAAACACGTGAGTCTGTTTTCATTTCTGTCCTTTAACCCCAAGATAAAGTGGGCTTGGAGATGAGGAAGCTCTGTGAATTTCTCAAAGTACCTGCTGACAAGAAGAAAACAACTCTGTCCATTAAGGAAGACTGACCCTTACATGTCACCCTCTTGCTGCCTCTGCTTTGTGTCATGCCTCCTGCAGCCCCAACATCTCTGTCCTGGCACAGCCATCACGGGCAGGACTCCATGAAGTGCAGTGCCAAGGCTGCTTGGGATGGCACAGAGATGTCAGCTGTGGGGGAAAGGTGTGGGAACCTACCCCATGTGCAGCCTGTGTGGAGTATGGGAACTGAGGTGGTTTTGGCTGTGGATTGCAAACAACAGTGCAGCTGGTGCCCAGGGTGGTGCCCCCTCAGGTCCCCTTGCCCCTGAGGTGGTGCAGGAAGCAGTGTCAATGAGCTACAGATCCACAGCACCACATGTGAGCAAAATCCATACTGCACAATTTAGAAACACGGAAGTATTTGTGAAGTTGAGCAGGAAGATGTAATATCCAAAAGCATACAGGTGACTTGAGAGGCAAAAGTCCTCTGTGCAATCTCTGAGTGGGAAATTTATCTCCTTTCCTAATAGCTCATGCTGTTGTGGATGCTGTTGAAGCCATGCCCACACAAATATTGGGACAGTTTTTAAAGTCAGTTCGAGTCATCAGTCACTTAGGCTGATGTTTTTCCTTGCCCACCTTTTGCCACAGGCTTGCTGACCCTTTTTTTCATATGCCAAAACAGAAGAAGGGGGGCAGGGAAACATGAGAAGTGATGGGTGACCTAGAAGCAGAGATGCAAGAACAGGATGAAAGGTGACCTGAGCTCACTCTGGGCAGTGGGGTGCTCCAGCAAAGGGTGAGAAGAGCAAGGAAAGGCCAGTGGGAAGCCCAGAGGAGAGAACACCAAATGAGGTTAGAAACCCTTGTTCTGGAGGAAGATATAGTGTGTCCTTCCTTGCCAAATGAGAAACAGGAACAATTTAAAAGTCAGGAACAGTGTGGAAAAGTGAATTGTAAGGAAAAAGCCTGAGCCTTGTGGAAGGAAGCAGTCCTGAGGGGACCTGCAGTTGCAGCAGCCTGAGACAGTGCCCTCCTGGGGCAATGGAGCCTCACCATTCACCTTCCTCATGGATCAGATGTTCTCAGCACTGGTTATTACCCTCTTAAATCTCTCCAGATTGGCCTCCCCTTTGGCCTTTAAGTGCAAGGCTCCAAAAGGGACTTAAGAGAGTGCTGGAAAGAATGAAAATACGTCTCCTTCTGTCTCTCACAAGTGGCAACCCTCTCAGTGTGCCTCAGGCCTACACAGCTTCATGCTACTCATAAGTAAGAAAGTTTGGACCCATTTTACAGCCCAGGTCTTTTGTCATTCCTTGTTTTACACTCGATTTCTCTCCTTCTGCAGTGTAGCATTAGCACTTGTCCTTGCTGGATTTCTTCACAGTGATTTCACACCCTCACTCCAAGCTATTATTGAACACTTTTAGCTCTAACCCTACCCTTCAAGGTGTTTGCAACTTACAGTTTGTTGTTAGCCACTCCACGAACCATCGTTTAGTTGTTAATAAAAACACTGAGTGAGAGCTGACAGTCTCTCTCCCCATCTGACAGTGACTCACCCATAGTCCCTGTGCTAAAAGCAGGTTTTCAACTCCTTTTGCCCGTACCTAAGGCTGGTTACAGCTAGACCATGCTGCAAAACCCTGTTTATGAGGAGGTCATGTGAGATGATTCTAAGTTGTGTATATAGCTTTCCCCTCAGCCACCAGCCTGGTTACCTTGTCAGAAAAGGACACCAGATTCATCTGGTGTAAGTTTTTGACAAAACAGAGCTATTTGGGTTGTTTGCTTGATCCCTTTGTCATCTTGTGGGTGGATGTGGATGTTCCCACATCCCAAGGATTGATTGTTCCCTTGTTATCCTGGGATACTGGTCAGTCTGTTCTGGCATTCCCATGTCCTTCTTTGTATCAAATTTGCCTTCTGTAGACCTCTCCTCTCTTCTACACAGTATTGAAAATAACTGGTAGTGATTTGAGGTTTTGTTGGCAAGGTATATTGTGATGAAATATGCTCATGTAAAACCACCCATCTGGGGAAAGCCTGGGTGATGTCTCAGACAGAGTCTCATAGAGCTTCAAAAACTGACAGATCTTCTTCAGTGCTGGGAAGGTCAGTGATTGCTAAGAGCACATAACCCAGCTGCAGATGAGAAATAACCTCAGGGATGTGAGAAATGGGCAGGGGAGAATTAGGCTTTGTAATGACAGCAGTGTTTCTGACAGCAGCATGGTATATAGCAAAACTTACAAAAAACTGCTGCTGTGAGAAGGTGAGTCTTTCTGGTAGTCTTTCTTTTTGCTTGCAGGCACAAAATGAGAAGTATGACACAAGCCTCCCTTTCCAGAGATGTTTTCATTTTGGAAGACTTGAGTTGCTCTGTTTTTCAGGCGGTTATTTTCTCGATCCTGTTTATAGATGATATCCAGAAATTCATCAAAGTCAGGGAAATCGATGGCATTTGTGTTCCCTCTGGGCTTCTGATTCCTCCTAGACCTAGGGATTCAGCTGGGGCACACATGAGTGCAAGAGTATCAGGAGCAAAGATAACAATATACTTAAAATTTTTAAACAGACCGAGATAATAAATTTGAAGTCAGAGAGCTCTCCTATGCTTTTGAATATCTATTCTTAACTTGAAGTGCTCTAATGTATAAACCCTATGTATTATAAGAAAACCAGAAAATAGATGTAATTTAATGTGTCTATCTGAACATCATCCCCTTGCTACATCTAAGATAGTCATCCTAAGCTTTATTTACACCAGTGGAGAGAAATAGGCCCCTCGAGAAGCTAATTCATCAGACCCACTTAATTTACATCACTTTGTGAGTCATTCTCTTGAGGTATCTGTAGCTATTGCGTATTCGTGGAGATTAGGATGGTGTGGATAACTTCAAGATGTCCATGTTAGATAAAACAACTGTTCATCAGGCATGTCTGAACTTGCTTTAAGAAACAGTAAGAGTTTTGGGGCTATTTCAGTCTTTGATTTAAAAAAATACATTACCAACAGTAATAGGAAAACCAATGAAAGAAAGTTAATATGCCTTAGCTGCAGGCTGTTGGGCCCAGGAGAATTCAGGAATATTCAAATTCCATTTTTCTGAAAGGCAAACTAATTACTATTGTCAATTTTAATGTTATAAAGCTTCGAGCAAATATAAAAGCGTTCAAAGATCAGTAATTTATGCTTTCCATTCAGTACAGAAGTAGCTGAACGTTTGTTTTCCTGATCTTTTATGCCTAGTTTATTGTCATATGTTGTTTGACATTCAGGAAATAACACAATGTTTTAATCAACAATGTAAGATTGCATTAAAACTTGATGGCCCATGGCTTAATGGCAAAACTGAGTAATTAAAGCTGTGGCGTAAGTAATAGTTGGAGGCAAGTTCTGGTAAGATTTCTCCTGCAAACAAGGAAACTTCCAGGACTTACCCACCCACATCCAGGTACACAGAGGTGGAGGAGCCATTTGTATTTCTTTCCTCTGATGTGGTGTGTGTAGTGAGCCCACCAGACCTTCAAATTGCCATGAATGATGTGGTACAGCACTCTTTCCAAGATGCAGCCCATGCTGATGGCAGCGAGACTGTTACCTAGCTTGCCAGACATGCTATCCTTTGGACTGGTAGTCCTGTAATTGGGATAAACAAGAGCAAGGATACCATTATTGCTAAATACCGAATATGCTCCTGGTGCATGCAGAGGAGGCAAATTGCTCTGACTACCCCCCCATAGGTATCACATGTCTCTGACAGGTTAACAGAAGGATTTTCATTACAACCAAGAAGAAAATCCATACTGAAGCAACCTGACATGAGAAAGGTCTCCTGTTGTGTCCTGGAGCCCTCTTCCTCCTCTCTCACTGTCACAAGTCACCGAATACATCAGGTGTGAAAGATGCCTTAATCTTCAGCTTTGCTGTCACGTCCAGTATAAACCATGATTTAGAACTTGTGTCTAGAGTGTCTGGTTTGTAACATCTTCCAGTGTGTGTGTGTAATAAAGTAAAAACCATTTCTGGTACTTTAGAGAACATCACCTTCCCAGAAAGGTGTGTCATCCCCACACTTTCACCACGCAGGTCTCTCGGGTTCGCCCACTGTACGTAGCAGTAAGGAAAGGGAGTGTCACGGGAAGGAAGAGGGTCACTCCGTTTTCCATCTTCTGGCTCTGTCTCTCATAATGCCATCCTCTCACAAGTGTGGAGGTGTTCGAAAATGAGAGCTTTGAAACCACTGCCCATGTGGCAATGTCCTTTGAAGGAGTCAGGGAGCGAGATGACATAAACATACCTCTCTGAGGACAGTGAGTCACAGAGCTCTGAAATTTGGCTGGATCTTAGAAAGAACTGAGAGGAGTGAGGGTACATCAGAGATGTGCTGGACAACACCTCACACATCTCTGCAGGCTGCATTTCAACCCGCAAATTGAACACAGTGCTTAGGGGTCTTCCTTTGTGAAATGTAATATTACTTACTAGAAAAGCTCTCTGTATGATGTCCCTAATCCCTCTATAGAATTGAATATCCATTTATTTTGCATCTGAAAAATGGCTTTTTGAAATCTTAAAGGTAAGACATACTTAAGCGCAGTGTAGCACAGTGGCTGTAGCATCCTGCAAGTTCTTTTCCTCTTCTGAAGGGCATTTTTTTGAAGTTTGTTCATTTTACAGAAACGCAATTTATTTTGCATCTGAAGGTTGGGAGCAACATCTGGAGATCATCTAGCCCATGGCAGGGTCACCTAGAGCAGGTGAACCTAGACCAGGGTCACCTAGAGCAGGAACACATCCAGGTGGGCTTTGGAATATCTCAAGAGAGGGAGAACCCACAACCTCACTGGGCAGCTTGTTCCAGTGCTCTGCCACCCTCAGTGTAAGGTTCTTTCTCATGTTGAGGTGGAACTCCTTGTGTTCCTTGTCCTGTCACTGGGCACCACCAAAAAGAATCTGGCACCATTCTCTTGACACCTGTCTTGGAGATATTTATCGGCATTAATGGGATTCCTGCTCAGTCTTCTCTTCTCCAGACTAAACAGGCCCAGCTCCCACTGTATCTCCTGATAAGAGAGATGCTCCAGACCCCTCATCAGCTCTGTGGCCCCCTGCTGGACAACTGATTTCAATTAGTTTTCAAAAAAATGTGGACGTGCATGGATCTCATGGATCATTAACAGAAAAAAAAATCCTGAGCAAAGTATGCTCTTTTTCATGTAGCGTTTGCTTCCCGTTGTACCTTCTTCATATAAGCTGAATTAAGTTATTGGTTTTTCAAAAGGAATAACGCGATTGCAGTAGCAGTACTATGGCAGGCAGAAAAACCCCTGCAATCCATATCCCTTTTGTCATTCAGTTTAGAATGGTTTGGAGCAAAGGAGCAGGTATTTATCACTGTACCCAAACCTGACCTCATGGTACTTGCTTTTGGAATAGAAGAATTTTCTTAAACTATTTTTAAGGTATTTTTCTCTGTCTAGAAATAAACTAAATTAATTTGGGTCCTACTTGGCACTTCTCAGCTATCTCTTAAAAATTTTTCTGTGTTACAGCATAATAACTATTCTGAGTAGTAAAAAATAATGCAGTCCTTCTTTTTTTCTTTGTGGGATGTAGTTTTTGTCCTCTGTCTGTATGTTTTTCCTGGTTAATAAATAGGGTAAAAAGAACCACATCTCTGATCCTTGAGGCCTTTCTTCTAGAGGCTGAGCCCTGAACGTGGGGTCCCTCAGAAAAAGAGCTTAATTTTTCCCTTCACATGCACACTGGAGACACTCTGCAACCAGTCTTCAGTTTCTGTATTTCATTTGAAATGGACAGAAGAAACAAAGTAATTTTGCACTGATATTTACAACACAGTTCACCTCATCAGTATGTAGCAGCAGAGGTGAGAAGAAGCCCACACTTACCTTAATCAAAAGATTGGCCTGCCTGCAATAGCATTCATTTGTTCATCCATGTTGCTCCTTGTCCAGAAAGATCATTCAGGAAAGAAAAAACTGATTTAGAAGACAAAAATAAATGCATTTACCTATCAATTAACTGGATTTATTCCAGTACTTGCTGAACCCCCCGTGGAGCAATTCTTATTGATTTGTTATGGAACCTATCAAAAGACCTTTTCCAGCTATAGATGTGCTGTATGTGAGACTGAAACTGGTGGACCCTATCGTGCTCTGTTCCTGGAAACCTTTCTGCTCCTGAGATCAAAAGAAAAACTTTAGGGGTTTATTATTTTCATGTCTTTTTCACATGCTGGTATCTCTTAGCTCAAATAATTTAGATGCTTCTCAAGTGAAGTTGGCAAAGTCTTCAGAGTGGGAGAAATTATTTACTTGTGTGTGCAGGTTTGCTACCAGGCAGTATTCCAAAAAATAGCCATGCTAATTATGGGCTGAGATAAGGTCTACAGTCTGGCTAAGTTAATCATAAACTGAGTTCTGCCTTTCACAACACCACTAAAAAAAATAAAACAACCCAAAACCAACAAAAACACCTCAACCTCCTTTGTAATTCCGACCACAGTTTCAACAGGAAAGGATTAAGGGTGCTTGTACTGAGAGTATCTGTACAACCAAGTGCTTCTGTGCATGCAGAGCTGCAGTCAGGTTTTGCCTAATGATCTCAGAAGGCTCTCTTGTAATGACCCAATAGCGTTAATTTTTGCTCTGAGACCATTTAGATGTCCTCTGAGACCATTTAGATGTCCATACCGATAAGTAAGCAGATTCCAGGAAGGCAACCCCTCCTCCACTGCCACAGTGGTGTTTGAAGAGTTATTCAACCAAGAATGGGAAAACCACACTGAGAGCATTGCGAGAAGAATATTGAATGGCCTAATTGAGAAAGAAAGAGTGAGTGGTAAAGCTGATGTAACAGAAATGATGGGAAGAGACATGTCTGAAAATACTTGAAATTTATGGTGTTCTCATTATTTTTTTTAAATACTCTAGAGCATTGTGATTTACATTCAAACAGCCTGGTAGGTTTAAATTTTAAATGAAGCTTACTTAGAATTATGAATAAGGCCATTAAGTAGTGCCTTAATAACCTTTTATTGCATGGAACAACTTCTATAATTGCAACAGGGAAAAGAACTTCAAGTACTTGCTTTGAGTAATTGATGGGAAATTTACAATGTTTGTTTTCTATTTTCTGGGGAGAAGTGAAAGGGCCCTAATTCTGTTGTTGACATTTGTTTTTCTCTAACGGGATTTTTAGAATCCAGTCCCATTGATCAGGTGTGCAGAATAAGTAGACCAAGCCAGTAGCAGAATTTCTTGGGATGAGAAGTGTGGATCTGGCTTGGGCAAAGTAGTCTGTGCACACTTACTGCTGCTCTGTGGAGCTGTCAGCTCCACTGGTCTTACTAGAGTTGCATTTTGCTTTTTTGATTCTAAAGTTGGAACAACCCAGACACCAACCCTGAATACCAGATAATCCCCAGGGATTAGAAAATGAGAAACAGGACTGAGAAAGGGTTCTTGAAAAAAACATGTTGCAATATCTGTCCTTTACATGGGGAAACACACAGTCCCACTTGTGTGACTGCTGAATCAGAGCAAGGACTACACAGAATAGGAAGAGCAGATTGATTGGCATCCTGGTGCTGTAAAGTGGCATTTAAATGCAGAAACTCAGATTAAAAGATTGCAGTGAATAAGAACCCCAGCTGACATCAGTTACACTAGGAGTTTGACTTGCAACTTACAATGCTGGCTCTAAAAGTCTTGATGGATTTCACTTTCCACCCCAGGTTCCTTCAGGTCAAGTTGTGATTTACTGGTGCTGCCCATGCAATCTTTGTTGGTGGATAAATATTGTGGGTGTTCTTAGCCAGGCAGTTTTCAAAAGCATTAAATATTTTTTAATGTTTTAATTGATTTTTGGCCAAAAAAAGAGGAAAGCGGAAAAGAAACTAAAAGCATGGGGCAGCACAAGACAGAAGTACCAGTATTCAGATTCCCCTAATGCAGGTGAATTTCTTAGAAAAAATACTCTGATGAAACAGGAGCTTGAAGTAGACCAATGTGGAAGTGGCAGAGAATGAAGAAAACCTAATGAAAGGCATCTACAGTGACAGAAATGGTGTTTGGTAAGGCACAAAGCACAAATTTCAAATTCCTTTGAAACATTCCAAGAAGTCTCGGGAACTTGGGAGCTTATGTTTATTAGTAACACACTGTGTTTTCTGCAGGAGCTCAGAACTGAATTCACTGTGATCCATTACCCCTTGTTCATGTATTTGGGGAACTGAAGGTTTTAATTGTGACACCGATTTTTGCACGTGCTTCAGAAGAGATCTGGGATACTATGGATAGATAGATAGATAAATACATCTGCTATGTCTGTAGCAGGCAAATCACTAGGAACTGCACCAAAGAAAAGTGTACACATGGGTAAATATGATATATAGGGGATGGGCAAACACTGCCAAAGCTTTTTCCTCAGAAACATATCAGAGCTGTTTCTCTGAAGAGTTCAGCAGGGATATTGATATAGGAGATCCAGCTGCTCAGCCAACAAAAGGCACGCAACAAGGCTTTAAACCAGGCTGCTGTGGACATTCATCTTTGAGATATACAACTAGCTAAATGAAGAGGAAAGGGAAGTTAGGAGTCCTGGATAGTTTTCACACTGAATTCCAGCCAGCAGAGATTAATATAGCTTTATGTTGGGGGAGAGTGGTGTTCAAGGTCAGTGAAAGGTCTGAACAGCCAAAGTGATCACACAAGCAGTAAGACATTGAGGATAGTAAAGGTAAAGGCTAAATGTGAAGGATTTCCTAATTCTGTGTGATGAAATGGCAGGAAAAATTCAACATAGATAAATATCAAGGGAGGCAAAATCCACTTCTAATTCCACAGTGTTGGAATCTGAGCTGCCGCTTTTGAAAAGAGACATTGGGGTTATTGTAGATAATGCCAGGAAACTTTGGAAGGGGGAACTAAACAGATTAGGGTTTGTGTTTTTTTTTTTTGTTTTTGTTTGTGTGTTTTTGGTTTGTTGTTGCTGTTGTTGTTTTGGGGTTTTTTTTTTGTTTTTGGGTTTTTTTGGGTTTTTTTTGGGTTTTTTTGGCCATTTTCTTGTTGCATACTCCTGTTGTATTCCACTAACCTCATTCCAGCTCCCAGAAAGGGTGTAACAGAACTGGGAAAGGCAGAGAAGAGGGAGTGAAGGGCTGAAAGCAAAGAAGGAATGACTAAATAGCCACTTTTCAACCTGGGAGCAAGGTGGCTGAGGGAGAGTCTGGCAGATATTTATAATATTGCTACTGGGTATGAAGAACGAGGCTAGGGAAAAATGCTTGTTGTATCCTGCAGCACAATAGCTAGGAGTCCCCAAACAAAACTTGTACTCGGCACATTCCAAACAAACAAAACAGATTTTGCATGTTGTAGGAAACATGCAAATAAACTGGGGAACTTCTGACACAGGAATTTGTGGAAGTCTGAGGTTTGTAACTCTTCAAAATGCAACTGGATAAATTTTTGAAAAAAAAAATTCAGGAGGTGCCAGGTTTGACCCCAGAGACCCGTGCATGGTGGACTGGGATATTGGCCAAGGAAGCTCAGTGCAAGCACAGCTGCTCTTGGACATCAGTGTGGGCCACTGATAGAGACAGAGCAATGGAAAATATGAACCTGTGAGGTCCCCAAGTGTGACTGTTTTTCTGTTCTTATACTAACATTCTTCCAGTCTTCAGATAATGAAAAATACCAAAACAATGAATGTGTTTTGCCGTTGTTTCTCATTGGAGATTAGACCTGGTGGAAAACAGACGCTGGACACAAGAGTGCATCCAGACCGTGTGACCTCTAGTTATGACTTGCTGGAACTGGAGTCACCTCAGCAGATATTATACAGTGTGCTGTCAGAAAGATAATTTCCCTGTGACTACCTTGTCATTCTTTTTGGCAAGTACTGTGCACCGTGTCTCTGGAACAGAAATTTTAGTATATTAAGTTTGAATGTCCACCAGTTTTCACAGGCTGAGGCAGAGAAAGCCCTGAGCTTTTGTTTTTCTCCCTGCTAAAGCTAAAAGGTCACAGCATACAAATTCAACTGATAAGTGGCTTATGGGTAAGTGTACAAGAAGGTAAGATGTGAAGCTGAGTAATAAAGAAGTACTATAAAGGTTTTTTCCCCTTCCTTACCTTATCCACCAAATCTGTGGTGATCTGCTTTCTTCTATTTTCAGGTGTGGAAGAAATGAAAAATTAGGCTGTTCTTTAAAAAGTTAACGCCAGACCTGTGTTTTACATTAAACCAGTTTTGAGCTACAGCAACCAATATTCAAGCTGGACTTAAAACTGATATGCCACTGTATTACATGTGGGAGTTCTTCCGTGCAGCAGCCTCTACAGCTGAGGTAGCCATTTCCAAGCTCCTAAATGTGCATTTTGTCTTCAGCAGACACTCTCTGGGGGCAGCAGCATGAAGTTCACTGCAGCCAGTGACTCCCTGTACATACAGGCTACACCAAGTTGAACTCTACACCCATACTACTTCCTTGGGCAACTGTTTCTTGGAAGCCTCAAACCCAGGCTGGAAAACAAACCTGAAAAAAGCACCCCATAACTGTAAATGAAAGCCATATCCTGGGGAAAAGTGCAGGCTTTCCCCTTCAGTGTCCTCATGTACAGCCAAGCTTTGCTGCAGGAATAGCAGCCTGGGATTAAAATCCTGGTTCATGAGCAGGGCCACCATTTTCAGTGGCTGTGGCAGATGGCTCAGACCTTTGCTGCAGAGAAAAAAGGAGGATTCTTGATACTGCACAGCAGGACTGGAGGTCTAGCTCATTTTCCTGTTGGAGTAACAGAAGAGAGGAGTCCTAGTTAGGTGTTAAGTGCAGTTTTCCTTGCAAAAGCAAAAACTTTTCATTACAATGTTTTCATAATTTCCAGGAACCTAGGAAGATTGCAGAAAGCAACCGAGAATGAGGATTTTGAATCTTGATACAGAGCTGTCATCTGTAAATGATATTCACAGGCTGTGCTGGAAAAACAACTTGTTACAGATCCATTTGTGATGCGTTTTTTCCTTTTTTCCTGCTTTTCTTCTTTTTCAGTGTTTTATATGAGATGATTCTTACCCTGAGATGACTGCTAAGATCCTATATAGATCTCATTGGTTTATAAAGAAACGTAAGGGAAGATCTTTGGCTGGTTTGGTTTTTTTTTTTCCCCTTTCCCCCCATTTTTATATACTTGCACAGAGTGAGAAGTAGGAATAGGTCCAGTGTTTCTCATTTCCCTCTACCTTGGCATTTTATTCTGCTGACTTGCGTTCACTCTCACACAATAAACAGCACAGCTAATGCCAGATTTGGCTCTGTGCATCAAGACTTATCATGGACTGCTGCACTCTTCATACCTGCCACTCACTTCATCCAAAGCTCTCACCCATCTGTCATTTCCTAGAGGTCAGTTCTTGTATTTGCCATGCAAAGGCTGACATATTCCATGTGCTATTTACTTTTGCAATGAATATTCTAGGTTTTGACAAGTTATTCCAGTCACTTCCTGGACACCTCTTCAGGTAGAGTCTTCTTCCTTGTCGTTGCCATCTTCAGGACCAGGATAGACACCAAGCAGGGACAAGGCAGGAGATACTGTGGGATTCTTTTTTCTTAATGGTGCTGAAACATTTGTGATATTTTTTGGCTGGTGCTGAAAAATTCCTATCAAGCAATCTGTGTGGAGTAACTCAGGGCAGCTGGTCAGAAGGACGGTCTGGTGTGCAGTGTGCAGTGTGCATGACTGAAAATCTCATCTGAAGCCTGCAGAAGGCTTTATTCAATAAAATGTATTCAAGCTTAAAGTAAAAGTCAATGCATCATGGGTCTTAAAAAAGAAATTATTAGGAATATTAATGGAAGCAAATTTCTTCTACTACTTGCCATCACTTCCCACACTCTAAATCACATCTTAAGAACATCCCATTGATGCTGCTCTTTTTTCATTTCCACATTGGCAGATGTCACTGGAATAAATGTCTTGACAAGCAGTTGTCATAATTTCTTTTTCCTCTTCCTTTAGTTAGTGACTGACTACAGAAATGCCAGTTTTCCCACACACAGTGTCATACATTTAGAATGCATTATGTATTAAATTACTTTGAAATAGTTGGCAAACGAGCTGGCATCTCTCTGATAACTCCCAAGGAAGCCAAACATAATATGCATGCACTTTTAAATTATCTATAAGCAGTTCTGTGCAGTTTTCAAGGGTGAATGCTCAGCTGTGTTTCACTTCCAATGCATTTTTGTTTTAAGCTCATATTTAAATGTGAATGTAGCAGTGCATAGGGGGAAAAAAAGAAAATTAATAATGGTAGTGTTTCCACAAATTCAAGTAGTTTCAGCTTTTATACTTCAAATAAGACAATGAAGCATAGATAGAAATTGAAAAACAACAAATTTTGAAGGGATTTTAAAGTAGGATCTAAAACTGTATAGTTAAAAACTATATTCTCTAGAAAGTAAATGCAAATTCTAACTTTTAATGGCATTTTGCCACTTTGCCTTTAAGCGCTGCTTTTTCTCTACCAACACCCTTCTTGAATTTTAAAATTATACTACTCACTAAGTTGTTTTTTTATTAAAATGATATGTAAAAAAGACCTAGATGAATAGCTGTGATAAAGCTCACAGCAAAGTGGGGGAA
Organism: Machaerirhynchus nigripectus; assembly: GCA_013397975.1. Lineage (NCBI taxonomy): Eukaryota > Metazoa > Chordata > Aves > Passeriformes > Dicruridae > Machaerirhynchus > Machaerirhynchus nigripectus. The sequence goes on along the minus strand of VZRQ01006119.1, from coordinate 1,217,006 downwards.
ATACTATTACATGAAAGAAGATCCTACCATGACTGCATAGGCCAAAGAAAAATATGCTTAAGAGACCTGAAGCATGGCCCTGCAGAACTAGTCCCCGCTGATGTGAGGAGATGGGCTGCTGTGCTTATCCAAGTAACTGGCAATAGAGACACTGCAGGGTAAGTGGTTACACAGCCATCCAGTAATGGTGTCCCCTCGTCTGACTGCGACAGCATGTCTTGAATCAGGCTGTAAAGAGCTGTTTCTCTGATTATCATCAAGGCGAGGGTTTGGGAGACACATTACAAAAGCTACCGCTTGACTGAAGTGCAGAATAGAATGATTCCAGGGCAAGGGAGAGATTTGCAAACAGAACTTCAGGGGAACTTCAAGAAGGGACCTGGAAATTGAAAGAAAAAAATAAAAAGAGGATCAAGAACTCAAGAGTCCCTCTTGAGCTCATATCATGAGGGATGCAAGAAAATGACAAATAGGTATAGCTTGTCTGATAGATAAATAGACAATTAAATAAGTTAAACATGTGCTTCTTTAATTTCTGACTTTAAAAAACCTTTGAACTGCCTTACTACTTTTGGCTTCTGCAAATAACCGTGAAAGAAAATGAAAGTATTTAACCTGGCCTGTGCTAAGAGTGATTTTGAGATGTAAGTTAACAACAAGTTATTTCATGGTTGTCATTATAATCTCTGAACCACACAAGTGTCCTGGCACTTCAGTGCTTTTCCCCAAAGCAGGGAAATTGAAATGGGGTATATTCACTAAAGACGTTGGCAGACTGTTTGAAAGTTGGTTGCATGGAGATTTAATAGAAGGTGTCTTTTCAGAGCATAGCATGAAATAAAAGACCCTGCTGAACCTGTAATCAGCACTTCCTTGAAAAATTATAATCAATATGTTGGAAATAAATGTTTCAGGAACTCTGTCTTGGAGAAGGTAATAACCTGCTACCTCAGCACTTGCTCTAAACCAAAATGTTTGTTATCATGACCTGATTATGGTAATTTAATTTCCATTATACACAGAACAAAACAGAGAAGTGGTTTGCTAATGGGTCTTGAACACAGAGAAAAATCCCAGTCTAAATAACTAGTGTAACACCTCAGTGTACTTAGAACTAACTCTAAAGGTCTCACTGTCTCTGTAACATGGTAGACAATCTGGAGATTGCTTCACAGCACCTCTTTCTGAGGAGTACTCAGTATTCTGACATCATTCAGTATCCATTCATAGAAAGGAAGCAGGATTTCCCTCTGCAGCCCAGGCCTTTGCCAGTTGCTTGTGTTCTAGTCTTCTTCCTCTTCTTGTTTACACTTCATTCTCTGGCCCATAGAAGAAGTGTCCTGGCTCCTCTCCTCACCTATCACTGATTGCTGTCACACAGCTCTAGGAGGGCCTGGCATCCTTAAGCATCCTCCAAACTCTGGGTGGATATTTACACTATTTTATTCCTTTGTATCTTCTCCTAAAAACTGTTCACCTGCATTGTTTGTATTTTGTAAATAGATATTTTTATTTTCTTAGTTAGCTTTTATTTTAACATTGCTTTCCTTAGAGTGATTTTAAAGTAATTATCTCTTAAAATCTTTCTGGCAATCTTAAAAGGTAAGATAATGGCTGTTTTTCAGGTTCACAAGCTCCATACTGTACTCCACAGGTTATCTCAAAGTGACTGTGTCTCTACCTACCTTTGGAGAGTAGTTTGAATTTGTTTAACAAGGGTTTGGGAAGAGGAAATGTTTCCTGCTTATCATTGTCAGCCAGAAAAGTTCTCTTGTATGTAGCAAACATGGAGAAGTCTACCTTATCTCCAAGGGTACTTTAAATATCTCCTTAATAGATTGATTTCTCTTCTGATGGAAAAAACATGGGTGTTTAGAATAGAGGACATCAGTTCCTCAATGAGCATCGGCCCTGATTTAACAGTGCAACAGTTCTATTATTTTAGTTCATATTTTCTTCATTTAATCCATTTAAACTAGAAAAAAAAAGAGAGAAGGTTGGGATGGGAAGGCAGAAATAAGACAAATTCAGCTTCAGGGTAGCTAATTGGGCATAGCTGATAATATAACCGAGGCAGCACGGAATTGAAGTGAAGTCATTTACCCCCAGCCTATGAAGGTTTTGCAGCCTGTGCTGTCCTCAATATTACTTCAGGTGTTTTACATGTGGCTCCTGCCTGATCCAGCCAGCTTAGGCACATCTACTCAAGCTGCACTTGAGCAACTCATATAGTCATAGCATTTGTTTTATGGGTTGCATTTTGAATATTCATTGGGAGCTAATTCTGCTTCCTGGATATTAAATGGAGTGTGACTCTTGGCTTCAGTGACAGACAATCACTTACACTAACACCCTCCCCCTTGAATATTCAGTAAGATAGTATGGCTTGGAGCATTGTGTACGACGATATTAATACAATCTTTGGAGAGGATGTGGACTTTAAATTGGTGGCAAAGTCAGCAAAAAGCTGTGCTAGGGTACTAAGGACTAAATAAAAATACAGTTGGCTAGCTTAATTGTCACTGACAGTGAAATTACATGCCATTGGCAGAATAATGGAATTGAAATATCGCTGCATTACTTGTACTTATTTCTGTGAATCAGCCTCTTGAATGGTCCATGGCAAATGAATAGGCACCAAGTTTACACTCTGAAACTGCTCACTCTTACAGCTGCATGTCCTGTAATCAGACACTGTGCAAGGAGGAGCAGTCAGTGCTCCCCCATACATTATAATGAATCTCATCATTTAATCAACCATGTCTGGGAAAGGATGAACATTAAAAAAATTACTTTCTGTAATCAGCTGAGAAGCCCTGATCTTAGTGTTGCAGATGGCTCTTTTCAGCTAAGTAATTAAGTATAATGTGTAAGAAGTATGTGTTACATACAGCAGTTGACTAAGCCCTAGTGAAAAGTAGAGGAACAATTTTACAATTCCCAGTTGCTGGAGTATTCCCCAGATGTGACTTCAAGAAACATAACCACTACTGGTAGTGGTGATCTCCTAGCTTCCTACCTCTGGTTCTTGAGAGGTGAGAGGAAACAGACCCAGGCCAGATGCTCATACACTATAAATTTTCACTGTTCTGCTGGGTTTCAGCCTTGCTAGGCCAGTCTTTGCCACATGACCAGCAGACCTAAACAAATTTTTGAACTATTACAAATATTTATATAGACAGAATTCTCTTTCAGTTCACAGGTGGATTTAACTCTGAAGTGAAGACAATAATAATAATACTAATTTAAAAATTCCTTCGAAAAGATACAAGAAATCCCATGTCATGCTATACCCTTGAAAGTGCTTTTCGTGAAGCAATAAATCATAATGCCATAAAGGCAGCATGTATGGAAATTTGCTGATTATTCAAGATCCTGATCTTCCAGGTTAGTAAGCAAGTTTAATGGATTTATCTGGCTAAATGTAGATGTCTACATATGAATTACTCACCTTCAGCTGTCTTCACAGAGACACAGTTGAAAATAGGTTCAGGATGAATATGATTCACGGCATCTCAGAGTAGATTTTGAAATTTAGCTCAAGAGGAATGGCTCCTTCTGGGTACCTGTTGCCCTCCATCAGATACAAAGGAGTTCCAGAGTGTTTAGACATCTGCAGTGTGATTATCTAGATCTGACTTAAAGTGAATTGTGCCCCATCATCCATGACTTCAAATTTTTGCCTGCAACCACAATAACAAAAATGTTTGGGAATCGCTCTGGGTTCAAATACCAAAACAAACTAAACTGTGATAGTGCTGAGATGCCCTATGATACTGCCTGTATCTGCACTGCAAACTCAAGAGAAGCAGAGCCACTTTGTGAACCCTGCAACACTCCTTTTCCCTCAGATGCCAAGTCAATGCTAACCACATGTAAATGCAAAGAACCTCTCTAGAAGACAGCTGTGTTGAGTTTTCTTTGCTTGGACATCTGTTTCCTCATCATCCCCCACAAGAAACCTTTTTTTCCAGGAGGCCTCATTTGGAGCGTATCTGTTGTGAGGGTCTCTGACTACATTAATGCAAGTATTGGGTTTGAGGCTTTTAACTATAAAGTACCAAATGCTCAGCTTTATTGCTTACCCTGCAAAACTGACTGGACTATTGCTGAAGGTGATGCTGAGACAGAATCACAGATCTATGCTTGGTTTTCATGCAAGTTAGAATCTGCTGGCTTTCACAATACAGCTTATAGCATCTTCACAATCCAAAAATACTGCCAGTCTATGGCTCTGGATGTATGGGGCAGAGTAGCATGTTTCCACTGGTAGACTTTACAGGGCTTACAGTGATGTATATAGGGCTGGTTCTAGGAGGAGGCAGATATTAAAAATCCTTGTGAAGATGTGGGCAGTCACTGAACTTTGTTTGCTGCCGGCATTGGAACTAAGACCAGGGTCTGGGTTCGGAAGATGAGTGCTGAAGAAGTTATTTTATCACTAGGTCTGGCCAAGTGCTCATGTTCAGAACTAAGGAATGGTGCCTGAAACAGACAGATTAATAATGTAAAGTATCTGTGGAGTAATGTTCACTTCACGTGTAGCTGAGGAGATGCTTTGGCTTTGTTTGCTGTTCAGATCTGTCAGAGATACAAGTGCTAGGTATTTCTGGGTGTCAAAAACTACTTTTGAGGGGAGACTGGGGTGGGGCTGCAGTGGCAGTTTCAGGGGTTATAGGTAAGTTTAGCCTTCCCTTAAGGTGATGGACAGCTGGGTTGGACAACCAGGCTTTCACCTGTAGAAGGAATGTCGCTCTGGCCTCCGTTATGGGCTGGTTGCAAAAAAGAAGCCTATTTTGTGTCTTTCTGCAGCCTTCAGCTAAGGCAGAGGTTACAGCTAGCAAGGCCTGATGGAAAGTAGATATTTTTGTGGCAGTTTAGGGTTGGGACCAGTAGCCAGAGGATAAGAGCTCATTCTCTTTTCAAGCTATGATAAGTATCTTGGGACTCTATGGGCAGATAGCATGTTAGGGAAAGAGACAGCAGGGCCAGAAGACCAGTGTTTAAAGATGCAATACAGAAGGCACTGTGGACTAAGATACAGGCTTGTGCCAGGAGGCAAGAATATTTCATGCTTCTCTACAGTCTACATAAGGGTTTCAAAGATATGATCAATTTTATGGTTGGAAACAAGAGAGCCTGAAATACTAGTTTGACTGACTCCTTAGGGGTGCCGTGTCTAAGAATCAAGCAGGTATAGGCTTTGTAGCCTCTAAATCCTGGATTTGGATTTTTGGTTGCCAGGCCCTTACAAGTTTGGCTTCATTCGAGAACATGAGGACTCTGTCTAGGACAAAGAGCTGTGAAAAATCTTGGTGGTTTTGAATGGTCTTCATATTACTTCGACCTCTTCAGAAGGCTATACACACATATATAAATGATGCATCTGTGTGTGTATACCTTATTAATTGATTTTCTGTGTTTGTGTAAAGGGTTAATAATCTACCTTGTGCTATGACTGGCACAGTTATTAACAGCAGGTCCTGAAGACTTCAGGTTTTATGGCTACAGCCTTCAAGGCTTAATCTCTCACAGTGAGAACCATTGCTAGAAGGGAAGAATATCTTACTTTGGGTTTGTTTGTTTGTTTGTGTCCAGATAGGCCTCTCTGTGTTAAGACTGAAGCCTAACTTTATGGGTGGGAATAAAGTCACAAGTTTTTGTATTTTGAACTATATACATTTCGTATGCAGGACTAGCTTAAGCCAAAGTCTTGTCAGCAAGCCTTTTACAGTGACTAGTAGAGAGGAATTGTTTCCCCATCACTGTTGTGCAGTAACCACACTCCTGACAGCAGCTGTACCAAGAGACACATCCCAGTAGCAGATGGATAAGGAGCAGAAGGAGTTTGCTTCCTTTTGGTATCAGTCCTCATCCTAACCTGCTAGGCCTGACAAGATCCTAGTCCTCCAGTCTCTTCTCTCTGTAAATGAACCTTAACCACAAACCCTGGCCACAGGCTTAATAATAATAAACAACTTAGCCAAACGAGAAGAAAGGTCATACTTTCCTACTGGTAGCAGTCCAGTCCACAGGCATTTCAGTACCTGTCAATCCAACCAGCTCTCCCGTTGAATCTTGTCTTAATTATATAGCCCAAAGCTGTCTCTTCTCTGCAGTTCTCCCTTGAACTTAGAGTAACAAAGAAACCACACATGGCCCCACATCTCACCCTCAGCAGTGGCCCTTGCATCACTAAGCTGAGACCTTCAGCTCCTTTTCCATAACTCTCATCCGCTCTCCAGTCTTAATCTTAGGTGCAAATAATTGTTCAAGAGATATAAAGATCATTTTAGCTACAGAGAAGAACTTTTGACTAGTTTTAAGCTAGTTTCTTTTCAACATGAATTCCGTCCCACTCCTCTGCATGTGATGTGACAAAGCTACTCCTGCTCTCAGTAACTGCAACCATAGCCTAACCCTTTTTCACAAATGTTCTAGAAATTGGAAAATAAAGGAAAAACCAAGCAGGACCCAGAAAATGTCCTAGCAATTTGACCCTTCCAGTTAAGAGCTCCACATCTAAGCCCTTGACTTGAACTTAGACTTGTTTAGGGCCAGAGAGATTCCTGCTACAGCAACAACAATCTAATTTCAGCATTCTTCCTTATTCCAACTAAGGGTGCCTTCTAGTTTACTTTAACCTTTGGTCACCTGCACTTTGCAACCTTCTCTCCAGCACCAGTTCTAGCTGTAAACCTAGCAAGAAACCATAAATGTCTACCTGGACAAGAAAAAAAGAAAAAAAGTATAACTTATTCTGTTCCTTGCTTGACCACATTTGTTTTCTGTATCAGTGGACCATGAGGAAATGAGCCTTGCCTCCATTGCTGCCTATGTTCATGCCTTATCTCTGTTTCAGCTCACTCTTTTCCTGCCCTAAAGTGACAGCATGGTTGTTTCCCTACCTCTGAGCCTTTCTTTGGCCAAAGATGTTGTGTGAGAGAATGGTGGGCTCAATCCTTTAAATACAGCAGCTGTTGCAGGAAAACACCCAAGATTAACTGCTTGGACATTCTTTTGTTTCAGGAAGAAGACAAGGACAGTGAGTTCCTGGTAGTCTTTGTATTAAAGATCTCTGCAGCTGTTGTCCAAACTCTCTACTTCTGGGTAATGAGAGCAGAAAATGAGTAAGAACTTACCCAGGTATTTGCTTTCCTTGAGTTCTTTGAAAATAACAGTGCTTTTCATGGGATTCAGTCCAACTGGTGCCAGACTGGGGGCAAGCAGAGCTACGTCAGTGTCCGTGTGTGCTGCAGCCTCTGTGGCCCACCAGCTGGGCCAGGCAGATGAGCCAAGAGCTGCCAACTCTTTGGAGAGGGCGCAAGAGGATCCCTAGAGGGAGGAAGAGCTGTTGCAGTACCATCACACTTCAAAGTGCAAATGTCACACAGCCACCCATCACCCAGGGGGTAACTTTATTACCAATAACTATGGGACATGTTAGATTAACTTTGTATCTGTTAGAAACAAGAAAAACTGTAGATAAATGAGGGCTGATCAGATTTTTTGCATCATCACAGAGTATCCCAGGTTCTTGTGCTGTTTCTCAGGCTATGGCAATGCTCCATGAAGTTGGATGCTGATAATCTCTCTTTAGTTTTCTTCACCACTCATCTTTTCTTATCAGTTTCTCTGTACAAGTTCCTTTGTACTATGCAAAACTGTTTTTTACACACAGTCAGAGGTTTTATCGCATCTACTATGGATATCTCACCCTGATTTTTTATTTCTTTTAACTTGCTACAATCTCTGAACTGCCTCTATCCAGTTTATGCTCTTACTGAGCTAGATTAAATACAAGTAAGACCTTTTCTCATACAAGGTCAGCTTTTTCTCAGGTCCTTGCATAGCAGTTTATCTAGCCACGTTGTTTTGGGACCCACAACACCAGGTGAATAACACTGCCTCCCATTGCAGCTGGCAACCCCTGCTAAAACCTGCTTAGGAATCTCCAACAACAGACTGCACACTTTGGGGCATTATCAAAACAGATTTACAGACCCAGATGCCCCTTTAAGGATGAGAATACACTTGGAGGTGGCCTTTCAGATTTGTTTTGACGGCAAGGAGTTTGTTTGCGCGCACCAAAGCTGCCTACGGTACAGCCCAGTGCGTGGTATGTGGGAATGATTAGTGGATTAACTTTAAAAGCATGTTGTAGCTCTGATTTAAAAATCTCTTGTAGACTTACACAGTAATATCCTCAGACTGGCTTCAGTAAACCCTACATGGACCAACACAAATATAAGCACTTCTCTGTCCTGATATTCCTGCTGCTTTAGGGCAGCAGGCAATACAACCACCTCCCCCACCTTCCACACTGCTTTCTGAACCTTCCAGAATTCATTAGCAAGAGGTGAGTCCTCTCATCCCTCGTGGGAACAGGAAGAGTTTTGACTTGTTTCTCATCTTGTCTATGTCCCTGCTGCCCCTGTTACCTCCTGCCAGCACACAGGCAAATGAGACCTGCTTACACATGAGTTAAGCTTTAGTACTCACACACAGGTCTTACACTAGTCCTTGCAATTTTCAGCCACCTGCAAAGTTTGGACCTCACTGGCAGTAACCCTAAATCCTTCCCAACCTCAAAGCTAAAGTAAAACCTACCCCATGCCCTATTCGTCTGACCTTCTCTTTAGCACAAATCAAACTCTTCACTCTCTGCTTTCCTAAACAATAAACTTTAACCTATCCTTAACCCCAGTGCAAGCAGTAATCCTGTTACCCCAGCATGATCTAGTATGCCAAATGACTGTGACTTTTTGGAGCCTGTTGCTTAATGGTTTGAGTTCTTTTCTTAATTGAACTGTAGGTCATTATAGTCAGTGTCATTACTTTTCTCATTTGTTGCCAATTCTCTTGTTGATGCTAATGAGCAAATAAAAAGCACATGTAGGCTGAGGTAGCAGTCAGGTTATGCTAACAGCAGGGACTAAGGGTTGGGGTTGTTTTAACATTCAAGGTCAACAGAACTACAGTTTGGGGGTGGAATTGGGTATCAGGGTGGGGCAGAAAGCTTTGTCTTCAGCGCTGGTTGTACCAACACTTCTGGGCAGTGATGAGAGAATCAGGAAGTTTGGATTTGCAGTTAGGCTGTTACGTGTTGAGGAGACTGGTTTGCTGCTGGACCCCACTGAGCACACACAGGTGGTCTCGAAAGGGCTCTCCTGGCAAGGATACTGCCCACACCAGCACCTAGGGCTCTTCTGTGAATAATGAAAGGGATTTTGTGTTTCCTTCTCTTGGCCTGATTTAGGGTGGGGCAGATTGGTCAGAGATCTGTTGCACCTGGCCTGGCACTGGTGTCAGTGAGCAGTGTATGGACTGAGAAAATCCCACTGCAGTGTCTTTATTACAGAAGCTTCTCCAAGAGCAGATGAGGTGCAGATGTCGTTTGACAGACATGGTAATCAAGATTTTAACTTACCGAGAATTAATATTTATGCCATAGTAGTACCACCAGCAAAATGCAGGCTCTCAGAGTTTTATTCCCACAAGGATTAGCGAGAGTTAAGGTACAAGTGCCTCCTTCATCATCCTTGTTAATTTAAGTGAGCACCTGAAACTTGCATACCTTGCCAGCCGACCTGAGCCAGCATAACAGGTTCTACTTGGAGTTGCCATAGCATCTTGTTTAACCTAAAAAACAACAGAACCTGAAATTTTCTTGATGTGGCAAGAGGTTAATTTTGCTGAGCCAAAGGGCCTGCAGATAAGCAGGGATCCCGCGACAAAGATAAAGAGGCATTTGCAATGATGGAGGTCCTTAAAAATGCTGGGATTTGTATAAGAAAAAAGTTACACAAACATATTAACACAATACCTGTAAAAAGTCTTGTTGAAACAGGTCTTATTGGCAAGCCTAGAGAATGAATTCACTGGTTATATAGCGCTAGCAGCAATTCATTTACCACAATTTACAACACAGGCCTGTTTAAAGACTGAATTCTTCATGGTGGGCTTAAAGGGAGTCTGCAAACATATTCTCAGCAGCTGGATTTTTCTGAGTGATGATGAAATTGAGGATTTAAAGGGCAGCTTTCAAAAATATATTTGGATTTCTGAATCTCTCAGCTGCTGATGGAGAGAGGGCAGAAGAACTGTGCTGTGTGGCCTCTTTTCAGCCTTGTGTGGGTATGGGGCTGTGTCTCAGCCTGAGACATTACATACAGTGTCTAATCCTCTAAACCATAAAATCTCACGTGAATAGTGCCATTGATGAAACTTGCAGGTAAGGGCTGCTTCTGTGAATGACTGCTTGAAGGACCCAGCCCTCTAACTTCAGTCTGTAGGGAACTTTCCTAGCTGTGTTTTGTGTAAAAACACCTAAAAATCAGATCCCAATAACATTCCTGGCAGACTTGCTGCCATGGTGTAGAAGGTATTGCTGATATTTAGCTGATGGCCATGACTGTGGAAAACGGTGAACGGATTAAGGCTCTCAGTGGAGCTGATCCAATTGCACTGGGAGCAGACGTCGCTCCCAAGTGTTGGTAACGCTGAACCCTGGGACTGGGGATAGGATACAGAGACAATCCATGAAAACGCTAGGAAACACAGTGAAACTGGCCTTCCAGTCTCAGTTTTATGCCCAAAGGAGAAGGCGGGAGGCAGGAAAGAGGGAAAGACTCTGGTTAATAAACCTGTGTTCATTTTGTGAGTCATTCCTCCAGTGTCTGCAAAGAACAAGTTAATTTATCTGACAGGGATAAATTAACACTGTAACTGCTTTGCCAGTCTAATTACCTTACAAGCTAAAAGGAAATGAGCAGTTGTTCCTTAATAGCTTTTTCTACAATGAACTGCTGCAAACACTGGCAGTAAAAATAATGGAGATGAGGAGGTGTGCGTGGAGTGAGAGCAGTGTCTTGCTCTAAGTAGTGAGGTTTGTTCATTCTTACAGAAACTGGAGGGAGGCAAATTTTATGCCCTAAGGTGCATTGGATATATGTGGCAGACAGCTGTCTCAGCTTAAGAAACTTGGAGAGTCTTCTTCCTTACCAAGTTTGTTGCACACAAGGACTACTTCATTCTAAATATTTTACATGAACATGAACTATTGATCATTCCAACTAAGAGATATATAGGTCGATTGGTTTCCTTTACCATTTCATATCTTCTTTCATGCAAGGCATAACTGGAGAGATCATTCACATAATCATTTGGACTCATATTCCAGTATGACATGACATTTTTTTTTGGTCATGAAACATGTTTTCTAGTGCACCCACGGAAAGGAATATTAAAACCAATATATTCCTGGGAAAGTGAATTAGAAGGCTTCAGCCAGCTAAAACTCTAATTCTGTGTCTCTTTGCTCTTCTTTGGCTGTTACAAATGATGCCACAAATTTGGCTGTGGGCACTAGCTGTGGAATGTATCAATGGCTATGGCATATGCAACTTGATCTGAGGAGAGTTGACAGGTAGTCATTTATCACACGATAAGCTTATTACTAGATATTTCTCTAGGCAGAATCAAACATTTAAGTATTGTTATAAAGACCTCTGCAGGCAAATGTTGTGGGATTTAAAATTTTAGTCTGAAATTCTCACAGGCTTTAAATGTCACTGTACTAAAATGCTGCAGTATAGGTAAAGGAGAGATGAGCTTTTTGGAGGCAGTAGTTGAAGCAGAAAGAACCAAGAAACTCACACTGGGAATATTTGTACCTGCAGCTTCCCACTCAAACCCAGTATTTGCTGTGAACAGGCTTTCAGAGACTGTCTAGTGTGACAGTTGCTGGAATTAAATGCCAATTATTCATTACTTAGTCACCAAAATGTCTGACAGTGCATCAGTTTCTTAGCAATTGTACAGCTGGTTAGGGAAAAAATAATCAATATAACACCTACTCAGCAGAATTTATTGATTTTTAGTCAAAACTAAAATGTTATGCAGAGATGGTTCTGATTCAGTGGAAGCCACAAATAGGCATTTTCTCCTGAGACCACTGTACTTGGTGAAAGGGGTTGTTGCAGCTCCTCTGCCAGAGGCTGCTACCCCAGCTGAGCTCCTGGTCAAGTGCTCCCTAAGGCCTGTCCTGCAAAATCAATCCTGGCAAATCAAAGGGGTGGATGGGGAATAACGAGCTTGATTGTTTACATGAATGAGGGAGTGCTCAGGTAGGAAAGTCCTGGGAAACAGTAACCTCTTCCCCCTGTATGGCTGGACTTGGAGAGAACACCCAGAAGTCTGAGTGCCTGTGACACTTGGGTGCCCATGAACCAGGTTTGCTTTTGTCTTTATTTTGACTCCAGACCATTTGTTTCACTGGTTCTGCTGTCAGGTACCCAGTGATATAGCTTGTTCAAGCCCCATGTCTCTGGGTCACTTGGCCAAGCAGAGGTTCTTTGGTGGTATTTGGTGGAGATACTAAACATTTTTTATACTGATAGAGTTTTGAATTGTGCTGGAGACAAAACTCTTTCAAAAGGCTGAAGTCTTCTGCACAGAGGAGTCTGATCTCTCAAGATGTTTCTGACAGTTTTGAAATTAAAATGATATTTTGACTGAAAGTGCGTGAAAAGGCAGGCTCAAAAGGTGCTGGAGACTGAGATATAAAGGTGGTTCCTGTGCAAAATAGGTAATTCTACTTGGCCGACGGAGTGTTACAGGAAATTGGTAGGATGGTGAAATTATGCTGGAAGCTCTCTTCAGGGAGAAATAATTTCAGCAAGCTTTGGAAAATCTTACAGACTTTTCTGGTACTCTCTGTCACCCCTCTTCTTCCCTTGTTACCTCTCTGAAGTAGGACGAGTAGCACAGAGGAAGGTTCAGTATGCAGTAATCTTCTTAAAACCTTCACGAAGAAAGCACTTTGGGGCAAAGAATTGAATGGAAGCAGTTGAAAACCAGTTTGCCACGAAATGGCTGGAAATAATACAGTTATGGCAGTTCTCTGAGTTTCTTTATTACTGAAGAGTGTTTGAAATACGGAGCCTTCCTGTGTTGTGCCAGTAGGGCAGTGGGTCTCCCACGCCATGGTTATATGGGAGCATATGGCTTCTATAGGAAGAAAGTAGTGTATCACAAATAAGGCCAGCAGAAGATGATTTTATCCTCAAGTCTCTTATTGGTGGCAGTAATTCAAAAGATCAGATATTCAGATTTTGAAATCTGGAAAATTTATGGGTTGTGGGGTAAAAGTGCTGGAATCTTGTGAAAATTGCAGAAAGAACTGTGCTTTCAATCTGTGTTTAAATCCATTAAGTGATGTAGCCTAAGAAAACGCATTAGTCTCCTAATTCTGTATTTTCAGTAAAATGTGGTCTTGTTTAATTTTGTTAATTTCTTTTTCCAATTCTTGATTTATGTACTTATTAATTAGGTTGTTGTATACTTTCTGAAACAACATTTGTTGTTTTCAAATCAGTTGGCCCAGGAGAGAATAAGGAATCACAGGAAAAATAAGGGGATTTTGATGGGGAAGAAATCTGTCTACTGGATTTTCTATTAGAGATCCAACATCGCCTGAGAAAGCAGGGGTTGTTAGAACTTGTAGTTAGAATTTCAACAACAATATTCTGTGTATTGGGTTTGTTTCCAGGAAAATCCTGCATTGGTCAGATGTAACCCAAAGTATCTCCTGTTGATTTTGAATGTGCTGGAGATTTTTATAATCATCCCAACAGAGGGGGAGAGGCAAAGAAGAAGACTGAGTGCTAGAGAGTTAAATTATAACTGAGTATGATTGATTATATCTGTATTTTTTCACTTTGTTCATAATGTATTTTTCTCTTAGAATAGTTTGTCTTATGTGCCAAGATGTCAGGAAAATGTTTGTTCGGTGTTATGAATCTTACTTTAAGCTAGAAAAGGAGATGAGTAAGTAATACCAAACCTGTCTTAACTTTTATATATGTCCTCAGCTACTGAGGACTTTCATACAAAGCTGGATCTTTTCATACCTGCAGGGTGCACTGGTGTGATACACTTTAACCCTGTTATCTGTCTTGTGCACAAACGTTTTGAAGATTGCTCTGTAGTCATTAGACCATTCTACTCACTTGTGGAGCTTTNNNNGTCACAGATTCCACAGTGTAACAGGAGAACCACCGAATTGACTGGTTAGTGTCACTGAAATCTAGCATTTCTTGATTGAAGGTTTTGTCTCCAAATGCAAGCAGGAATGAAGATATGTCTGCAGGCATGTGTATTGGGGGGGGGGGTTGGGGGGGTTTTTTTGTTTGTTTTTAATTATTAGAGTCTGAAGATCTCTGGGTAGATATATTGTGTTTATAAAGTGGTATGGTTTTGGGGTGAATTGTTAAATTTTGGATGCTAGGAAAAAAAATTATTTCCTCAGGTGCTGCTTTACATAAATTAAAACGAACATAAAGGTTTGAATGAGAGCAAAGGCTGACATGTAGCTGCATAAAGAGGCATGACATAGAAGCAAAAAGCCCAGGATGAGTTTCTATGACTCCTTTGTGATGACCTCTAAGGGTTATCGCTGTTGAATGCTGGCAGAATTCTGTGACCAAGAGACATTTGCCACTAAACCAGCCAAGGAAGCTCTGGAGAACCTCATCCAGGTGTTGTGCTGGGAGCTGAGAGAGATCCCCTCATCATTCCTGGAAGAGGAGTTTGTCTCCAGGTGACAGCAAAGGATCTCCATGGGGTGCCCTGCAGTAGGTCCCTTCCATCAGGAGACGCTGCACGGGGACACCTTTGTATCCACGCCAACACAAGGGTCAGGATGTGCATCAGCTGATCAGTGCTCTTGGAGAATGGGGGCAGTGAAACAAAAATTGAATGACACTAGAGTATAATGTTACTGAAGTTGGTCAAAACCCAATAATTCATTATTACTGGCTACGCTATTAGTGGCATTTTGCTGGTTTAAACCTGTGTGCTGTCCAGAAACTTCCATTACCTTGTGGAGGCATGAGTTGTTATATTAGAGTTCTTCATCTTAGAAGGTGGTCATAAGAAAGTTTAGTGCTGAAACTAGAAGAGTTATACCAGAAATAAAATGCATAAGGTCACTGAAAATGCTTACACAAGCGTGTGTGGTTATTAGGTTATAAAAACCCTTTAATTTAGTAAAATATCTGCTGTTTAGGAAAGGCTGGAATTCATATAAAGGTTGCTCTGGGAATTAAAATCTATTAAAAACAATTGTGAATAATTACTTGTGGTAAATGTTACTGACATTGACTCATAGGGTCTGATGTACATTGGTTTAATGTTTCAAATAACAGGTCTTAAAATCCAGATTCTTCTACTTTCAAGTGTTCCTTAATACCCTGATAAATGAACTCTTAGATTAACACTTTGTTGGATTAAGGTAGTCAAATACATTCTTTAGAATCTGCATGACTTTTTTTATAATGGTTCAGCTGTGTTTTCCAGAAATAATTAAAAAATTTTGAAAATCTGGAGTCTCACTTTCTCATAACTTCTGAAGAATGTTTTTCTTCTTCTGTCTTTTTTCTTTCTTCATGTAGCACCATTCCTTCTTTGCTCGCAGAAACAGGGTTGCTGAGCAAAGATGGGTGCAGTGCTATTTGTGTGTCTCCAGCTCAGGATGTGGACAGCAGCTGTTGCTGTGGCTGGAGAGAGCAGAGCAGGAGAATGTGGCTGGAAGGGCTCGGGCATGGACTTCTGTGTACTGAGGGGGTGTGATCAGCTGCTGCTTATTTTCAGGATCATCCCTTGCTCCACCTGCATTGTGGTGTGAGTGTCGTGGTTATGGTTTAAGGATCTATCTTCAGTAGGATTTGTTTTCTCTGTAAGCACTTTTCTTTAGTGTGAGGAGCCTGAGACTTTGGATAAGAACAAGAAAATCTGTCTTCTAATGAAAACATATTAAGCCACAGCTGAGGATGACAGACTTTACCCATGAAATCACTGTATTGCACTATGCATTAAGTGCAGTGCCTGTACCCCAGGTAAAGAAATCTTCTGTGAAGAGAACTTCTGAAAAGTTAATGTTAGTGACTATGTAAATATAATATGCTTTATTGGGAAAGTCAGTTCAGCATTTCACAAAGTTTGTTGTGCCAGAGAGTGATGGAATGCCATTTTACTTGGGCATGGCATGGAAATTTCTGTGCAGAGGTCTTAACAAGGCCCTCTGGAAATGTTCATTTCACAGCCTATAAATAGGTGAGACCACCAGCCCCATAAAGGGTTACTAGGTTGCTGGCATTTTCTGGGCAGGCAGGGAAGTCATAAAATGAGGATTTCATTACCTGGTTGTGGAACTGGAAAGAGAAAAACATTGCTTTCAGAGCTGGGGAGGAGAACTGAGCGAGAACTCAGAAAAGACGTGAGGAGCAGTGTGCCTTCAGAAGACCAGGAGTGGAGGCTCCGTGGGTGCTGTCTTCCTTTTGCTTGAAGGCTGGAGAGCCTGGCTGAGCAAACAACAGAGAAGGATTTTACTCCTCCAGAAAGTTCTCTGAATTCCTGTCACAGACAATGCCAGAAGGTTGGGTGCCCACTATTTGTTGAGACACCAAGTCTTTTGAATTTGATCAAACAAGAGTTTATGTTGCAAAGGATATAAAACATCATTAGTTCCACACTGAAATACGCTTTACATTTATTTTCATTTCTAAAATAGATATAAAACACTAGAACCTGTGATTATGCTTAACTGCTCGAGCTTTTGGGATTTGGCAGTGACATTAACTCAATTTTTCATGACTTAAATATTAACTAAATAGAGTAGATGGATGGCTGGTTTTGAAACAAGACCAGTTTGAAATACTAGTGATGTGTTACTGGTTTGACTGGTGTTCCTGTATCAGGACCATGAGTACAAAGATAGCATTTCCCCCAGAATACCTGCTCTTGCTTGTATTGGAGGAAATGCTCTTTCTCACCTTCCTGAGAGGAGGAAGGACTTTGCACAGATCAGTTTAGGTGCATAGACATAAGGCTTATCAGCACATGCAGAAAATATTTCTTTGACTGATGGGGTACTGTCAGATGTAAAAGAGCAGGCAGGCAGATTAGATTAGAAAAAATAATTGTAATATAACTTGTACTATAAAAACTCAATAGGTTTTTGCAGAGGACAACAAAAATGAGCATTGTAAAAGCAGCAAACAGGAATCATACTCTCTGCAGCCATTCACATGAATCTCTTTACTATGACAGTAAATTCAATATAATTTTCTACTAATTTCTGAAACAGGATAAGTTTTTAGAATGAGAGCTCCATTTATTGTGAATAACAGGATCCTCTTTCAATTTAGAAAACAATTAAAGATGGTGGCTACTGATGCCTCAAAACCTTGGAAATATCCAAATGTTTCCAACATTTATTGTTGGGTAGGTAGAAAAGAGTAATATGGTCTCTACAAGAATATATTCAAGACCTCATTTAAATAGCATTATGAATATACAAAAATGTAACAAATGCACTACGAGCAGGTGACTGGGGCTTAACCCGACCTACTTCTGCTTGCAGTTGCTACAGCTGATGCTACTGTTTAGAAAACACCATTTTCCTGCAAACTGGTAGACAATAAGAAGCAAGACTTGCTTTTAGCTGCTCTTCTAGATCACAGGCAGCTTAAATCAGGGGACAAGCATATTCCTGAAGTAGATGTGGCAAAACCTTTTGCTTGCTTTTCTGCAGCTCTGAAAAAAAAAAAAAA
>VZRQ01006119.1:1094509-1199291 GCA_013397975.1 Machaerirhynchus nigripectus | reverse complement strand
TACTCACTTGTGGAGCTTTCTTTTATGTGTGTATATATATATATTCAGTCCCTTCTTTCTCAAAAGACAGGAGTCGTCACAGATTCCACAGTGTAACAGGAGAACCACCGAATTGACTGGTTAGTGTCACTGAAATCTAGCATTTCTTGATTGAAGGTTTTGTCTCCAAATGCAAGCAGGAATGAAGATATGTCTGCAGNAAAAAAAAAAAAAAAGGGGTTGGAAATCATTCTGTCAGCTCTCAAAACATGAAAATGTTCGGGTACACCTTAGAAAGAAAGATGTTTAACTTGCAGAGAACAGGATCAGAAAGTATTTTACAGCTCCTGTAAGTAATTTCTGTCCATTAGGTAAGGGTTCAGTAATTAAACTTTGTTTATTTAAGGGTGAAGAAGAGACTCTTTCAGTGATTGCATAGTGTTTCTCTTTAACAGCATATAGTATGTTTTCTGATAGTCTTAAAATCAAAATAGTCACATCCTGACTGTGATATGTTAGAAGAACTTCTATAAATACATTAGACCATTAAAAGACTGATGATCAGTATTTTGGTTGTAAGTGTACCTATGCACAAACACATCATTGCCTATGTCTGTACTAGCTCTGAAATACTTGACTTCCTTCTGATTTCAGAAAACAAACACATTAGGTTAATTTAACCACGTTCCCTGAGAAAACAGTGCAGATTCAGGCAATTCTACTGTTTACTACAGCTTGCAGATTTGACAGAGGTTGGACAGTGTGTTTGTCTGAGCTGTGGTCTGTACTGAGAGACCAAGGAGAATGTGTTTGCATGCTGTGAGAGTATTATTTCGGTAATACAATTTTCTGACCTGTAAAACCTTATTTTCTTGATTATTCAAAGTCTGCAAGTACTACATTCATATCTACTGCTATAATAGCTGAAGGACTACTTCCCTTGAGTAAACTGACTTGGACAATCTATGGAAAACTTGGAATCAGTACAATCATTATTTATAACTTTGAACTAATTTATATTGCATGTATAAGGAATGGATTTTTTAAAAATCTGAACTGGATAAATGTCACTTTGAGTGATAGATAATTGTATTTGAGCATATGAAACTTGCATTTGCCAGAAAAGTACCTGACCTGTTGAGAAACATTTTCCTAAAAACTCTCTTAAATTCAACTTTGTCAGTGAAAGAGATTTTTGTAGCAGAATGAATAGTTTACTGTGTCTCGGGTGATTATGACAAAAAGGACATCTCACGTCACAGTAAGCTTAAGCAACAGCAAAAGCTTTCCATCAAAGTTTCTAGACTTTCAGCAGATTTAACAAGTATCAATAAATGCATGTACTGAGTTGAACTCTGGAGGAGAGCTGGTAAATTATTTCCTGGGACTCTTTTAGCTTTGCTTTCTGTTTTCATTGTTTCCCATCACCTCACCACCCACTCTGTTCCCCCCACCCCCCATCAAGGAGCTGGTATTTAGTCCTTTTCAAAAAAGGAGCGAGCTTTTCTCGACATCCCTGAAAAATCTGTGCCACTTGGTTATAGCCCTGAGGTTTCTGTATCACAAGCAATGAGTCAACATTTAAATCAGGTGCTAAAGCACCTTATGGAGTTGGTTCTCCATAGGGCTTTGTTTGTGGATATGCTTTCCTCTCACCGTCAGACTGAGCATGGAAATCCCCGAATGTGGGCTTTTCTTCCTGCCCCATTCGCAGAGTCAAAGCCACTCAACAGCAACCTCCTCAAGTAAACCAGGTAGTCACTACTGGCTTATTCACAGGGAAAGTGGATTCATAAACCAACTTTTAAAGGCCATCTAGATTCGAGATGGGACAGACTAGATGAATTCAACTAGTCTGACATACCCTTATTAAAAGAAGTTGTCCTCCCGTGATTTTCATTTCAAACAGAGAAGTGCTCATGGCTGACAGACAGTACCTTGTCTTTGGCAAGATGTCACTCTTAGAGTCATGGCTTTCTGCCTCAGGATCAGGTTTTAAACCATTTGTTTCTCTCTTTGAAAGAGCATGACAAAAACAGGGGGTAACCAGGGCAAGCATATACATTTTAAAATACATTCCAAAGCATTTTTATGTTATTCATTAGTAGGAGGCGCTTCACCCACATTTCACCAGGTGGTATCTGGCTTTACTGAGAGTGTTCTGTCAGATTATAGTTATATTGTCATTTGCTGGGCACTTCAGATCTTGAAATTAGGCTGAGTGGCCTGTAATTCTCTCAGGTTATACCTAGTAGCCTTCTTTGGCAGTCAGGTAACACACTTGCTTTCTGTGTGTTTGCTAAAGGTTTTGAGAATGCTTTGTACTATTTTAAACAATGGTATCTTGATATTCTTTAGACTTTGTTTCAGCGCTTGGTGCAATTTATGTTGCATTTAATCAGTGGTGCCTGCGAGATCACCTTTGTTCCTTTAAAATGTAAGTTAATTCCCAATAACACTACTTAAAATAATAGCTAGCTTGCACAGTCAGAAAAAGAACAATCTCTTTGAAAATATCAGGTTGAGTAAGAATGAACAGAAGTTTATGCCTTGATTTACAAATGAAGAAATAAAATTTGATGAGTAATTACTTATTTAATCTCTAACTGAACATAGGCACTAACTTTCTAATGAGAATACATGCATGTTAATAGAGAAGTTTAAAAATATATTACAGATTTATGGATTATGGTTTATGGATTTGTTGATCAACCAGTCTGGTTCTTTTAACCAGTAGCTCAAAACTAATAACAAAATAAACATGTTGCACAGTGTTACATCTGTAGGACTTTTAATGCTGGCAGGGGAGTGCTTAAAGAGGAGGAAGAAGTTGGTCTTGCCTTCTGACCAGCTACAGGCTCTAGTGCAGATAACTCCAGGACTTCCACAAACGCTACCAGTATGGGTCTTAATGGGAACCTACACTGAAGCAGAAATTCAATTCAGTTTGGATTTGTATTGTATTTTCTCTTCCTTCTGGACATGCATACTGGAATCTGGCGCTGTCTGAGAGGATAAACTGTCTGAAGGACTCAAGATGGATGTATAGGGATCAATCAGATAAAATATAGGATGCAGAAACAATTCACTGAAAATTAGTTATTTGAACCACAGCCACGTCAAGCCTTTCCCCTTCTTATAGGCAACCATAAATCTATAACGATTAAACTATCCTTCCCTTCTCAAGTTTTGCCAAGAATTTACACAGAACTTCCTGATCAGCATTTTTCTTGATGCTTTTTGCCAAGCTTGGTGTTATAACTCATCTTTATTTAAGCCTGGAATAGTGCCAGAAGAGTTGTATCTCAGTCATTTCAGGAAGCAATTTCTGACACTTGCCCAGTCCAAAAGGAAATAAAACTTCCAAAAAATTTATTTGCAGAGTCTGGATAGCTCCTTGTGATTGCAGCCTTTGCAAAGGAGAGTACAGAGGCTGCTTCCTCCTGGTGCCTCCAGGAGGACACACCACCCTGATGGTTCAGGGAAGAGGTGGAGCTGAGGTGGCACTGTCACCCTCAGCATTAACCCTCAGCATTAATGTGGCTGCCCTTCAAGAGAGGGAATAAGGCTTTACGAAAGGCAATGGTAAAGTCTTCTCCTCTACACCTTCACCTGAATCTTTTGATATCATTAAAATCAAAGGAAACTGATGAAAAATCTGCCTAGAACTTTCTAAAATCCTAATCAGCCTCCTTTCAGGTCAGATAGCATTGATAGCTGGGAATGCCCCTGGTTTCATCTTTTTTTGATCAATACAACTGCATCAGAGGCTGCTGGTACCTGGAGGGAGGGAAGTGGGTGCAGCACAGCACACGCTTACGCATCTCAATGAGCTGTGTGACCAGAATACAACAGCACGGTGTGTTTGGGATACACAGACCCTCAGAAACAGAGACTAGCAGCGTTCAAAAGGGTCTCATTGTTGAGAAGTCCTAGCCAAGCAGCTCTGCAGCTTTGTGTAGGTAACATTTTCTAGCTCTTACGTTTTATGAGCAATGCTTAGGCACAGCAGAAGTGGCCAGGGTGTGAAAAGAACAAACAGTTCAATGTCAAGAGCAAATCATGTGGCTGCGAGTCAGCCTGCTTGCTTGCCGCACTGGAAGTGCAGCCAGGTTACAGTTGGAAATTCCCATCGGGACATAAAATGAGAAACTGTTTCGCACCGAAAATAGTGGAGGTGTGGGGAGAGACAGTCATCCACTACAGCAGGGAAACCCCCATGTTCTTGAGAGGGTTTCGAGAAGGTGGGAAATCAGATTTTGGGGTGAAGGTGAAGCAGCAAAGGTACCTGGAGACTTCAGTGCAGTCCACCAGAGATCTGGAGCTGGAGCCAGCCACTGACCGAGCCGCTGTGCCGTGCTGCCCACGCCTGCCTCCAGGCTTTCTCTGGCAGCAGCCCTATCCCATCGAGCACCCCAGTCCTACTGCCTGTGCCCCGCTGCCTCTGGGCAGCTGGCGGCACACAGGGGGTGGTCACAGCAGGGCCCAGTCAGGCACTGGGGACTTGCTGCCAAAGCCTGTTTGACACAGGCACATTCTGGCAGAAGAAAGTCAAAGAGCTTTAGGGGTGTTTATTTTTACTTCCACCCTTCTTCTTGCTTATTTTTGGCCAAGGCATACGCTGCACTTGCTTTAGCAGAGGATTGATGAAATGTAGCCGTCTCTTCTTGACGCTGTGCTGTTCTCAGGGCAGCAGGACTCACTTCTGCTTTCTCTCCCTGTTTAACAGTTAATGATCTGGAAAAAAAAAGCAAGGGGTAAGGTGACATTGGCAGTGCTGCAGCTCCCGGGGGAGACAGGCTCTCTGCAGGAGCTTGTGCCCTCTCTGGCTGTCGGGGCCAGTACGTAAAGAAGCTGCTGGTGTTCCCAAGTAGCAGCCACTTCTCATTACATCTTTTATCCTTGAGACTGGGATGGGAAGGCAATCCTGGGAATTGCAGAATATCTTCTTTGAAAGCCATTCTGAACAAGGCTTGACTTAATTTACCATTCTGGACTTTCAGAAGACATATAATTTTCTCTCAGAAAATGTACGTTCAAGAGATATAAACAGCCAGCTGCTGTTCTAAAATTGTCACCTCATCACAACTGCTCAGGTATCAAAAATGTCAGCAGAACAGCAGGTCGATGAGAGCAAGGGACTTTACCTCCCACCCTGGATAAAAACACCATGATCACAGTAATGATATTCTGATTCTCTAGTTTATAGCAGAGAAAAGAATCAGAGGTGGCAAGGAAGCATATTTCAGTTTTATACTCTCAAAAATGTTTCAAGTATATTTATATTTTTCAGTTGGGTGAATTGTTGGAAGATTAAAAGTTTTATTTCTTCCATGAATCCAAGTAAATGTGAAGCATTGATTTAAAAATAAATAAGCATTGATTCCTTTAGTCACTGTCACTTTAACACTCACAGTGGCAGTGCTGCTTGGAGAAGGTGAACAATGTACTTTGCTGGCTTTTAAGTCACACAGCAGAGAAGACAAAGCTCTTCCTGATCAAATTCTTGATGGTGCACTGCAAAATGATATGATAATTATATCACGTTGAGCACACGTTCACAAAGTCAGCAGCTCAGTTTTGCTTAGCTTGCAGTATGCCATGGGCATTTAGGGATGCTTTTTCATTTGCTGGTGAGATGGAATCTTTTTACATGTCAGTGTGGCTTTGCGACTGTAGTCTGGAGATAATCAGGAGGTATCTGCATGGTATTTTCAGTTAGACCTTCTCCTTCTGCTCCTTCAGCCAAACCATGCATGTATACTCTCAATACTAGTATTTCAGGTTTGGCATCAGTCTCTTTTGTTATCCATTTGTTTCCGAGAAGAGTTCTACTGCATTTTTTTACTGAGGGATGATCAAGAAATGCAGTCCCCAGGCTTCAAAAGCATAAAAATGTTGTTGGTTCAGGTGCTTCACTTCAGAAAGGTGAAACCACAGCAATTCAGACTTCTCAATTTCCCTGTGTCCCATCATGTGAGACACCTTGAGTTAGGTTATTTGATCTGGAAGGGCAAAACGCTTGCACAACTGGCCACTTGTGGGAGAATGTGATGAGGAGGCCCAGGCCGGTGTGTCTGCTCCCCTGGCAAAGGACGTGGGGCTCACTGATGAGGGGTGCTGCAGTGGGGCAGAGAGAGGCTGTGGCACAGTGCTGCTGCCAGGGGTACCAGTGGTGCTGGAAGAGGAGTGCAGGGCTGCAGCTGTCAGGCAGGTCTGATCTCTGGACACGGAGCTGAGTGGGCCCAGGGGATTCGGAGTCAGATTCAGGGAAAATACTTCCTTACAGTATTCATGGTGCTTGCTAAGTCATGAGCTCTTTAATGAATTCCCATTAACTGTGATTCCAGGTCAGGAACAGCCTCCATGGAGGCTGCTGTGAACTGGTTGCATGTGGCTGTTGTGGTGGCCACGACACAGGAACATGGACACCGCACTGGATTAGTGGCATAAAGCATCTTATTTCAAGAAGAACACATACTTATAGACTATTCTACGTTATCATTCGTGTTACAAGTTCGTTGGCTACTAAACTACAACAGTGGATCCATTGGCTATCATTTAACTACAATATAATACCACTGGTTACCTGTAACATAAGCATTCAGACATTCAGAAAAATAACAGGTGCGGATATGTTTGCTGTTTTCTTTTTCCATTGTTTTGGATTCTGTACTTCTGTTGGTACTACACTTCCCCAGGTAAAGCTGGTTATTTTCTTCTCATGGGCTTTTCTCACGAATAGAAGTTAACCGTGTCCAAATTGAGATCTGTGAGGCCTTCACACCAGCTATTGGCCTCAACAACTGCACACTCACTACTTGTGCCAGCAGGTTTCCTCACGTGATCAGCCCCCGGTATCTGTGGTAAAGGATGTGGGCAAGGTAGGCTGGTCAGAGCAGCTCTTTGGAAATCACTGAAAGCTTTAGGAAAGAAACTGTCCCGTCTGTGAGCTGACTGTGGAGGAGGCAGGGAGTAACTGTTGCTTAAAATGCAGCTATAAAATGCAGGAACCTGTTCTAGTTTCACCTTTCACACTCCTTAGGACATGCCTACAGAGCACAGCTTATTCTGCTATGACCTGTCAGGTAGATAAAGTGGTACAAGCTCATTAAAGTGGGTACAGTATAAAGAAAGCAAGGTTTGTAAAGAAAAGTAGTAGCCCTTGTTACAGCAACCAGTGTACTGGAAAATAAACAGAGAACTTTTCAGGTACTTGGGCCTTTTCCCAGATTGTCTGCTCCTTACACAACCACAGGTACAGACATGGTTACTACAACACTGTAGATGTGCTGTAGTAACACAGCTATTCCCAGGTGGAAAAGGAAATACATTGGTAGCAAGCCCTGCAGTGGGTGGTTGTATTTTTTAAAAAATCCCAAACCCCCAAAAAACCCCAACCAACTGAAAAAACCCCACAAACAAAAAAACCCCAAAGTAAACCACTTTAACTGAAACAACTGAACTCTTCCCAGCTCCGTTTGGCTTTAAATGAGGATTCAGAGCAAAGTTTCTCCTGCCACATATTACCAAAACACAACTTTGCAAGCAAGTTCAAGTTTTCCGTGTCCACTTCTGCAGAGCAGACAAAAACATAAGCTTTTCCATTGCACTCTAAAGCTGATAATTCCTTTTGCTGACAGATCAAGTTACACAAGGCGTTTACACCTGGATGCTTGGTGACAGCTGGTGTCTGAAGGTTCCATCAGTGCTCCTGGCTGCAGTGACATGAGGTCAGGGCAGGCTGGAAAGTCTAAGCAGTCACTCTGAAAATTGATGAGTTTCCTACAGTTGTGAATTATATGTTCGTACATTTGTTTTCCTGATGCTTCCTGTATATTCAGTGTTTTATGCAGTGTCTGGATTTCATGCGACCTAAAATGTCCATATTGCCAGTTCATTGATATGCCATAGGAATTACAAAGGATGAACCCAGAAGGTTTTGACCACTGTCTAGAATGTAACTGGCATTCAGAGAGGAATATGTTTTAGTAACACAATTATTTGTGAAACGGCTAAAAACCATCATTATCCAACTGATTGTCTGCAGCTTGGTGACCAAGGAGCCCATTGAAATGCGCGAGATCATTTGTGCCTTGCAAACACCATTGATTTAGCCTGGCTGCCAAATTCAGGAATTAATGCTGGAGCGATTTGTGCATGTTTCATGTTTTCATAGCCATAGATCTGGAGACATAGATCCAAAATCAAAAACAAGCCCTTGAATTTGGGAGGACTGGGGGAATACTGAGCTCCACGGAGCAATGATGAAAGACTAAAATGCTGGATGCTATTCAGCCATGCTTGTTAAGGCAGATTGTACCTTTGTTCTTGGGGGCTATTTTCTAGACTTTAAAAAATTTATTTCTTTTACTTTCTTCCAACAGACTGGCAAGGAAATATTTCAGAACTACAATAGCCTTGCAGTGGTATTGACTTTGAATTGAATCGAGTTTCTCTTATGCATTTGAAATAATGAGGAGGTCATTAACTGTGAGGTTTGTATTGGGCTAAGCAAACTGAGTAAGAAGTGGTTACAGAGAATGCAAAAAACATCTCCTAAGCAAGAGAACACTTCAGATGTGTGAGGAAAAAACTCCTGCCTTTTAAAGTGGCTGCATAGACAATAGTTCTTTTAGGACACTCAACTGAAAAGTTGCTTATTTGGTCTCCCAAGAAGATGGAAGATCTCTCAGCACAAAATGCTGAGCCATTAGGAGATTTGGATTAGGGAGGAATAATTTCTGTTCTGAGAGTAAAGGGAATACTGCAGCTGAGATTTTTATTCTACAAAGACATATAAAGGGCTAGCAGCAGAACACTGGGCTACTACACTGGCAAGATGACAAGATTTGAACATGGCAGATTTTAAATAAACAGGTGGAAATCCAATGACTTAAAATAAATTGGGTTTTGTCTCTTTTTCTTTCACAATTTTTCTCACTTTCTTTCATTATTGCTATTAAGGACTAATTACACTACGATTTGTATTGCAATGTGTAAGAACAATTGGTCCTGTTTTAAAGCACCTCCTATAAAAGGGCCATGTTACAAGGCATTGACAGGAAAGTGCTGAATCCATTCTCGTTTAGTGTGCAATACATCTCTGGTAAGACACAGTACAGACTTCAAGAATGGGTTTCTGTGGTTTTGATTATTTATGCAGAATTACATCCTGCTGAAATTCAGGATCATACCAGAAATCAAAGACAGGACTGCATCATTAATGCCTGAATTTATGTGGAATAAAACAACTTCAACCTTTTACTGCCCTTTGATGTTTTTAATGTAGCCTTTCCAATAAAAGAATGAAAGTTAAGAGCAGGGATATGGATACACACAAAAATTGTTTTTGCTTTAAAAGTTCATTTCTCTCTACCTTCCTCTTAAGTGCAAAAACTACTCATGGAGTAAGATTTTGGGGTTTTTTTAAAGGGGGGAGGGGTAGGCAAAGCAGCACATGGTCAAGTATTAACCAGAGTAATGTCAGAAACAGCTTGTCCATGCTGAAAAAAGGCTGGGGGCATAAATTTGTTTAATGCCTCCTGCCTTTGGCTGCAGGGCAGAAGGGAGGTTCCTCTCCTTGGGGGGTTTCTGGAGAGTAGGCAGCCCCTGAGCCGGCTGGGAAAACTCTGCAGCTTCAACCTCTGTGAGAAAGGGACTGCCTGGAAACAAATGGGCACCCATTTAACTCCAAGCCATGCCGTGGTGAATAAAACCAACTCACATGCCCAAGGACACGAGGGGAAATAATTTAGCTGCTTGAGCCAATGTGAGGGTCCTAGGTAATAAACAGAGAAACTGGAACTGCTCATTTATGAATGTAAATTCAATGGAGATGGAATTTCTGGTGATTGAAACCTTTAAATCACAGGTAAAAGTCTCTTAAGAAAGGTTTAGTGGACAGAAGGGGATAAGAAATGGCACACTATGACCAAAAATTTTAAAAAGGCATGAATAATTTACTAGTGACAAATAACAGAGAAATTATCTCATGGACTGATTTCCCTTTGTGAAAAGAGCAAAATGCAGTAGGAGTTTCTCTCTGTGAGAGAAAAAACCCCCTACTTTTTATGAGGAACAGGTGACTGGCTCTTTCAGTTACTATCTGTAATGTATAGGAGTAAAATGAAAATTGTGGGTTTTGTGGGAGACATTAATCCAAATGCCATATGCTGGCAGTCTCATGCTGCCAGCCTTGAAACATCTTCAGAATCACTAAATACTGTTCTTAATTTTCTTTCTCAAAAATGATTGCTCCAGATATCGGGGAAACTCTAGACTTTTGCCTCAGCAGAGCAGAGGAAACACGGTAGTAAAAATCAGTGGTACAATAAATAAAAATGTTCATAACTTGATTATGTTTGTTCAAAGAAAACAGAATGCAAATTAGTAGTTTTAGCTGATACAATTTCACAAAGTGGAAAAAAAAATCTGAACTAAGTCATTTGGGGGAAAATGTAAATTATAATTGTAAAATGTCGAAGAATATTTTACAGGCTGCCTAATAGGCCATAACTGAGAAAAAAATAAGGGTACATTAGTTTCAAGAAAAACGACAACATCCTGGCTGAGCAGGAACAGTTAAAACAATAATCCTCCTCTCTGTGAATATAAAACAAGTAGAAGAGTGGGGAAGCTGCGAGTAACAAATACAGGACATAAATTTCTAACTGGAAAGGCTGATACACCTCTTTCCATAGGGTAAGAAACTAAATACGTGGAGTAAGGTAAGATATTAAACACGTAAGCCCTAGGCTTTCCTAGGAATAAAAATCCACCTTCCCTTCTCAGCCCAGCTGTGCTCCTGGTCACCTACCAGTGACTGGTGGTAGTTGGCAAAACTGGTGGTAGTTGCCTACCGGTGCCATTGGCAAAACAAAATCTTTGTCACTAATAGCAGAGAAAGGACTTAAAGATATATATAGATACAAGACAGAGATGTCATAGCTGTTTCATATGGCTGTTTATCTTTCCCTCTGGTAATAAACTGAGAGGTTGCTAAATTGCAGCTAAACATTTGAAAAGGCGTAACTTCCCTCCAGGAAATGTGGTTGAGAAGCTGTTGTGGTGAGTGTTGTTGTGGCCGTCAGGGAAGCCCTGAGGAAGAAGGGGAGGAAGATACATCTCAGATCCATTAGGATTTCAGTGGGCACTGCCAGCCATAAGTCTGTTGGAACTTAGTCACAGGAAAAATAGCAGAAACAATGATGGGGGGACTGGACTGATAACAATTTGAAAACAATATATCGAGTGTCAACAGACTGATAGAAAGCATTTTCCTGTCAGACTTGAGAGGTTTGTAATGTTGTCATAAGAGGTGGCTGATATATATTATAATGTTGCCACTGTCTATTTAGAGCTGTAGAGTGATTTTTTTTTTCTTGGATGGTATTTGACACGTATGTAGAAATTGGGAGTGATAGAAAAGCAGGATAGCACACTAAAATAAGTAAAGCCTCCTTCAGCTGTAAGTAAAATTATTTAAGATTATTAAAATTATTAATAGTAAGAAAAATGATTTACTTTAAATGCAGTCTTTGAGTACTGGCCTTCTCCTTGTAATGTTTCATCAAACTCCTGAAGGGCAACCTCCACTCTGAGGCCTGACCAAGCTCTCTGAAGTAGTGACATGAGTAGAGAGCTAAGTCACTTCTGAAAAAGATCAGTTTGAAAATTACGTCTTCAGTGTCCCTGTGCAGCTGGTCTTCCTCAGTGAAGCAGCGGAAACCAGACCTTCCCAGCTATCAGTAAAGACTAATATACCGAAAATAGAGGAATATATCAGATGTTTTAAAGGTGGCATATGGGTAGGGACTTGACAATGTTAGCCTTATAGAAACAGTTAGATTATCTCTAAGGGATATTAATGAATAATGAAACTCATTTTCAGGTTTCATCTTCGGAGAGTTCATAATTTATCAGAACTGTTTCTTGCCAATGTTCTTTAGTGGTAATTATAGAAAAAGGTTAGCGCTTGCAGCAGGTCCTAGAAAAAAAGACTTAAAATTTGAATAGATCAATAGAATAATTAAGTAGTATTTAGTCTTCTTGTCCCCCACCCATACATTGTGCTGATACTTAAGGCAATGACAGCAATTTCTGGCTGTAAGAACTGGAGCTTGAGATGAATTAAATTCTCATGTATTCAATAAGATTGAAGAATGCTCTAAAATGGCTTCAAGGTGTTGTTAATTCAGTAACACACTCACTCTGGTAATTCTAGACTGCATGGAAATGTGATGTTTGTTTAGTGAGTTTGCTCACAAGAGCCAGACCCAGTGGTTTAGGAAATGTCTGTGCTTTCAGAGTAAAGAATACCAGGAGAAGGACATTGTGGATAAGTCTATAGGGAAGAGTATCCATTTCTACATTCACTGATGTCTCTTCTCAGTAACAGCATGGCCAGTCCATTTACACCAAGCAGAATGAGCTCTGAAAGGTTTTCTCCACCTTCTGAGGTCTATCAACAAATTCCATATTTGCTGGCCAAATTCATTAGGAAATCTTGGGTTTGAATGGAACAAATTTAGTGGCGATGAAGAGCAGGAGTCAAAAATGCTCTACTAGAAAAGTGCTAAGGTTGCACAGAGAAAAGCAATAGTTACCTGAAGTTCCTCTAAGCCATAACTTGTCTTAGGGTCTCACTTTTAAAGAAGAAAGAGAAATAATTATCGTCTTTATGTTCAGTTATGTTGCTAGTTCAGTGCAGGTTCAGCTGAAGTCTGTTTTTCACCAGGTTAAAAGTATTTTAGGTCTAGTCTTAATCCTTCAGTGCTCCATTGCTGAGGCAATGGAACTGGAGCAACACACCTCCCCTTCATCAGGCTGTTTGTAAATAAAACTGTGCTTGGAGAGCAAATGCATTAGAATATTTTGCTGACTTGCTTGCAAAAACTATTTCCTCCTTTGGTATTCCATTTGTCTCCTCTCATCTTTCAAGACATGCTACAAATTCCTCACCACCATTCTTCCCTCCCATGGCATGCACTAGAAAAGGGGAATTTGATTTTAGAGAAAAACATGCTGTGTTCGAGAAATACACTTGGCACCCGCAGTGTCTCAGTATATATTCTGGGGACAAAACAAAGAGTAGTTTCATTTAAGAGTAGTGTGTTTCACCAAGTTCCTCCCCCAAGAGAGATACTAGGGGGTGTAATCTCCCCTCCCTTTGGCTGAAGATCAGGACAGCCTCTTTGCTTGTTCTGTGAGGGAGTCTCTCTTGCCAGGATGTGCTGTGGTCCTGCTGGGCTGCCCTCAGGTGAGATGGTCTTGTGGGAAAGATGTGCAGCACTCTTGGCTACAACACAGAGTGAATGTTTATTTGGCTTTGGAAGTGATTCTGTAATAAGATTGGAAGTGATAAGATTTGGAAGTGATAAGCATCATATGGATGCTTTAAGTCCCAAATCAAAGAGGCATGAGCAGAGCTGGGTTTTTGTTCCACACTGATAATGTTTAGGCATGTTCTCCATGGCAGGCCTTGGGATCTGTTACTGCTCTGATTGCAATTGTGTTTCACACAGCCCTTGGGGCTTGTATGAGTTCCTCACCCTCTCCATGTGCATGCCGCTGTGGTGCTCTGAGAACCTTGTGATTGATTTAAAGATTCAAGACTGGCATGGGAAATGAAGAAACACAAATTTCTCCCTGAGTCCTTGGAAGCCAATACTTCTGGAGAGGCACCAGATCTGCCCTCAAATCTCCCCAAAGACAGCCTTTGCCCTGGTATACTGGGCAGCCCTCTCAGGGACAGCTTTTCCTCTTAAATATGTTCTCTGACTTGTGTAACCAAGCAGGTGGAGTCCAGCACCTTCCCACCTCCACTTGCCTGCAAGCAGGCAAGCTGGTGTCTGTGGGAGTGGGCAGATTGGCTCGGAGATGATGCTTCTTTCTGAGGGGCCTTTTGAGGTATTTTGTGCTCTCCCTGAGCCAGACTGTACTGGCAAAGTTCACATCATCAGCGTGGTTGTGAAGCACAGGGGAGAGACACAAATACAACCCTAAATGGAAGATCTGGGATGAAGTGTAGCTTGCAGCTCAGTTCAACAATGTGGACATCCCTCTGCCTGTCACATTCCTGACTGGGGCTGCAATAGAGGATTTTGTTGCTTGTCTGTTTAAATACTGTGAAGTTAGATGTTTTCTTCTATAAAAGAAATGACATAGTGAAAAAAAAGTGTGAAAAAAGCACAGCACAAACTTTGCGACACAATTGTGCTTTTCCCCCCTGCTTCTCTGCCAAAGTTATATGACTACAGTATCCTTTTAAAGTAGTATCATCTTCCCTGTGTAAGTGATGCCATTTTCCTTTGTGGCTTAACCTGTCCACTGCTCTGGGGGTAAGTCTAAATTTTCATCACTAAACAACATTCTACACTTTGTGTATTAACAAGAAAGTAACATAATGGTCCCTTCTTCCAACCCCAGTTGCAGTGACCATCTGGAGACCTCCCCGTTCAACTTTGGATGAACTTCAGCTGAAGTACGAGAGCCGCTTTGGCTCCATACAAGCTGTTCCAAGCCTCATTGTTGCTATTAGCAGTTTGTCTTAGTGACAAGGCTGCATTTTGCTTATTGAAGGTTCAGTTTTAGTGATTCAGCGTGTTTCCATTGTCCACAATTGAGAGTAGATCATTCAGGCTCTTATGTTTCCAGTGCTGTGGATACAATAGCTCATTATCCTGGGGTGGCTTTTTTGTTGGGGTTTTTATGGGGGTTTTGGATAGATGCATAATAGATGCTAGCTCTTTTCAGGGGCAAGTTCTTTTCTTGATATCCATGCACAGTGTTTATTGCAATGGGACTCTATGTGATTTTAGCCTTCAAAGCAAGCCAGTCGTGGAACAGAGTG
Organism: Machaerirhynchus nigripectus; assembly: GCA_013397975.1. Taxonomy (NCBI): domain Eukaryota; kingdom Metazoa; phylum Chordata; class Aves; order Passeriformes; family Dicruridae; genus Machaerirhynchus; species Machaerirhynchus nigripectus. The sequence continues at coordinate 1,184,458 of VZRQ01006119.1, read as the reverse complement.
AGGGCTGAAACCCGGAGTTTTTGTTAAGAAAGGCTGCAGCTCCTCAGCCTGTATCTAGCTTTGTCAATAGGTGGCTGCATCTACAGGATGCATCAGGGCACAGGTGAGACTTACAGAGGCCAACACAGGAGAAGATAGATTTTATTGTCCTCTAAATCCATTGGCAGCAGTGGCTTGGAAAATGCAATGAGGGTAAAGTTATGGTGATAAGGAAAGTTATTTGAAGGACACATTCTTTGTTTCTGATTACATGAAGCTGGGAGTTACTGTTATAACAGTGGAGAGTTGGACTCTACAGGAGAAACTGGAAAACTCCAATAATCTGAATAGCAGTGATGAGAAGGAGTGCAAGGTCATGAACCTGGAGGCTTAATAATGAGCTCCCAGCTCATACGGGAAATGCTTATCCACTGAAAGCAACGGAGGCAGAGCAAGCTCTGAGTGCACTAGTTAATCATAAATTGGCTCTGAGCTAGGGGTATGGTGTAATGTGGCTGAGAAAGGAGAAGCGTGATTCCAGAGTGTTCCGGAGAAGAATTTTTCAGGAGTGGCAGGGAAATATTAATGCTGTTGTGCTCGTAAAACTGCACCTGGAATTGCCTTTACAATACTTGTCACCTACGTTGGAAGACATGGATTCAGCTGGAGCAGGTGCAGTGGATGGCTACAGGGATTAGCACAGGGCACTCTAATATACAGGAGTGAACTGTTCTAGCAGTATAAAGGCTAAGGAAGAATGTAACTGTGCTCTATAAATACAAGAGTGAATAAAATACAAGTGAGAAGGCGTATTTAAACAAAAGAACAATATTGCCTTGAGTAAATAGACGTGTGTGGCTTGGCTGTGATTTAAGTTTCTAAACAAAAGGTTCTTGAATATTAATAGGAGAAAGAAACAAAAAATACTTGTTAGATTTTTATAATGGAGATGACTGTAGGAAATGGTTATCTATGAAGAGAAATCACGCTCACGTGGTCCCTTTTGCAGTGTGTTCCTAGGCTTCCTGAAGTATATCAATAATAACATGTTTTGATCTTTGTTAAACATGTATTTTATGTGTCTGTGTCAGACATTGTATGTGCCTGAGTAGCATGTGCTTTGGCACTAAAAGCTTGCGGATGCAACTCTTAAGCACTCTGGTCATGGACTAAATCAAGCTGTTCAGAGATGTACAATTTATAAAAGTACATGAAGTCAGGGCCCCTCCGGCACCGGAATACTTCAGATGAGCTTTGTGGGTCCTTTCCAACTCAGAATATTCTGAGATTACGTGTGCTTCCTCATCCCCATGTCCTTTATCTCTGCAATCTTCCTCTCCCAAGTCTGGCTACCTGAATGAGTTATGAGCTTTTATGACACTGAATCCTTTCCTTCTTTTGTGTGCTTTCTACCTCCTGATGTTTCTCAGCTTGCCTAGACGTTTCTGTGCTTCTCAGTGTCACTTCCCAAGCTGAAACGTCCCCTCCTGGGTGGCACAATGAAGAGCCTAGTGCTTTTCCTCCAGGAAAAGTCGTGCAGTGCAAGAGCTTCTCTCCCCTTTGGGACTGGTGCTAGCAGACAGCAGCTGCAGCCCAGCAGTTGTCCCAGGTCACGGTACAGTGCGAGCAAGTGCCCAGTTGCTGCCAGCCAGTACTGACCACCTACTGCCCCCGCTCCTGCTCCCTTATCTTACACCCTCCTGCAGCAGCCTTTCAGACAGTGTGTCCTCTGCCCTTTCCTCTCCCACCATTATGCACCATACCCTGAAAGGGGCCTCTAGCCAAGGAGTCCCCATTGTGCCCCAGGTGTCTGAACTAGCACACGTGACAGTACCCTGTACACCATGTGTCACTAACCAGTGCCTCAAGGCAGGACACACAAATCCCTTCATCACTGGCTGTCACATACAGTGACATACAAGAACGGTCTCTTCAGCTGAAAAAGATTCAGTTTCCAGCTCTTTGAAGTCCATTTCATCACATACTGTGCTGCAGACTTGGCTTGTGACTCCCTACAGCACTTCCACTGTTACTGTGTGGGTATCGGACCATAGCCCACGCTGTAAAATGGATGTGGCAAAGTGCCCTGACTGGGTTCCTGCTTCTTTCCCTGAGTGCCCTGCACCCCTGAGCTAAAGACACCTTCTACTGCTGTTCAGCAGTGAGTACATGAGGATGCCTGTGCTGGGTGGGAAAAAAACCTTTCTTCTGCTTACAAGGAAAGGTTAGCTTGGAATTGCTCTATTGCATCTGGACATTAGTCAATCGAAGGTGTGGTGAGCTAATTAAGAAGATTGTGTTTTTCATTTGCTGCCTCTTTCTAACATTCCTGTAACTGGATACCTTTTTTATTTGAGAGACAGATGGAAAAATAACAAACTTAGATAACCCTTTCTTTGCTCCTCTGACTTTTTTCCTTATTTCCTTGCCCTCTCTGGTAGCATTGTGGGCATCAATTTAACATGAAGTATGACTGCCATGTAACTCCAGATGAGATTTTTAGGCATGCTGTGCACACCTCTTCCTCCCTTTTCAGTTGCCCATCTGTATGCGAGTCCAGTGGTACTGCTGTCAGTATTCTGGGGGGCAAAGCTGAGGGGGAGGCCTATGGGATTCCCCAGGTAGGGTACAAAGCCCATTCCCTATGGCAGCTTTCCAGACAGATTAGTTCCTGTGTGAATCATAAAACTCGTGGAGAAATGACTAGCACTGTGGAAGGGGAAGTTATAATGAATTTGCAGCGACTATTAAGTGCATGATACCTGAAAACTAGAAATGCAGGAACAGAGAAGTAGCAGCACCGTGGTTACATTTTGCTTTGACTTTCTCCTTTTTATGAGTGCTCTTAAAGAGGGCGAGGGAAAAACTCCTATGTGGAAACCGCATGAAGTGCAGTATCAGATGGCAATTGTATTTAAAAACATCTTCAGCAAAAGCTCTTAACAATTTTCCTCTTAAAAATAACTTTTCCACTATACAATGTCCTTACAGGTTCTCATTACCTGAAGAAAAAAGAATTTGCAGCAAAACCCAGATTGCTTGTTTGCTAAAGCTCTAGCTTTTGTTTCTTTCAGGAAACACTGGAATTATCTGGGCTCACTGTGTGCTAAGGTTACACCTACCTCCCACTGTGGCTGTGCTGCAATGCCATGAAACTTCCAACTCCATTATTTCAGTGAATTGTTTTTCAAGACAGCTGTACAAAATGTTTGTATAGGCAGGGTTTTGGGGTTTTCCCTTTTTTTTTTTTTAAAAAACCTCCAAACCTTCCTGTTCCTTGGAATTCCTTTACTTCTGTATAAAGGGGTTTTGAGAGTCTAATTATCTGGCATAGAAACTTTTCTGTTCATAACTCGGGAGCCATGACTTGGCCTGGGGAGCAGCTGTACAAAGCTCTGCTCCAAGATACCCCTCACAGCCACAATACCTATAGATACACCAGGATGTTAAGCCCCTTTGGGAACTGCTGGGGGGTCCAGAGCCAACTACCAGCTTTTCTAATATAAAGACAGCAGAAGTCTCTTAGCTATTCTCATGCACAGTGTAAGCAATTCATGCTTACATCCTCAAGCAGCTTGACCAAACCGGTTCCTAAGTGCTTACCTCTGGTTTGATGAAATTGCAGCCTTAGAAAGGGGAGGGCAGAAAGAGCATATAGGCATATGGTCCCCAAAAATGCAAACCAGCTAGGAGTGGGAGCAGGACAGAAACCTTGCTGGGGCTGCTGTGAATCTGATAACCCAGGAATTTAAGTATCTACCCAGGAGATTGTTTTTCAACTCTCTACAATTGTTAATTCAACTGCTAACATACAGTTATAAATGCCAGACAGAATGGGTGTCTGGTTGGTTGGTATCTCCCCCACTGTGTATTTTGCCACAGTCATTCTGTGCTCAGAAACCTGCCAGGAGCCGAAACTCTGAGGGACCTGTGTCAGAACAGGTTGTTGCTGTGATCTTCTGAATGCTCCTTTACAGGGTTCTGCAGACTGGAATTGGAGCCCCACTTCAAAAAAACGTAGTGCAGATACAGGGACCCTCCACCTACTCCTCCTCTAACTGCTTGGGAAACAGGAAGTGGTGACCTGTGCCTTGCTCCAGTTTTCCAGTTTTCCCATCAGGTATCTCTTTACATCAGAGGAGGTTTTAAGAGAAAGACTGCCAAGCATAAGCAGTGATCTTTCAGTGGGTCAGAAGTCAGTCCAGAATTAATTTCCAAAGGAAAGCACAGTTCTCAGCTTGTTCTCTTCTGTAACACTCCAAGGTGCTTCATGTCTCTCCAGGAATGCTCTCCACAGCCAGGATTTTATCTCAAACTCTGGGCAAAAGACACTGACCTTTACTTTCAGAAACAGCAAGTGCTAGGTCTGGGTTTGGGACGTGACTGCACATCATAGAGCAGCTATTCCAAGTATATATTCAGGTATAGCAACTTGGATAACCTCACCGAGAGCTCTGGTCAGCAAGCTGCCATAAGACAATTATGATGTATGATTACAAGACAATGTATGATTACAGCACACCTAAATTACTGAACAAGACAATAGTGAAAATATTTTATTAGGATCCTCAATTCATCATCACCCACTAAGAAAAAAAGTAAGTTCCCTCAAGACTGTTCTGTGAAAAAAGTCAGAGTGAGGCTGCCAATAGGCTGTACCTTGATTTTTAGTACTTAAAAATTTAATTTAGCTTTTTAAATGTGGGGTTTTTAGTTGTGTACCATTTTAATCGTGTGGGAAGGGTACTGAAAGAGCTCACTTTGGCATATGGAAAATTCCCTAATTCATCTGCAACTTTTAGAAAGAAGGTTTTTCTTTTTTATATGGGTGACATACAGTATATGACAAGATGTAATTCAGAAAGATTGTTTATGTTTCCATAGGAGATTCCACCTCAGGCATTTGCCCCCCTCTATACCTTTTACATCTGTGCTTGTACATGCTGTAGACTTCGATTGAAAGTGAGTATGGTGCAAAAACATCTACAAACTTCATCCTTCATGTTTTTAACTTTCAAGAAATGGAAACTGCAACATTTGAAACAGGTTAATAGTTGTTTAGTGTCTTCCAGTCTACAAGATATGATGGTTTGGAAATTCAGTCCAAATTACTATTGTGTTGAATGACTGTCCATGAAGGAATATGTGTCTTTACTCCTACAGGGAGTCACATTCATTAAGATCTCTTTCTTAGTAAGTATTTAAGTACTGGTTATAAAGAACAGTGATGAAGGAAAAAGAACATAACTACTCAAGGACTACTACTACACACCTTTCCCCAGAAGATACCTGGAATTCATCATTCTTAACATGGATGTAATCTGCGTGATTTGTAAACCCAGGGGTTGTTTTCACCTCCTGCACAAAGTTAGCTAGAAGTAGGGAATATTTCTGGTTTTTTAAATGGACTAACATTTCCGCATCTTCAATTTTGATAAAAAAGGGATCTAAATGCAGGTGTGATTTAGCTTTCTCACAATGACTTTAATAAGCATAACGTAACAGACGTGTAGATGAGGCATTAGGGATATGACTGAGTGGTGAATCTTGCAGTCCTGGGTTGGACTTGATGATCTTAGAAGTCTTTTCTAATCTAAAGGATTCTATGGTTCTGTTATTCCTTGTTTCCTTTTGTGTTTAACTCTTGGTGAAGAGATCCTTGATACCTTTGTTCCAACAGAGCTTGTCTGGTTGTTGTCATTACAGAAGTCTACACTCCAGAAGGAAACCAAGCCCCTTGGCAACCACCAAGTGTTCACACAAAAGTTCAGGTTAGTTAACTGGTCAGATACCTTACACACCCTCTGGGGATGAAAAAATCAGCTTCACAGGCGTAAGACATAATTTCAACTTGATGTCTTTAATATCAGTAAGAAATGGCTCTTAATAACATTGGCATGTTTACTTAATGATTCACTTTGCATTAATTACACAGTAACAACCTGTCCTGATTCCATCCTGCATTACTGCATAACGTCTTCTTAAAACAGATTACTTCTGCAAAAGACAATTAATGCACAAATACATTTTCAGACCATCCCCACAGCTTTCTTGCTCTAGCTGACTAGCAAGTCCTGTGCTATGAAAAAGAAGCAGATTTCTGATGCTGAAAGACACTACTGTCGTGCCTCTTTACTTCTTCTAGTTGAATCATTGGGAATTGCACTTGTTTTTCAAACCATTTGGCTACAGTGAGAAGCTGCTTCTCCTGGAATGAACGTCCAATGAACTGAAGCCCAACTGGCAAGCCTCTCTCTGAAAGAGCTGTAGGAACATTTATGGCTGGCAGTCCTGAAAGAAAAAAAAATACACATGTGAAGACTATTAAACTTCAGAGTGATTTTTGTATCAATTTTAAGAGAACCAGAAAAAATATATTGAGAAAAAAAATTAGCTAAAATAATTTGATTCAATGAAATGAATGCTAGATGATCACAAGAAATTAATTAGAGAGATTTAAGGAGTCAGCATCCTCTGAAAAAGATAACCAGCTCTCCTTAGAAAGAGATTTCTGTCTCTGGAACAGATTCATCTTACTTGCAGCCCACACTCAGCTCCAAGGTGCCCCACTTTAAAATCTAGATTTTAAATCTACATTTTTGTAGATTTCAATCTAGATTGAAATCTACATTTTCAAGCATTTAATAAACTGTCCTTATACCTGGTTATCACTGTAAGACTTACAACATGGGGGTGAAATATCTTGATTCTACAGAGAGGTTAAATAGCTGAAGGGAGCAGACATTTAAAATGACTAGGCAGGGGAAAACATAATTTAATTCCTGTCCCTACTCACCAGCCATGTTTGCAGCCTGTGTCAGGATGTCATCTTGAGCGCTGCGGGTCCTGTTGTCTTCTTGGATGAATTCCATGTATGGTGCTGCATCACTCAGAGTGGTGGGAGTGAGTAAAATATCAACACCACTCCTGAAAACCTTCACAAAGTCATTGGCAATGAGACGTCTCACTTTCAGTGCCTTGACAAAGTACTTCTCAGAGTTCCTAGAAAGAAATAGGGACATAACGGCCTGACACTTTAATTCCCAGAATAAAGGACTTTATTTCTTAGTTACTGTGGAAGAGACAAGCCCAGCAATCCTTTTGGATAAAATTTTGACTCAGACTGGAAGCTTAGTCACCACACATGTTTATGCTCTCATAGCAGCGAAGCTGTCAAAGAAGAGATGAGGGCATACAGCTGAAGAAAGGAAAACAAAACCCTACTTTACAATAATTAAATAAAAATCAAAACAACACTTTTATGACTATTTGGAAACTGAACTGCATACTGAATTTCACAGAATCACGGAAAAAGCTGAGTTGGAAGGGACACATCAAGATCATGGAGTCCAACTCCTGGCCCTGTGCAGGACATCCCAAGAACCACACAGTGTGACTGAGAGCACAACTCAGAGTGGCTTGGTGCTGTGACCACTTCCCTGGGGAGTTTGCTTCAGTGCTCAACCACCCTCCGGGTGAAAAGCTGGTATCTAACCTAATTTCACTGTAGGGCCACCACAGCAAAATCTAGAAAATATAGAACTACACAGGTCTGAAAAATAGAATTATTCATTTAGGATTCAATCCAGCAAGATACTTAAAGCATATGAAAAGTCCCATCATCTGTGGAGGAATCCAAATGAATTTAAAACTATCTACGTGATTGTAGTGTACTTCTCTGTAGAATACTATAAAGACCTTATCTTTACCCTTTTTTCCCCCCTTATGTAAACAAGTGGTCTGTGGATTTCTGTCTTTACACAACTCTGAAGCAGAAACACATTAGTCAGCTTTATATCTATTGTTCCTTTTGACTTCATATGCAGAACTGGTAGATGAGGAATTTTAAATTCAGAGAAGTTCAGTTTCAAAGGTAACTGTCATCTAAACCCTCAGCAATTTGGGAAAGGAAAAAAAAGTACAGTGAAAGAAAAATGGAGGGGTGTATTACCAAATGCTAGATGCCAGTGTTTATAGATAAAACAACTGAAACTGCCCAAACCCCACTTTGTTAATCTCAAGATTTAAGATTCCAAAAAAACCAGCAATGAAAATGGTTATAATCAGTAAACAGTGGATTCATGTTAACAAATTATATAATGGGAATTAGACCTTTTCCTACAATCACTTCATAAATCAACTTAGCTGTTAACTTCAGAAAGTCCCTAAATGCCACATCCGCACGTCTTTTAAGTTATCTCCAGGGATGGGGAGTTCACCACTTCCCTTGACAGCCAGTTCCAAAGCTTGACAACCCTTACAGTGAAGACATTTTTCCTAATATCCAGTGTAAACCTCATTGGGTGAAATATAAGGCTGTTTCCTCTTCTCGTATCACTTGTTACCTGGGAGAAGAGACCGACTCCCACCTCATCAGAAACTCATTTCAGGTAGTTGTAGCAAGAGTGATAAGGTCCCTTCTTAGCTGCAGGCTAAATAACCCCATCTCCCCCAGCTGCTCCTCGTAAGACTTGTGCTCCAGACCCTTCACCAGCTCTGTTGTCCCTCTCTGGACACACTCTGGCACCTCAATATCCTTCTTGTTGTGAGTGGCCCAAAGCTGAACACAGGATTCGAGGTGTGACCTCACCAGTGCTGAGTACTGAGGGACAATCACTGCCCTGGTCCTGCTGGGCACGCTATTGCTGATACAGGCCAAGATGCCATTGGCCTTCTTGGCCACCTGGGCACACACTGGGTCATGTTCAGCTGCTGTTGACCAGCACCCCCAGGTCCTTTTCCACTGGACAGCTTTCCAGGCACTCTGCCCCAGCCTGTGGCACTGCCTGGGGTTGTTGTGACCCAAGGGCAGGACCCGGCACAGGGCCTTGTTGAACCTCACACAATTGGCCCAGCCCAGCCTGTCCAGATTCTCTGCAGAGCCTCCTGCCCTCCTGCAGATGAACACTCCCGCTCAAATTAGAGTTGTCTGCAAACTTGCTGAGGGAGGACTCAATCCCCTTGTCCATGTTGTCTCTAAAGATGTTAAACAGAATTTCCTGAACAATCACCTTGTCATTTCAAAGCTTTGAAAAGCAAGATTAAAAAGTAAGCTGTAAAAGGCACCATTTGCAGGAGACACAGATGGGTTTTCTCTACTACTTATTCTAAGAATGCTTTCTGAACCCTGCGCTCTGTTCTTCAAAAGTAATTTACTGTGGAGCAGGAACACAACTACCCTGTTCCATCTCGGTGGAAGCCAATTGTGTATTCCCTCACAGAAGAGTTAACTATGTGAATTTCAAAGCAGCCTTAGGAAAGCTGATCTGGACAGTTGTAAGCAGAGGGAGCACACTTGGCAGGAATATTGGCATTCCATAAAAGCTGGTTGTTACAGACTGACTGACAACATTCCTGTCTCTGAGAGCAATTAGAAGTCACATCTGATGAATACTGTTGCTGACAGAGCTCTTTCAAAGCAAGTGCACTACAGACACTGATTACATGCCTAATATTTTTGTTAGTATCTGAACAAATTCAGACAGAGAAAAACAGCACTTTTACTAACATAAATTAGGCCTGCTGGATAACGATTGAAAACTAAAAACATAAAACTGATCCATGCACCAGCTTCTCTGTGAGAGCTGGATAAAACCAAACCTTCTGTAAAGACAGCAGTTCAGTAGTCCTGCCAATGTTCCTCTTTCCCTGTACACTGAGGCAGAGAGCTGCAGTTAATTTAATTGCTTTGTCTCTGGCTTTCTCTAGAAGACCTCACTACAATGTACCAGCAGTTTTTCCATGCAGTTGTAATGAGATTAACAGCTACAGAACTTCTAACACTAGGACAGTAATGACTTCAGTATGATTTCAATGTCATACCATAGCGTAGATTTCTGCCTAATTTAACTAATGGATGCCAATAATGCTCTGGTAGGGGAAAAAAATACCACTAAGTTGTTTTACTTATTTAATTTAGAAGGCTCACTGGTAAGACTCAGGGAAAACATTTTCGTTCATTATTAACAGTTCACTAGGTATTATAGAGCTAAAGCAATAGTTAAAATACAAACAGCTACTAGTGTAAGGGCATTTTCTTTTTCATGTCATGATGAACAATTAATCACCATTTGCTCAAAAATTTGTTAACCTGGCAAAGCTGAATTTCAAGATGTTCTGCTTACTGTTTCAACAAGAAGTAGTTTCCTGACAGAATCCTTCCTCTTACAACATCATTGAAGCCTTCTCGCCGTGTTGCAGCATACATACTTTCTGTGGACTCCTTCTTGTCAGAACGGTGTCCTGAAACAGCATTTTGGGTATTAATACTTCTTGTAATCCTTAAGATTTAAGAACATCAGGTAGGCTATATATAGCAATACAAGAGGTCACTGTTTGCTGCAGTCTGACATGCTACTATATTGGAAAAACAACAAAACACATTCCTGTTTTATTATGGAAATACTAAACTAGATTTTGAACCCAGACACTGATATGCCTAGTAGTGAAATATATTAAAATATGTATTTATTTACACATTTTTAGCTGCATAAGGTTTCTTATATATTCCACCTTGGAGAAATAACATCAAGCATCCAACCATAAACAAAACATCTATAAAAACTAACACTTCTACATGACATCCAGCACTGTTTCCACTGAGAAAAAAAGTTTTTTCAAAGGCCTTACCATATTCCAGTCCATCAAACCTGGCCATATTTGATGCCACTTCTGCTGTGCACAGCACATGATAGCAGACAATTGAGTAACGAGTGTGTGGCAGGCTCACTTCAACCACTTTAGCACCTGCATTCTTAAAGAGGTCAGCAGCCTTTGACCAGAGAGCCAGAATTTCACTAGACAGCCCTGGTGCATGATATTCCTTAGTGGAAAAACAAGAAGAGGAGTTGTTTTACACACTGATTTACTTCTAAGAGCAATCAAACCACAAATACTCCTTGCTAACAATACCTTGAAACCATTATCTCACCACTATATTATTTAAAGTACTTATTAAAGCTTTTTGCATCTACTAAATCCTATACAATCAAGGAGTACTAAATTGATAGGATTCAGTCTCCTTAAGAGTATTATGTTCATCTCAGCAGGATCAATATATGTATCACAGATCATGGAATGTCAGCAGTTTCTTCTGACGGAGTAATTGCTCAGTTATCCCCTCTTTATCTATCAAGACTGTACTGCACTGCTCTGCAGTCATGGGTAGAAATTCTTCAGGTCTAAATCCTAAAACTAGGGCTGCTGTGAGCAGGAAAAATAAAAAGAAATGGCCACAGTCTATCAGTGGCAACTGGCACACCTTGGTGAAACAAATAAAACTACCCACCAAAGAAGAACTGCAATCAAGGGGTTGGGAGAAGTCTTAGATTAGCTACATTCCTCTTTCTCAGTCAAATGACAGATATTCTATTAAAATTCCCTATTTTTGAAGATACTTGCTTTAGTTCTAACGCATAGTATTAGAGTCATAATACTGTCTGATTTCTGAGTAGCTATGACCCATGTTCAATGTATGCATGTATCTGTTTAGAATAACCTGTAGCAGTAGAAAAAACTATCCAAAGGATAGGAATAATTAACCAATATCACCATTTTAGATTTATCAAAATTTAAACAGTATGCAGCTGATCAATTTTCTAGGCATGCAATTTTTGCATTTCACAGATTGTGAATAATTGGTTTGTGGACATCTCTGCTTACCAAATTAAATCTTTTGGTATGCCTGTTCTAGCTTAGGTTCCAATATTGAGAATCCAACCAATAAATGTTATTCACATTGTCTCTTGGAAGGCAGAGACCTTATTAAATTAAAAATAGGCTGAAGTCCCAAACTTTGTTCCTAAATTTCAAGTACTCTTACAGTCACAAACATAACTGAAATGCATATATCAGATGCCAAATTACTGATGTCTTTCAGTTCTTATTAGAACTCCACAAATCACAGCTCCTTGTGCCATTCAACTGTGTTTAAAATTCTGCTCTGTATTAACACAGTGCCATTTAGGCAAGTATTTCAAAGCTCTGCACAAACCAGTACCAAGCTCACTGCATGAGAAGGCACCAAAAGCAACTTGTTTGAGGTTACAGAGGTGACTAATGAAAGAGAAATAGAGAGAACCAAGAACTGAAGTTCCCCATTTCCCCTGAAGTTCCTCACAGTGCTTCCCACCACAATGAGAAAATGTTTTAGATGATGCATTAGTGTATGAGTACTCCAAACTGACTGGACAGGCAATAGAGTGCACACATACTGCTCTTTTCCAGGAGCTGCTTGTACTGCCTTCGCTGTTTCAAGTCACAGGAGACTGGGAGGTGGTGGGCAAGACACAAGTATTTTTTTGTTAGGTGTCTTTTATTTGTTCTTCCTGTCCACAATTGTTAAAAGGATTTAAATGTTACCTTTGGAATTCCTATTGAAAGCTTGCTGACATCAGGCAAATCAGGTAGTTCAAACGGCCTAAAGTCGTCCTGAATTGTGGTAGAGTCCTTAGGATCATGTCCAGCAAGTGAACCTGAAATATGACATGACATGTGAAGACCAGGAAAACATACATTAGTTAGTCAGAATTCAGTTTATTTTGAGGACACGTTGTAAACAATGACATATTAATACCTAACAAAACTGCTGCATCATCCACACATCTGGTTAGGATTCCTGGAACATCCATGGAGTTCACTAGAGGAATGAGACCATGGCGAGAGATCAGTCCGTATGTTGGCTTTAAACCTACAACACCACAGTGAGCAGCAGGGTTTCGAGTAGATCCTCCTGTGTCTGACCCTAAGGCTCTATGGTTTCAAAAGGATCATCGTTAGTAAGATAATTCAGAACATTTTCAAATCGTAAGAATGTGTGGCTTTAAGATGCACGGATTTAAAATTCTGCGAATTCTTCCAGATCAGAAGTCATAATCACAAAGCCTAAATTCCAGTCTGCTCTTTAAGTATGTTTTTTATCTGTTCTTTGATTTTTCTTAAGGTCTCTGAATTAGCCATCAGGAGAGTCCAGTTGTCTTCACAAAGCAGAGGCAGATAGGTAGAATTCAGACCATCTGAAAATGACCCCAAATATCTTCTGCCTTCTCTGTTGGTCTGCTCCAATACTGTGGACTCCAAATGATAACATCTCATGTGATTTAGGGTACAATTTTCAACACTGATATCTTATTTATTGGGTAGCCAATGCACCATGAATCAGCATTTTTCCAGTATACAAATGAAGAGCGACATTTCCTGCCTCTAACAAGAGGGAATACTTTGAAAAGTCTAGATGTTTTTCCTGTTTTTAAACCTACAGAGATTGGATCAGAACTCTCAGTTTACAGTAGCTTAGGTACAATTAAAACACATCGGTACAATTTAAACACAGTATTTTATTATTATTATTATTTTGAAGTTGACTTCCATTTTTTGTTCACAGGTGAAACCTTGCTCTTTCTAAACTGAAATTTTCATTTCAGAATTTGTATTTAAATGAAACATGCTGTTCTCTTGTTTTTAATAAATTTAACTCAAGCAGCATTAAAAAGATACAGCAGTTTTTATTCAAATCTTTGCCAAAACCAATTTAAACTTCAGAAATAGGTATAATTTTTACTGAAGTGACTATCTGACTTTTCCCATAGGCATTTGTTTCTGAGGTAGCTGAATCAATTCAATTGACTTTCCTGAAGTGGAATTTTTTTCAAAGTTTTTCTGTTGATATAAAACATCCTCCATTTTATAGCATTTTTGGACATCCAAATCTCAAATTGAAAATACAAAGACTGGCAGCATTCCTGGTGCTTGAAAGACACTAATAGGGTGGATATACAATAGGTTATAGGCAATAAAATAGCTGGACAAAAAATCTCCCTGATCTGACAATGTGCTGAGCAGTGCAAAATGGGAGGCCAGCAACATAAGGAGAGGTGCCAGACCCTCTCAGGATCAGCCCCTTCTGGCTCAGGGTAAGGACCAGCAGTCCTTGGGAATGGCTGCACAGAGTTCAATTTCAACAGTATTAAAATGTTGAGTAGGTTATATCCCAGTAAAGGGTAAGGAGATGAAGAGATATATAATTAAAAAAGCTGTAATAAACATTAGCAAGAATATTTTAACAACAAAATAGATACTTGTAATGTAGTCTATGGGCAAACAAGGATGAAGTAACTAGAGAGCATTTTCAAACACCTACCAATTAAGAGCACAATTGAAATAATCTTCTACAAAACATCCTCTACCATGTAGCTCTAAAAATTGCATAAAATGCAAGGTGTAAAGGTTTGTGATCAGTTTTCTTTTAACATTCAGATGGGAAAGATAGTATAGACAACTGATTTGCTAAATAGTGTGTTGCTATTCCATACAGTTAATGATTACTATTAAAAAAAACCCCAGCTTGTTTAAATTCCTTTAGGAAAAATACTCCAAAAAACCATAAACACACACTTGCCTAAAAAAACCCCCAACGCTAAAACTGCCTTCCAACTTAAAAACAGGGAAGTTTACAAGTACCCATGTAGTAAATACCCTGTACTCTTTGTTAAATCAGGGATTTGAAAGCTTTTAGGTCCCAAATCTCATGTACTATTACGTAACTATGCCATAAAAACAAAGGAGGGGAGGAAAGATTATCATACTGTTACAAATAAAGGGATCTCTTAATTTGCTGAATTACATTTTCAGTGTGTATTTATTTGTGTAATGCACTTAGTGTGGAAGAGGATGTGTCACAAACCCTGTAAGACTTTTTATGAGATTATGTGGGAATAAGAATAAAACTGTCACCCCTTTATTGCCACCATAATTTTATTTCACGCAGTGCAAAGTGGTCATACTGCTGGATAATACTTGAAATGAGTAAATCTAAATTTGCCTGCATGGATTAATTCTGGCTTCATGATACTCCACAAATAACTTAGGGATGCTGAAATAAATTTTTGCATGCCAGTGCCAATAACCCTCCTATTTCATACTAGCTTATGAGAAAATTATAAAATTAAACATTCCAACATATTTTGAGACATTTGGGGAAAGACAATTTTTAAAGCCTCTTACGCAAAACATGTGAAAGATGACACAGCAGCTGCGCTGCCTCCCGAGCTCCCTCCTGTTATTACCCAGTCAGACTCTTCGTCTTCAGAATGGGATTTTGGGACAGACTTTTCCTTGTACTGCTTTGAATAACTCCAGGGATTTCTGACTGGTCCAAATACTCCATCCGTACTCCCAGATCTAAGATAGTCAGACAGGACAAATACAGACAGAAGTGACGGATGACACACTGTATTCACCTATTTAATTTTTTTAATCCAACTCCTCATCATCCTTGCAAATTCAATTTCAACAGAAGAAGACTGGTGTATATAAATCCTTATGCAGTCAACTTCTACAACATTACATACAACTGTAAAATTTATAGCTCTTCATCAGTTTCTGGCACAGAACCTGAACTGGTACCTCTTTCTAACTTCTGCTAATGACACTGAAACGAACACAGTTACAAAGACATAAAACTGATTTAAGCTATGTAAAGTAAAGGAGCACATCTCTTTCGAAAACAAAGGTATTCTGCTTCTCCAGCCCTGCATTTGATGTAAGATTACAGTCGTGAGGAAAAACATGTTGCTAGAGGTGGAGAAAGAGCTCCACAATACCTGGAACACTTCTCTGAAATGACACACTATTATTCACCCTGTAGCCCTCTGCAGAGGCCACAGTTCACTGGTTCAGAATGCCAGACTGGCGTCTCAGGAACTGGTTTCAGTCAGCTTGTGTCACCTAAGTGTGAGCTGTCACTAGAAGCAGGAGTGGGGGGTACTTCCCTCCTTCCTCAGGTCCTCTACCTGATGCTCCCTGACTGAAAGGTGCCAGAGTTATCAGCTAAATCATCAGACAGAACAGGCAGCTGATAGCAGTTGAAAACCAACCTCCTAGAGACATCAGTACCTTAGAGCTGGATCCACTCCCTGATCAAGAGATCATGCAAACACACAGACCAGAAATGAGAAGCCAGTATTGGGATAAGCTTTTCAGGAGAATCCTGTGCTTTAATGAACTTAGACCAGTTGTAATACTGCATTATCAGGTTTTTCCCAAGCTTTTTGCCTGCTCTTCCTCGGAGGAATAGCTTTTTTACACAAATATTCAAAAAATATTGTCAAAGTATTTATACCCCATCCATGTGAATTTCCAGTCAAACCCTGGACTTCGGTTTAAGTAAAATAAAACCAAAATACAGCACTTACTGTTTTTCACAGGTAACTAAAGTCCCAGAGATTCCCATCCCTGACAGCCCAAAGCTGTTCTCTGCTACACTTGGCTGCCTCCACTGATTTGCGGAAGAATCAATTTGTAAGAGCATTTTTCAATGTGCTCCTGACAAAAAGTCATCAACAGTACCTTAGGCAACTTAAAAGTGTTGCTCTGGCTTAGCCTGAGTGCAGCAAGTCAGGGAGCAACCATACAAATTACCCCAGTGGCCAACTGGCAGAGGCAGTGACTGCCAGCAGGGGCACGATAATAATTACCTAAGGGCAAAAAGCCATCACTAAGGAGAGAGAAAAAAGCAGCAATTAACTGTGTTGTAACCAATTCTACTAACACAGTCTAGAAGAAGGCCACTTGTCCTTGGTCTTCCGCAAAGGCTGGACCACTTCCTACATCTTGAGCACAGCCACATTCGAACACAATGTTCACAAAACTCAGCGTCTGTATCATTTACACAACACTATAAATGCTCAGGGAGAAGTTCACACAGCTCTGTGTGCCCTTCCAGTAAGTATTCATTATTGTCTCGCCTCACAGAAACACGAGTTAAGGATTACAGGTAGATTGGAACAGATGGTGTATATGCTGTTTTATGTACAATCACACATTAAAAATAATAAACATCACTCACCCCATTGCAAATTCATCTAGGTTTGTTTTACCTAAAAGCACAGCTCCCTGATCCAGTAATTTCTGAACCACTGTAGCATTGTACGGAGAAATATAACCTGAAAACAGTAAGAACAATTAAGAGCAACTGGTGAGATACAAATTATTTTTACAAGTAGCTACTCTCTTCATTTTGAAATTGTTATTACCACTTAGACCTGACATAACCTAGGATGGGAACTATGACAGTGACATGAGACCTCAGGTAGTAACCAATTCACTTCATGAATAATGACAGGGGCTTCTCCACTCCCTCTTTCATCAGGAACAAGGACATCACTCCTAATACTCACTGCAATCAATCACAACAGGTCTGAGAACGTGCTTTAAGGAAAAGCATCTCAGGTAATATAACAATTTTTACAACAGCAAAGTAATTTTTTGTTTCTTCTGTTATTAAAAAAACCGTGATCAGATTAGGGGTCTGCTAATTTACTTCTGCTATCTTCCACAAGGATTAATGTAAAGTTTTACTTTGTGCAGAATAAAACAGACATAAGAAATGTTTCCTACTTTTGCTTTTACTATAAACACATTGTAATGCCTTGAAAACATTCATGGCATGTTAATAGAAACAATGAGTTTAGGAAATTTTAAAAAAAGCCTTAAAAGCATTACAGAATGTGTTTGTATATTGGATTGTTAATGTCTACTCTTCCTACAGCCATATGAAAAAACTATTTAAGTCAACAATTATAAACAGAACAACAACAAAAAAGGGCTGTCTTTGGATTTCACTGGGCAGAACAGTACTGACTGCTCTCCTCTAGACCTAACAGCAATGTGAAGGTAAATGTGAATTTTGGAACCATTTTATTGTAGTATATAGGTTTTTATTATAACTGTTGTTAAATGCATGCAAATATAAATAAAGAGACAATGTTCTCAGAAGAAGAAAAAGATCCATCCATAATACCTGATGAACTTGGCTAGTGAAATTTGATAAATATATCTCCTCAAATGACTCCAGCTAATTTTTTGAAAACACCTGGATTTCTGGAAGACTCCACTCCATAAACCCTCTAAAGAGCAAAAGATCTGATTTTACTTTAAAAGCTTTACTGTACCTTTTAGCATATTTGATGCACATGTTGTCTCTATGCCAGCTGTATTAAAGTTGTCTTTTACTGCGACAGGAATTCCATCTAGAATGCCCAGTGGCTGACCTGCAATAGGAATGATGGTAAGACAACAGATATTAAAGCAAAATGTGTGCTATTTATAAAAATAAATAAATAAATAAATATATATATACGTAGTGTTCTCATGAATTACCATTTATTTTACATGTCCCTTTGGGTGGTTTTGGTAAGCAAGATTGCTCTCCACTTGGCATTTGATGGTTGTCTGTTCCATTTTCAAGAACCATCTTCCATTCCTACTCAAGCACTGAGCACACTGCCCAAACCAGACCCAGCCTCACAGAGCAGAGCTCTAAGACCTCCAGACAGGCAGCTGCTTTCATCCAGGCTGACTATCCCAAAGGAGTGCATACCTCTTCCACTGTGACCACACAGTGCTTATTTCAGCCATAGGTGCTGCTAAATCCACTCCATCACTAGGCCGGGAACCATAAACTCTGCCTACCTGACATACACAGTAGATATGTCCGGAAGAATTACTGAAGCAGAAAAAATCTTTCCCAAGTGATTGATTATCCATCATCCAAAAAAAATAAATATATATATACGCCCAAACCAAAGCCCAAACAAAAAGTCCAAACAAAAGCCCAAACCAAAAACTAAAAGGCCTACATCAGGAAGCAAAACAACCTAGCTGACAACTCTATGAAGCTGCCAGAGGACAGCAAGTGTCACTCAGGAAGAAAAAGATGTACTCTATTAAGCAAAAATTTACCTTTCCTGCCTTTCTTGAAATGCAAA
Organism: Machaerirhynchus nigripectus; assembly: GCA_013397975.1. Lineage (NCBI taxonomy): Eukaryota > Metazoa > Chordata > Aves > Passeriformes > Dicruridae > Machaerirhynchus > Machaerirhynchus nigripectus. The sequence goes on along the minus strand of VZRQ01006119.1, from coordinate 1,165,715 downwards.
GGAAAAATAGGATGGCCAGCTTCTAAAATGCTGCAGGTAACAGGACTTAAAGCTGTTCTGTTCTCCAATTAGTAACTGCAATTAATGAAGCTGCTTTATTTTAATTTGCTTAATTAAAAACTCGACGGGTTGTGCCAGCTGTTTGTCTGTCCCAGTCAGGAAACCTGTAAATGACCACTGCATCTGCCTATTCATGGTACCTGTTGGCCACACATTCCAAATGAACTGCTGAGGGAAAGAAGCAGCAGGCACCAAGTAGCAGTGCTGTCCAAAAGGCACAGAGCCTATTTAACCTGCAGTGCCTTGTTTGGTCCAGGTTTTGCCTCTGATTTTTGGACTAAATACTCTCCTGAGTGCCAAATGTACGCCCACGAGTAACCACGGAAACCTCAAGCATGAGCCTCATCCCCCAACAGTCAAACAAGCCAAGGCACTCCCTTTAAAAAGCAAAGGTGCTTCGTCTAACACAGACGGCTCCTCCACACCAGCTTTTTAAGGACTGACATTACTTACAAACCAACATACCTCTTTTATATCTTTCCTCTGATTCTTTAGCCTGCTTCAAAGCGGTCTCTTCCGCTACGGTAATGTAGGCATTCAGAAACTTGGTGCTTTTGATGAGGGCCAGGCACCGCTGGCAGAGCTCCGTGGGAGTGACTCGTCCTTCCTTCAACGCCGCCGACACCTGAGAGCGCAGCCCGCCTTTCAGGGCAGCCGGATGACAGAGGCCGCGCCGGGGTGGTACGGGGAGAAAGCGCGATCCCCGCTGAGGGAAGGAGCCCCCGGGAAGCGCTCTCCCGGGCCGCCCCGGGGAGGGGGAACGCGAGAGGACCCCGGTCACTTTGCGAACCGGCCCCGCTCATCGGCACCCCCAACCCGCTCCTCGCCACCTCCGGCAGGCGCGCAGGCTCCACTCACCTGTCGGAGAGAGGCGCGCAGCATAGCTCCCCCTTCCCACCGCCGCCTCCTCACGCCCGCCGAGCGACCCCAACCCTTCGCCCGGAACGGCGGCCGCGCGCCGCCATCTTGCCGCAACACCCTGCGGCACCATTGGCAGGGCGGCCAAGAAGGCGGTCGCCCATTGGCTGCGGGTGCCGCCGGGGCTGAGTGCTGAGGCGGGCGGGAGCGACCCGGCCCGATCCCGATNCGGCCCGCGGGCTCCGCGCCTCTCCGCGGGCGCGGACCGCCATGCCCAGCTGGGTCATAGACCGGTACGGCAGCAACGAGGTGCTGCGCTTCACCACGGACATGATGTTCCCCATCATACACTTCCCGAACGAGGTCATCATTAAGGTTCATGCTGCGAGCCTGAACCCCATCGACCTCAGCATGAGAAGTAAGTGCCGAGCCCCGGCAGCCGCGGCCGGGCTGCCGGGATGGCAGGGGGTCCGCTGGGGCTGCGGCTCCAGTGGCCGCCAGTGCCCCGAGTCGTGCCAGGGCACCGTCCTGCCCCGGCAGACACCTGTCTCGGCAGTGTCCAGGGCTGCCTCAAACACACGTGTTTGCCCGAGCTCTGCGGAAAACCTCCGCCTCTTGGAAACGTAACTTTTTTAAGGGTCTCGGGGAAGAACGGTACAAAAAAAATTTTTTTTTCAAGTTCATAGGGAAGAACGATACAAAAAGCCACTGACAAAAGTGTGTGCGTTGCGAGGGTGAACTTTTAATTGAGTGATTGTGGTGCTGCTCTCTTGACCGAGAGACTTGCCATGCCAAGGAGCAGCATTCCCCCTTAGTGATGCTGGATTTTCCCATCTCTTTGAGGTGAATGGGGCTGGAGGTCCAAGTTACTGCCAAGTCGGCGTGTGCGACCTTAGGCAAACCGTATTGTTCACTGCCATGCCCATCCTGAATTGGCATCTGGGAACGTGCTGTCATCCCGCCCAGGAAATCTGTCTCTTTCACTGCCCGACTCTTCGTATTTGACACATTTAATCAGATTTTCTTCCTCAGTTTCTGGGTTTGAAACACGAGAAGGAAGTTGTGGTGGTAGTAGAATACCTTATATATCATGTGTGGAAGTGCTTGCATATCACACCGGATTCAGTAGAATAAGCAAATACATCTGCAGGAAGCCCACTGACAGATCTAATCTGTGTTTTGGGTCTCTAATAAATGAATTTTAAAAAATCCTTGTATATAGTTGGCAGTTTGGTGATGGGACATTTTCCATCTGAGGATTCCTGTTAAGACACTTTCTAGCATAGTAGGGCCCCTTGGCAGACTTGTCCAAACACTCGAATGGGCATACATGCTCAAATGCAGGCTATTTTTAGGCTGAATACAGTTGTTAGATGGGTAATTCTGAGACTTCACAGCATTTGTCTGTTGCTTACTGAATAGAAGTCCAGGTTACGCATCTTAGGAGATACACCTTAATATTTTTTACATTTGCTCTTTATTTGTAAAATCTGTAAAAGTATAAAATATTGCAGATTTTTCACATGCTTCAGTTATAACAGAAATGAGGCACATTATGTACAGACAATGCTTTCTAATTGGAATTCTGCAATTAATAAATGAGCACTCAGTGTGGTGTGTTGTGGTTGATTCCATGTTTTGCAGGTGGTTATGGTGCAACTGCGTTAAATATGAAGCGGGATCCCCTGAAACTGAAAACCGGCGAGACTGAGTTTCCACTAACACTTGGTCGAGATGTCTCTGGTGTTGTGATGGAATGTGGACTGGGTGTGTCTTATTTCAAACCTGGAGATGAGGTGATACCACCAATCTCTTATTTATTTTTTTTTCCAGAATGTATAGTTAAAATATACTATGAGATATTCAGCATTCATTTTCCTCTTAATAATTTTTTTTTAAGCTGTTGCACTCTTAATAAGGCCTGTTTGGCAGTAAATTCCTAGAATACTTGCTTCCCTTCATTTTTTCTCTGAAAAACATGGTCTTTCAGACACTTGCTTCTGCAACTTAATTTCTCCTCTCGGTATTAGTTTTTGGTCTGTTTCAGTGGTAGCAAGAGTGGAATTGATTTCTAAGTGCATACTCAAAATGCCACTTTGTTTTTAATTGAAGATAGAACTCTAACAAGAAGGGATTTGTTTTTATTTTTTGTGAGTAACTTGGAGTAGGAACTTCAGCTTAACCCAAGAAGCACTTAATGGATGCCCACACAAATACTGATACTGTTTGCTTTTACCTTCATTGGTTGCTTTCACATTTCACCAGTTTTAGTATAGCAAATCCTGATTCTGCACCATCTTTGCCCCTCTAATCTGGGCTTTCCTGGTATGGGAGTAGTTTGGGGGGTTTGAAAAATTATGTCTTATGCACAGTGCAATGGTACATTTTATTTACATAGCCCTCCAGTCATTTAGTCAGTTTTTTGATTCCTTCATTTAGTCAGTTTTGTGATTCTTTTTGGTGTAAAGCTAGCTAAAGCTGGTTTTTGATAAACAATGAAGACATTCTGTAAATTAGAAAAAAGATTTCTTTAACAAAGGAAATTTCTGTGTAAGTACAATTGTGTGCAGAGTTACAAAAATTGATAGTTGTTTTCTATTTGATTTTAGGTGTGGGCAGCAATTCCCCCATGGAAACAGGGCACTCTGTCAGAATTCGTGGTAGCTAGTGGAAACGAGGTAAACTTTCAAAACTGTGGCTAACAGACAAAACCCCAAAGTTGTAAAGACTGGCATTTTTCTTCTTCAGTAGCTAAGTACCTTTATTTCTTAGTGCTTGGGTTGATTTGTACTCTAACTAGTTTTGAAGATGCCTGAAAATGTGCAATACGCGACCTGCAATTCAGTAAAGCGTGCTTTAAATATTAAATATTTCAGTGTCACATAGGAGCTGCTGTGTGACTTAGATATGATTTTATTTCAGGTGTCTTTTAAGCCAAAGTGTCTCAGTCACACAGAAGCTGCTGCCTTACCTTATGTTGGTCTCACTGCATGGTCTGCACTTAAGCAAGTGGGAGGACTGAACCAAAGTAATTGTAGTGGGAAAAGGTAAGTAAATAGTTCTGGTGCTAAAACTAAAGTTTTTCATTTTTATATGGATGAGCTGCTTCTGAGACACGTCCAGCAGTGATAAAGGCTGTTACACCATGACATGCAAAAGGATCAGCTGCTTGAGGATGATGGATTCTGTCTACACAGCTGCCGAGAGAGACTTCTTTAGAGGAAGGCTCATATGAGGTCCCTGTATAGAGGTAAAAAATGCCCAGAGAAGTTGTGGATGCTGACACACCCACAAGTGGAAGTGTTTAAGGCCAGGTTGGGTGGAGCCCTGTGCAACCTAGTATAGTGAAAAGTGTCCCTGTCCACGGCAGGGCATTTAGAACTAGATGATCTTTGAGGTCCCGTCCAACCCAGGCTATTTTATGATTCTGTCATAATCCAGTGTATATCTAATGTATGGGCTAGATAGAGAATTTAAGGATGTTATCTCCAGGAATTTATAGGGACTTTGCCTTTTTGCCTGTTAGGACAGCTAGCCAAATGTAATATCCCCTCAGTTATACTGGCAACTCACAAAAAGCCCTCTCAAGGACAGAGGTGTGATTCACTCACTTCCTGCATGTGTGGGACATTTGGAACAGACTGGTTTTCCAGCTTTTTAGAGAAAAATGAGCAGGTGACGGACTCTTACTTGACCTGCAGGCCAGAACTTTGATGAGGTCAGGAATGCAGACAAGAAGAGAACGTGCAAGACGAGCAGCCAATCAAATAGAAAGATTGACTTTGTTTATCAGTCTGTTAATCTGACAATGGCAGATGAAGAAAAATGCACTGAAAGATTGGAGCAAATACCATTTTTCTCCTGATAATTGAAATTTTCAGTTATGTTGACCTTTGGATGTTTGAGTAAATAGATAGCAAGGTCTTCAGAATGGAAATAAGGACAAAAGTAAGACTACAGGAGTTGAGAAATAAAGTTACTATGCTGCACCACAGATTTAGGTCATAAAGTAATTATTGGGCAGTAGGAGTCTGGATGCCTGACCTCTTCTTATCTTGGCTGATGCTTTGTAATGCAACACATTGCAAAGGACACTAGATCTATGGAAATTCTTCACCCACATCCTCAGAAGACAATGGAGTGAGCTGCTCATCTGTCACAGTGAACTTGATTATGAAAATACTGAGTAATTGTTTTTTCTAAAGATAAACAATGTTTTGAGAAAACGAAATTGCAAAATTTAACGGAGTTTCAAAGAGACATAATTGAAATTAACTTCCAGCTAGTAATAAAATTCTAAATAAGATCACCTTATTATTTATTTTTCAGTATTTAGACATTTTATTATCTTAACTTTCAAGTTAAGGCAAATAGAATTAACCTAAAGATACACTGATAGGCTAGCCTTGTTTAAAGTGTCTTTCCAAACTTCAGGTAAGTGTTTAGGCTGTTAATGGTAAAATTCAAACTGCACGTGTAACGTGTCTTTACATTTAATATTTACTTTTATGTTGCAAATAAATTTTTAATTACTCTGTCAGCAAAAACCCCATTTTAATGTACTTAAAAAGTATTTTATTTCCTATCTATAACTTTTGAACGGCAAAACCAGCAGCGAATGACTTATGTGATGGTACCTTTTTTCCCCTGAAAGATTACTTGTAGGAAAGTATTTAAAATGCATTGAAGGGGCTGTGCAAAATTATATTCCGTGAACTCTCAAGTCAATAATTTAAAAATACAAGAATTTATATAGCTTTTCCTAATTTCTTTAGATTGTATATTTGGTAAGAAGTTACCTACATACGTGATTTTATGTCGGTCTTTTTGTCTCCTGTAGTTGTATGTAAATAGCTGTGTAGAAGGGTATATATGCACACAAAAGTGTGTGTTATTTTGTCAGAGCAGCTGTATGCCTTGATGAAAGCTACTTCACTGGTGCTTTATTGCAGTGTCAGGATATCTTAAAAGCAGCAAGATTTTTCTGTTGGTGTGTATTGTTCTCTTTGCCTCTTTTAAGGCATTAGTGTGGCCTAACCAGAAATACTTGCTGTTAGTCCAGTGTCTGTCTGTAGATTGATCTGACAGATTATCTGCTCCATCTGCACATACTTTCACAGGTTATGTTTTAACAAGTTACCTGAAGTGTGCTCTCACTGTGAACCCTCCTGCCTCACTGGAATTCCAGTCATTTTTCCATAGCTTTTATTCTGTGCCACTGTAATTAATGTCAATATTCTTTTACAAGGTAAAAGTGAATGTTCTTACTATCCTAAATGTTCAAAATGACTGTTCTCTGTGGATACCTGGACAGCTTCTCATACGTGCCACTGACCTGTTTCAGTAGAAGGGGGATATGCTCGTTCAACACTGGCTGTTAAATATCTTGCTTTCTTGTATTCAAAAAATGCAGAATAAAAACAAACCTGACAGTTTGAGAAGTTCTTCAAAGTGCTTCCATTGCTATTAAGTAGAAGTCTTTACGTAAATACAGAGGCAATATCTTAGGCTTTCATGTATGCTGGGGAGAGATGCTGGATTCTGTTAATGTAAGCTTCCAAATGTGCATTCCTGGTTTATATGGTTACAGTGAAAATTTTAATGGTATAATACCCCAAGAAAATATTTTTTTCAATGTCTCTGTGTTATTTCATAATTTTATCTGTCGAGAAGTACAAATTGAGTGTAGGTTTTAAAGCTTTCTGATAGGGTAAACAGTGCTTGGATCCAGGAATAAATTCCTTGGGGACATTTTGTTGGCATAATCAAATGAAATATAATTTTATATCTAAATGAAGTTGATCTACTTAGTCAATAAATACATTAATTTTGTAACTATATAAAATTGATGCATTTATTCAATTTTTATCTTGCATGTAACTCAGTCACTGAAAATTGTTAATTGTTTATGATCCAGAGAAAATATTAGTCCTTGATGTGTACACCCACTCCCCACCCTCAGTGTGTTCTGGTGGGGGGCACACACAGCTGAAATAGGTCCTGCCAGTCTGATGCTCATTTCTGACCACACCGTAGTTTCAAGCAGGGCCTAGGGAGGTGGGCTAAATTTTCAAATCTCATGATGTGCTTATCTGGGGAGATCTGCTCCCTACGAATATTTGAACTGCTGGAGCCCCGTGGGGGCTTGGTGCATGTTGTGCCTCTGTCAGAAGGGAGGAAAGCCTGGGGTACAAATGTTCATTTTGTTCTTTTGAAATAATTGGTTCTCTTGGATATCTGTTCAGGTCAGAAGATTTGTTAGTTTGTTCCCTAGTGCACATACTTACATATTATAGTTTACTCCTGAGCTCACCCTTACAGTGAAAACAAGTAATTGCTATGTTTTCTCCTGGCTGTGTTTTCCTGAGGCAGTGCCTGCTTTGGCACTTGCCACCATCTGTGGTCCTTCAGTACTGTCCTAACAGGTCCTGCACCTTCAAACGCTCGCCCACTTACTTGTGTGTCTGGCTGTTGTCACTGCTGTAAAAATGCTGATCTGTTGGGCTGCTGCACGTGGATCTCCTGTGCAGATGTAGTTTTCTCAGAAATTGAGAGCTTTCTTGAAGTCACAAGGTGTGGAGAGAGTTTTAGTAATTGGAAGATGTGGTAGAAAACAGCCGATGCAACATAGGAACAAACCGAATCTGGAAAGTATTTCTACCTGAAGAATCTTGAGGGCTTTTAGTGAAGGGGAGAATAAAAAAAAGTCGTAGCCAAGCTGCTCCCCAAACTGAAAATGTTGCCTAAAACCTTTGAGCAAATTGTACATTTAAAGATGACAGCTTTCCCCCAAATACATAGTAGAAGAAATACCCTTTAACTAAGGAGTAAAATTGTAAAGGCGGTTTGAAAAGGTTTTTTTTTAAAAGGATTTCATTTTGACTGTCCTTTTTAAGGATAAAGATGGGCTTAACCCAATATCTTGAGTGTGGTATCCTGGAGCCTTTTTAAGTATACTAAAGTCAAAATATGCATGTTGCTCCGGGCATCTGTCATTAGAAGCCTGGTTCTGAGGAAAAGTACATTTTGGCAGATTTAAAAGCTGCGGGCTTTGTGGTTTCATATTCTTAATCTGAATTTTGCAGTTTGGATCAGTGAAATGGGAGGGAACAGAATCTGATCAGTTACAAAGGAAGAAGCATTTTAAAATGGATAGTGTGACCAAAGCCAAGTCTCTTAAGCTACTTCAAAGAACTTTTGTAAACTGAGACTCCAGATTGTGTAGTACAGTTTTGTACTGTAAAAAGCAATTTCCTTCAACATCCTTCACTGTGAGATTTAAAACAGGAATGTCACCAGCTTCTGAAGATTCTGAGATTTTTCTGGCAAACAGAAGCTCTGAGAAACATGATGTTCCCCAATCCTATGCCAGGACTTCATCTTGGATCTTCCTTTTGTCCTAGAATTAGCAAATAGATCCAAAGTCCAAACCCTGTTTGCAACTTGAGCTGCAAGGTTTTCTTACTAATTCACTTTCTGATGTTTTGTTATTTAATAAAATATTTGGATTAAATTTTTGAACAGTGATTAGGCTTCTAGCAGTAAGGTCCTCACACAAGTAAACTTGTATTCATTTTTTTGAAATTTAGGGTGATCAGTTAAAATGAACTCTCAATTGCTAATAATTTGGTAATCTACTCCTTCATTTTCTTGCTTGTGTGCCAGTTTCCATGGTCTGGAATTTACAGGGTCTTGTTGAGATGTACTGGAAAGAACTAGAAAAGTTCTACTCCATTTTTTCTAAAGAAAAAGACACCTGTCTTAATTTAATAGAAATTAAACTTGTTAATGGTGAGGGTACTTCATTGTATTTTTGTCTTTTAGATAAACATTAATGCAATATGGGAAAATTATGTTCCATATGTTCTGCAGTTCACAGTCTCCTTAAATAATGTGATACTAAACTACTTTTACCCTTAGATAAGACTTATTTTTGTGATCTTTTTTTCTTTAGGAGATATGACTGGAGTCTGGGGGACAGAAAGGACTCTTAATTGATTTTGTCCCAAACTAAACAACTATGTTTGGGAAAGTGAGGACAGGACAGGGGTTTTGAGGGATATAAATACTACCACCTGGCAGCTCCACTGCCTGCATTTAGTGGAAAGCACATATGAGGAAGTCTCTTTGGCTGTGCTGAGGTAATGCTTTTGGCACAGGACACCTGATCAGCAATGTTAAGTCACATTTTTGGCTATCTGAACAGTTAACCTCTCTTGAATAACACTGAATGACAAAACCAATCTTTTGCTAAAGGTAATTCAGTGTCAGAGATGTGTAAGAAACATTAGAATACATAGTTACTCTAGAGTTTATTTAAAGAACTATTAAATATATTTTAATTTTCTCTTACAGAGTATTAATATTAGGAGCTTCAGGAGGAGTTGGTACATTTGCTGTACAGGTAATATAAACCAGCATGCCCAGGATGAATCTTCGAGCATTTCAGTGTGAAAAAAAAAAATAACAGAAGGGAATCGAGAGAAGGAATAGAGAAATAGCAAGCTACTGATCAATCTGTCTGATCAAGCTGATTGATATTTCCAGAAGTAAAGTAATTTCAGATTTCTTGCTTTGCATTTATTATGTTGTATTATTTTAAAGTAGAAAGCAGGGACTTTGACAGAAAGGAGTTGTGTGTAAGGTCACATTTCACAATTTGGGTGCAGGAAATCTCTGGCTGGTGTGACTTGAAATATGTAGCCTGTTCTCATTATCTTTCAGTCAGCTCTGCGCTCTAAATATGAACAGAACTTGGTGAATGAGTAGAAAAACTGATGGAGAACGTATCACCTACCACAACTGCTGTAGCTGGTCAAATGATGTGAGAGGCCACCAGGCTTTTGTGTGCAGTGGTTGTAAAGCACAGAGGCTTAGATTTACTTTCCCTCACTGTCTTTGCCCTGCTGCCTTTTTGTCTGTCTTTGTTCCAGTAGCTCTAAACCTTGGAAAGTCAACATGCTCTTTTGTTGATTCATTAGTTGTGGAACTTCCTATTTCATGCTCTCAGTTAATTTGGGCGTTTTGATTCTAATTAGTGTCATCTCATGCTGAAACATCTTTCTTTCAAGATTATAAAAAGTACAGAAGTTGGGTGATTGCATCACTGCTTTCCATGTTACTGGGCCATATGGACAGTGGTTTTAAAGAGGCTTACAGCAGAATTTTTTGTGGTATGCTATTCTCCTGGTCAATAATAAAGCAGGTGACTTTCAGTATGAAAGGCTGATCAGCCACTGACTAGTTACAATTCGTAGCTGATCAATCCTGGAGAAACTATGTTAATTAATCTGTAATAAAGGTAAAAAGTATTACTGTGAATGAAAAAATGAGATGCAAAAAGAACTAGCAAAAATCCTTTACTTTGCTATAGCTTTTGGAGTAGAAGATAACCTGATACTGACCCTGTGGTAAATCAGAGATGACTTCCTTATTTTTCTTCTTACTAGTACCTAACCTATTTGCAGTAATACGAAATACTTAAAAGGATGTATTTAATAATATTTAATGGTACATGTGGTGACAGTTTGGTAGATTGGCAACTTGGACAGTACCTCTTGGTGTACGTTCAGCTGGCAGATTCAGATGGCAAACTGAGAGCCTTATTTGTCATGAGACCTGGTATCTTTCAGTGGTATTAAAAAACCCCCACACTCCTTCCTTCACACCAACTCCTCCTTCCCCACAACCAGCTTAAATATTGATAAATTCTAGCCATTATTTTGTCTGTGGGATTTGTGACAAATTATCCTGTATTGGAACAATCTTCCCACTCCCTATTAAAGGTTCTCATTTGTTATATAAATATAGTGAGACTTTGGCTTTCTAAGTTGTTCTCAGTATTTCACTAAATTTTAATCTTTGAACTTGTTTTTTTTATACTTGTTTTTAGCTAATGAAGGCCTGGGATGCTCACGTGACAGCAGTTTGCTCTCATGATGCCAGCACACTGGTGAAGAAGCTTGGAGCAGATGATGTGATTGATTATAAATCTGGAAATCTGGAAGAGCAGCTTAAAACATTACCCTTGTGAGTGAGTGTGTTGCTTAATACTGAGATGAAGGAGTTGGCAGAGAGCTTCTACCTTTTGATTGCTTGACTCTATCAGAACTCCCTCATTTTTTCCCCCCATTTCTAAAGCATTATTTTGTAAAGCAGATTCACCTTTTTGAATGCAGTTTGCAAGTGAGTATGCCCAGCACAGATTTCATTGTAAGACTAAGCCAGTAAATTGAGCTTGTGGAGTTAAGCTCTCTTCCACGTGCTTCTCTTCAATGACTGTGATATGAACAGTTTTGTAGCTTCTTGGAGAATATACAATGCATGAATAAATTAAAGTAAGCCTCTGAAATCCTGAGTGAGGGTGGTAAATATAAAATCGATCATGTAGAGGGAAGAACTATATCATGAAGCAGTGACTTGCCACTGTGCAACTAAACTGGGAATAAATTTCTCTTCTGTAACGCTGGGTACAGCTGCTTCTGATAAACAATCACATTTAGCTTGTCACAGCAGCTATGTTTAAACTCGCCTAGGAGTTTTCTCTAGAACAGAAGTATTTTTTGCTTTTGTAATCTTTCCATCTGTTTAAATGTAGTCTACTGTGACTTGTGTTTGAATATGGTATTTACACTGCTCTAAGATTGAGCTAACTTTCTGGGAGGGGAAAGAGAAGCTGCTCAGTCTGTGGGAGAATTTTACTGGTAACTGTGCTAAGAAGCCATGTGCCCTTTAACTGTAGTGTGGTTGTCAGCAGTCCTGGGGGCAGCTGCAAGGGTAGTGACACTGTCTGTACAGCAGGATGGACTTTGCAGTCAGTGCTAAATTTGCCTTTGTGCAGTTCAACACTTTAAATGCTAAATACCCATTCTAGCAAGTGACCCTTTCTGAGAGGTATCAACAACAGTGTCCTGGGGTGCAGTTTAATGATGCAACTAGGTTGATCAGTCAGATCTAGTGAGAGGGATCTACTTCCCTCCCCTTTTCATTTCTACTGACTCTTCAGAACCCATAGTCAGCTGCTCTTTCCAGGAGCATTAGTTTTCATGATCTTCTCTTGTTGGCAGCTAACCGTTACATTAACTGAACTTTAAATGTGAAATCACACCCTTGGAAGACAGGCAGGAAAACTGTCATTCCAGAGAGAAAAGGACTTTTCTATTTAATTTGCATAAAGTATTCTACCTCATATTTGTAGGTTGTTTAGATTAGAGGTATGTGTATATACATATCTGTTGCAATCTGGAGATTGCTGAAAATTTATGGATGAAAATGAGAATGAGTTGTGCATTTAACAGAACAGGTGCATAGCTCCCTGTTGCCCTATTCAGCCTTTACAGGCTCACATGCTGGGATAATGAGAAGGAACACTGAAACTGTGCCTTTTTGCCAGAGGCTGCATATACCTATTCCATGGGGGGAAGGTTTTTGATCGTTTGCATTGTTAGGTTCAATGTTAAATAGGTAGATGTGAAGAAAAGAGCTGACAGGAGAGGTAAAATGGCCCCTAAGTAAATAAGGAGGTCAAAAAGAACTTGGAGAAGTGAAGCTGAGAACTGGATCACAGAAAAGATGTGAGGAAATAAGTGTTAGTAGAATAATTTGTTTATGTAATTTTAGCCACTGGAGCTGCCTTTCATGTGAGTACAGCATGTACAAGAGCTGTTCCTAGTTGAGGGCATGAGTCCAGACTAGTTTTTACATGTACGTACCATATTGTTCAGTGCTAGACCTCACGACTGTTCCAATACTCTCTGTGGGAGGGCTGAAGAGATGGAGCTCTAGAAGGCTTTAAGCAAGTACAGAATGTAGTTGTGCATCTAAGTTTGCTTTTGGAGTTTTAAGTGTACTTTTTAAATAGCCTGGGTCTGCTGCACAGTGAATGGGCAATAACCTGTAAATTTAAATCCCATTGTACATTAAGCTGGGACTTTGCTGAAGTTCTGGGTCTTTCTTGCTGCTATCTTGCAGGCTGATTATTTTATTGCGTTGCGGTGATGTATGTGAATGTGAAGTATAGCTGGTTTCTGCTATTAATTAGTTTAATTACGGTGAAGTTATTTTTCCCATATCAAGATTTTAAAACTGTTCTTTATATGTCTGCAGGTTTGATTTTATCCTAGATAATGTTGGTGGATCCACTGAGAAGTGGGCACTAGATATCTTGAAGAAATGGTCAGGAGCAACATATGTTACCTTAGTGACACCTTTCTTGATCAATATGGACAAACTTGGAGTGGCTGATGGCATGTTGCAAACAGGAGTCACTGTTGGTTCCAAAACTCTAAAGGTATTTGACAAAATCCTGTGTAGTTTCATATTTTGTAGTACTTCAGTGACTACTTCTGTGGCTTGGATGTCAGTCACAGAGCTCATGGAGAGGCAGCTGTTGCATTGTCCTCATATGTCGTTAAGTATACTATTCTTTCTTTCTTTCTTTCTTGCACTGAAGAGAAATGTGTTGGGGTGGTGCTGCTGGGTGTATGTAGTAGTTTGGGGAGCTTTGAAGTTTGATTCCTTATTATGCTTTCCATTGTGGCCTTTTCCCATATGGCCTCCCTAGCGAGTTCTGCTGACAGCCAGGGTTTCGTAGTAAACACAGCAAATCCCTGCCTCACTGAAGTGAGGGCGATTTTGGTACTTGCTTTAGGCAGGTCAGGCTTTCTCTCAAAACACTGTTCCATGACTGATTCTCTTCATCCTGTTCCAGCCCCAGAGAGTAATAAGAGTGGTTGAGGGTGGCTAGGAAGTCTTTCATCTCTTTCATGTTCATGTGGCTGGATGGTGATACTGATTTTTCTAGTTTTCATAAGTGGATCTTAAAACATTCTGCCAGTGGCCAGATCAGTGGGGCTTTTTAGAACTTTTCCCTTTCTTCCCTGTGCTTGTGTACTTGCTCTCCAAATGAATGCTTTTCAAGCAGTTGCTATGGTATTCCTGCGAAGGCCTAGCTGAATGGGATTTTACACAGCAGTACTTTCACAAGAAAGCCCAAAGACAAAATGAAAAGGCGGGGAAGAAATAATGTAATATTATTTTCAGAGTGCATGTTTCCATGATGAAGAGAATTCTATGCCATATATAAAAATCATCTCTCTTTGGCAGATGATGGCTCTTACTCCTGTAATGACTTACTCAGAGGAGATGCTCTTGACTTGTGCCTGTGACACCTTCCCAAAATGCTTTTCATGTGAGCTGCCATCTGTCATTGGACAGTGATGACTTTGGCAGATATAATGGTGGAAAATGAAGTCACTGATACTGAAGTGGAAGGTTCTAAATGTTACATTGCTGGCTTTATTTCACCCCCTTTGTGAGTGTACATGAACACATAACACCATTTCTCTCTTGCGTAACAAATAATGCTGTTTCTAGCTGCAGAGACAAGGTGATTGTGTTTCTCTACTAGCTGATTTGTGCAATTGGACACAAAATTCACCCTGATCCTATTGTGGTAACGCAGCATCCTGGTCTGTACATTTAATCCACATGCTTAGGTGCCATTTTTTTCAGACACTAGCATATAATTCCCATGTCTTTTCTTTGTTACTTCTTTAGAGATTCTGTCATTAATTTTAGTTCCCATTTCAGTTTGCTCTCATGATTTTTTAATAGATTTTGTGATCTTTCTTGCAGCATCTCCTTAAAGGAGTCCATTATCGGTGGGCATTTTTCATGCCAAGTGGCCCAAGTTTGGATGAAATAGCAGAACTGGTTGATTCTGGAAAGGTATGTCAGTAATGGTTACCTGGGTATTTGTGCTGAAAGAGTTGCTGCTTGGACTCAAAAATGGTGTAGTTCACTATTGGGGAATTAAAATGTTATGGGAGTCACGGTGAGGAAAACTAGTAAAAAATCACCTTGTTCCAGTTTCTAACTTTCTGCCTTTTGCGTGGAATTTAGGCATTCATAATCCTGTACATTTTTAAAAACACAAAGCTTACAAAGTTACAAGGAGTAAAGTCCAGTGGTTGTTTATTTTTGCCAGTGGAAGTCATTTAATGTGAACTCTGTATGAAAATTATGTTTTAAGAGGTATCATTTGGTTCATTTGGGCAGAATGAACATGGCTGTGTATCTGCATATGCAAAATTGCTTAGCCTGGATGGTTGGGTGTCCTGCCCATAGTGTGTGCAGAACTAGAATATTCTGGTTATTGCAGGTAATAGATGATCTCCATTGGAAGAGTGGTGACAGGAATCTTGTGGTTCATTATTTCAGTGCTGCAGAGTATGATGTTTGTGCTAATTCAGCACAGGGACTTGGAATATTGTGAGCATTCATAAGCTTCTGGGGAATCTAGTGGGGAAAAGTGGGGAATCTTGGGGGAAAAGCCAACACAGATTACGGTGTGTTTTTGTGACCTTTTCAGGTTTATGAGCTTGTTACAAAATATACTGTGTGAGTGAACAGTTGACTTCCTATGTTTTGGATTGTGTGGTGATATAGGTCTCAGCAGTGTCCTCTTTGGGAATTTTGGCAACGTGAAATTATCCAAGAGTAGAGAATGTGGACGACTGCTGTTAATCTTTCTGTGTGGTACCTAAGCAGAAGAGTAAGCAGAGTCTGCCAGGACTGCTGGTAATTCCAGTATGAGAACTGCCATCTTGTGCTCAAACTTTGTGCATATTAGTAAAATTCAGATCTCTCAGAGTGTTGATCCCCTTTCTTTAGGTATGCAATATTTTCCAGTGTTTGGAAAAGAGTAAATAAACAGCTGTTGTACTTAAGACCTGATTGCTTCTACTTTGCCACCTTAGTGCTGCTGAAAAGAATAAAAAATTCTCTGCTTTGCATTATGTCCAGTGCTATAGGCATAATCCTGTGGCCAAAAAAGAAGCTGTAGAAAAAGGTGGTCCTCATCCCGTGATTGCATTCAGTCACAATGCTAAATTATAAGTGTCTAAGAAAAAGAAATGCCCTTGTCTTTGTTCTTACCATTTGTCCTGTTCTCAGCCAGTTGCAATTTGTTTTGTGTTCTGCTCCTACCTTGTATGCAAAACAAATGCAGAATATGCTCATGAAAGCCTCTTGGGAAACACCTGTTTATGCAATAGAGATAGGGCTTAATCGGTGTTCTTTGCTTAATAACCTGGACAGGTGAATTGCAATGCCACTTAAAATGGACGTCATACATACATGAATGTCCTGATGTACTTCTGGTTGTAAGATGATCATGAGGACAAAGATGTTTGCTTGGTCTTTTATTCCCTGTGCAAAAACAGGTCCTAACGTCAGCCTGTTTGTCTGCACAGTCATTATTCTAGCAGCATTTTGCTCTATTTTGTGCAATGTTGTAAACATCTGAGCTGTCATCAGGATTTTATAAGACCCAGTTGTGTTCCATTTAGACAGAAATTAATAAGACTGTGACCTTTCTTGTTTAGACACAAGAGTTCTCTTAAATGGACAGACCATCCATTCAGAAAAGTAGGTGTTCGGGAAAAAAGGCAGGAGAGAATCACTGGAGAAATTGTACCACAGTTTCCTATAAGTAAGTGAAAACAAATGTTTATGTTTGAACAGGAAAGAATAAAGGAGAAATAAAAAAGCACAAAGCTATGAAGTGTATCAAGAAGACTTGGGGAAGCCAGCAAATTGAGCTCATGTAGTTGAACTTGTTACCTTTGAGTGAATATTTTTGAGTAATGCAGGGGTTTTTCTTAAATTTTAGTCTTTTCTGTTGAAGACGTCTTAATTTTGAGATTGTATGAAGTGTGAATAAGAGGACAATTAGAAGGCTCCTGAAAATGAGCAGCTTTTTTTTAGGAATAAATGATGAGGGGGGATTAAATGTAGGAAATTGAAAAGAGATGATGGTTTAAAGAGATGTTACAGTAAGTGAAGCGTTGAAGAGCATACCTCTGAAACATTTACAGATCATTTTCATTTGACAGTGTTTCTCCTTATAGTCTTTCTGCACCAACAGAGATTTTTAGTTCTAATGAGTTCATCATCTTCCTTTGTGAAAGCAAAAGGATTCTCAATCCTTCAGTGGATAAAGAATAAACAATTTTGTTTAAAGTTACTTGGTTTTCACCTGGATGATCTTTGCAGCAAGGAATAGAGATTCGCAAAATGGAAACGAGAGGAAGAGGTCTTTTAACAGCCTTTTTTTAATGGGGAGGAGAAGGAGAGAATTTGATGAGTTGGTAGTACAATGAAAAGAGAATAATTTTCCTTGTGTAATTTACCTGCACATCAGTCAGTTCTGGGAACTGTAAAACCATTTTCAGTTTATGAGCTGTTTTCTCTGCCTTGAAGCTGGACATCTTGCAAAGAGACTATTGCAAGACTGAGGGGCTGGGAGAGTGCTGCAGCAGTTGTGGGCATGGAGAAAATCCAGTATTTCCTTCACAAATTTTAGAGATACTGGCTACTTTCTAAACTGCTGGAGAATCCCTCTTGTGGTTTGAATTGCAGCAGTTAATTATGATCCAGTAAGGACTGGCTTAATGTGGACTCCACCAAATAAGTTGATGAAGCCCATGTCAGAAGCTGCTGTATCTCTTTACATGATAGAATGTTCCCGGTGGATTACAATTCTCATCTAAAGACAACTGAAATCAACAGAGCCTGTAATTCAGGACACAGCTCTGCTGGCACACTGTCCGGTGAAGCATCATCACTGAAAGGCTTGTTAGGAATTAATTTGGTGTATTTGTGGTCAGTGTTGTGGATTTAACATTGACAGTTTTGGTTTTTGCTGCTTGCCCAGCATTTTCCTCCTAAGGACATGTCATATAGTCCTTGGTGAAAATAGGCCAAATTCATTTAAGTACTGAAGTTGGTAGAAAGCTTCTGACTCACAACTGAGCAGTAACTTTGCCTTTTATAAAGCCTGGTTGGAGGAAGGCAGGCTCAGAAAACTCCTTAGTGTCATAAGCAGGAGCCCTGAGCGTATTGTGTGTTCCTGCTGGGTCATGATAGAATGTGGGTTAACATGCAGCAATGTCACAGAAATGTCATTTTTCATTTTTCACAGAATTTTCATTTTAATTCAGTTCT
Organism: Machaerirhynchus nigripectus; assembly: GCA_013397975.1. Taxonomy (NCBI): domain Eukaryota; kingdom Metazoa; phylum Chordata; class Aves; order Passeriformes; family Dicruridae; genus Machaerirhynchus; species Machaerirhynchus nigripectus. The sequence goes on along the minus strand of VZRQ01006119.1, from coordinate 1,147,790 downwards.
GCGTAAATGCAGTACAAGTGTGTTTGCAGTGTTTCTGGTGACTTAATACTCTTTTTACTTCAGAGCATTGTTGCATCAGATGGGCTGATGGGTGAAAGTTGTTTTTGCAGAAGGAAGGCTAAAGGGCAAACAGAGTCTCCAATCATGAAATGAATAGATCGTTCTCTCTGATGTTTGCTTTTTAGATAGATGTTCCAACGCAGGCACCCATAGGAAGAACAACTGCATGCCTATATTAATGTAATTTGTGAGTAGTGTTGATTATACATTTTGCTGAAGGCACTAGATGCTTTGGACTTAGCACCTGCTGTTATGGTTTGGAAGGCAGGATGCTGACTGTTCTTTGGCCCTGCTGCTGTCTTCTTGTGCAATGCTGAACAAATCACGTAACCTTTTGCTACCATAATTTCTTGATCTACTGATGAGGGCTTAATGCCCTTTATCGAGCTTTGGTGCTTTGCTCTGAGATACCTTGTTAAATATGGAATTCAATTGTTTTCTGTTCCTGGTCTTTCCTATCCGGGAAGTAAATAACACAAATGGATATGGTCATCCACTTTGACATGACATGGGTTCTGAGAGTTGGCCATGATTTAAGATGGTTTACACCTACTGCTATAGTGTAGGTCATCGCAGCTTCTGGACTCTGTACCCTAACCTGTGTGTATTGGTTTGCTTCCAATTCATCTTGTTACAGTTCTGCAAGTTACTTTTTCCCTGGCCCTTATTGCATTTTTGTTGCATTTATCTCACCTGTATGAATATCAGTGAATGTAACACTGAGTCTTTGACTGCTCTCCAAACATGGCATCTATAGATGTGGCTTTCTCTACAGTAATTCCAGACTTTATGACTGTGCTAAGGTATCCTAAGGTACCTGAGAACTTGCCCGTGCGTGGTGCCTGCTTCAGTCTCTCTTAGAAAAGTGTGGGAGTTTCTACACTTAAATGTCTAAATTAACTAGAGCATGGTCCTTTTCCCCACTCTCTGTAGTCTTTCACACTTGCTCTGATGACCATCTTTCTTCATGCTAAATTGCAAAGCTTGCACCTTTTCTGCTTTTAATTTTGTGTTTTCTTGTTGCAGTGCATTTGCTTGCCAGTTTGGTTGGCTACAGCACAGAGATGTTGACCAAGGAGGGGTTGCCAAAAGCTCTGTTCAGCCCTTTCTCTTCCAAAAAGAGCCTCTATCTGCATTTTGTCATGGCCACCAAGAAAGTGCCACTGTGATTTTTATGAAAACATAGCTGCTCCTGTTCCTCCAGGACATGGTAGCTTGCTTATGCTCTTTATGAAAGTGCCGTGTGGTTACATCACAAAGTGTCTGTGAAGGGCATAGTGGAAATTTCGGATACTGTGGGAGATAGGGTTTGAATATGTAAATTCACCTACACCACAATGAGGTCTGGAAAAATTTCATCATCATCTACCAGGCATTTAATCAGATGTGTTCCCTTAACCGGATGTAATTGTGTATTGTGTGGAGTCAGTCCTGGTGTTCTGAGCTCTAGCCCCCTAGTGTAGGAGGGAATTGTGCCTAGTGCAGGCATAAAGTGTGGGGTCAACAAGGCAGCTCTTGCCTACTGTGAGTTTAACTTGCTGAGACCTGGGGAGATGTGGATCATGCAGGACTAATCTTCTAATCTCTATATGTGATATGATTTCATATATAAATGTGTATTCATACGTAACTGTACTAAAGTTGGTTCTGTCTTAAGTATATGGTGACATTGCCCCAGATTGCTTTAATTACCAGGATAAATATCATGACAATTACCATGAATGTGCCTGACATGGGATTCCAGAAGAGATGAATTGCTCTTTCCTTTAGTCAACGGTTTTTCATCATGGTTCAGTACATAACAAAACCCAGGATCTTCCTTATTTCTACTGATTGAAGCTTGGGCTAGGCTGGCACACATTGCAGTTCTGGGCTTGTCTCAGTTTCTTACTGCTCTTCATTTCATTGTGTTCTGTAGAAGCTGTTCTACCAGGGCTAATTAACAAATGAGAGATTTTTGAAGCCTTTTCTACCCTCTGAATTGTACCCTGATAGCCTGCTTAACTGGGATTTGTCTGCTAGCATTTTAAGGTTGTACATGATACTCGTGAGTTCCTGTGGGCTGCTGTTAGAGATTTGATATGAAAAAACGTACTTTGGCTTAATAACCAAACAAATAAGACCTGATAATACAGTTGTTGCTAAGATGGCTGTGGGATTAGATCCTGGGACACTTGCCTTCCATTCCCATGTCTTAACCACTGCAGCACCATTTTTCTTAAGGGTGTATTGTTGGATCAGTTTTACTTCAGTTAGGTATTTGGGACAGAAATATCATGTACCTGATGTCCTTTAATGTGCTCATGGATGAAAGTGCATATTCTCTGAAATACAAGTTAATAAACACAGCAAGGAAGAAGTTTTTTACAAAACATTCAAAGATATGGCTCTGAGCAACCTGGTCTAGTGGAAGGTGTCCCTGCCTATGGCAGGGGGAGCTGGACTTGGGTTCCAACCCAAACCGTCCTACGATTCTATGCTGGTACTGTGAAGTTGCAAAGCTACCTGTACAACCAACATGTGCCCAGAGCCAGCTGTTCCAGAAACTAAGAACTTCAATCTTTGTCTTCAGTCAGGGCTGACCCTAAAACTTGCTGTTGGCAAGCAACATGAAGCTCAGCATACATTGTTGCATGCCATTTTAAGGGGAAGAAAGGATGAAGAAAGGGGTGAGAATAAGGTCCAAAGAGCATGGAAGATGAGTACAGCAGAGAAGATGCTCAGCTAAAGCAGGAGTGTCCCAAAACAGCATCATTTTTCCCCATGGGAAGACAGTAAAGTAACAAGTGGATAACTAATTGTTTAGTTCCAGGACAAGGACTGTTCTCTTTAATGATTTCTCTTCAAGATTCTTGTTGACATTGATGAGAGACTCACTAAAGGCCAAAGGAGACTATCGAGCTCTGCCTTTGTGCTCAATAGACCGCATTTAGGCACGGTGGTAATTTCTGGAGGAAGATGGCCTTTATCTTTTAACTCAGCTAGTCAAAACAGCAGGCACGTCTTTTCCATTCCGGCAAAGCCTCAGGAGGATTTTGATGTCTGGTGGAGCGCATCCCAGCTTTTGTTCCGTGCACCTGAGGCTGGTATACGGGAGCCTGAGCAGCCTCAGCAAGGCGTAGGAAGGGGATGTGCTGTGGGAAGCAGCAGCTGGGAGGGAGGCAGTCACCCAAGCAAGGCTGCCCGGCAGCCTGTGCAGACCTGGGGGAGAGCCAGTGCACTGTCACTGTCCTTTGAGTGAGGGCACTTTAGTCCTGCGCTTTGAGCTAGGCTTGCGCTCAGTTCGTCGCTCTCCTGAGAATTTCAAGGCTCTCGCTCTCCCTCCAGTGGCAGGAAAAATCTCCACACACTGGAGCGTCTTGTTGCTACTTAGAGGGTCAAAGCCGTCTCCATTCCTTTCATGTTTTTTCACTTGTCCCCTCCTGATACATTCAAACTATGTCCTTGCTACCGCAGAAAGTGGGACCTCCGAGGATGGGCCTGAATTTGCCATGAGCAGGAGTGTGTTCCTGCTGACCAGTCAACTCCTGCCAGTGCTGTTCACTGCCTTGCTACATTCAGAGCTGGCGTGGCTGGGACACCACCTCTGTGCTGTGTGTAGGATAGCCTTAATCAGCATCAGCAGTTACCCTTTCTATTTTTCCCAACACATGAGTTCATTTCAAGAGACCTGAGATTCATTTCTATAGTATGTCCTGCATCGGAGAGAATGAAGAGGAAGAAAATACCTCTCAGGCACAATCTGTTTTCAGATAAACATTTCAATGTGGGTATGTGCAATCCTTTCTCTCCCAGACTTTAGTTTAATCCCTTTTCCCTGAACAAATAGGTGTCCTCTGGCAAGGAACTGATGCGTGGCTGTAAATAGGCAGTGTTTTTATTATCCAGTTAATCTCCATTTATTATCACACATTCAACAAACAGCAGACGCTCCCCTACTTGTTTGTCTGTTCACAGGAAGAAATTTTATCTTAGTCAGTGGATTATGGTAAAGGCTGAGTGAATCACTGTGCTGCAACATGGTCAGCCCTTTCAGGGTTTTTCAAACAATGGGACTGTCCAGCCAGCCAGATAAAATGTTTAATGCTCTAGATTGCCAGGATCATCAATTCGGTATTCATGTCTCTCTATAGCACTGCCTAAAGCCAGCATTTAAATGAAGCTAGAGGTTACATCAATGTAGCTGATGGGCTTTGAGCATGTGGTGGCTGCAATACACACAGTGTTTTCAACTGTGAGGCTGAATTCGGGGCTCCTCTGAATCACTGTGTCACCACTTTTCAAATGCAGTGCTTTGAACTCTACCCAACAGGCTGAGGATGTTACATACCTCACTCTGTCAGGGTGATAAGCTGCAACCTATAGTAAGGGACTGCATGTTAGCAGAAGAGTGAAGTGTCCATGTTTTCTCAGTTGCTGCACGTGTCTGAAATTAACTTCTGCCTTTCCCTGGAATCCCTTGCATTTCACATTCCCTGTGCTGCTGCTCTGCTTTCTTCCCTGAATATTTCTCCCCTCTTCCTAGCCTGTTGCCTTGTCAGGGTCATCTGTGTCCATGCTCCAGCAGACTGGGCTTCTGTATCTCTTTTTTTCCCCTTAATTGAAGCACAGCTTTGTACACAACTGCCACTAACAATAGGTACTGTACAAGTGCTTGCCTCAACAAGGTTCATGAACTGTGTTTTCCCAAGCATCTGCTATGAAAGCAAGGGTTGGTCTTCCTCAAAACAGTCAGTGCTGATCAGCAGCACGTTCCTCCTGCTGATGGTCACAGCAGCTGCAGCTGCACTCAGATGCTCAGTTTACCCCAAACCATTGTCTGATTCAGTGTTTTTGCTGCCTTGGGTCCATGTCCCTGACTTCACTGATGTCCAAGACAACATTTCTATTCTGTGCTCAATACTGACCAGACATGAGTTTGTCTTGAACATGATCATTTATACCCAACATTTCTTTCACAGTGGGGGTATCTTTGTGGCTCCTCTGCTTTGTGTTACTACTCACTTTGCTAGAGGTTGCTAGAGGTTGGTTTACAGAAATCATCCAGGCAGAACAAGGGAAATAAATTATTCAGACTTGCACCTTGCTGCATGGCAAGTTTGAGGCACTTGGTGACTATATTTATTTGCACAGTTGCTCTTAAAGTGATTTGTTGGCTAATTCTGATGCATTCTTTGGAGAGGGTTCATTCACTCCTGATTTTCTGCCATGTAAAGTTTCACACTATGGCTAAGCTTGCCTTGACAAAATGAAAAGGAAAATCTAGTGGTAAGATTAGGAGATACCGTGGTGTAAGAGTACTGATGTCTTGGATTACCGTTATCACACAAGCAAAGCCAGTAGTTATTTAAGTGCAAGTAGTGGATGTCAAAGTAAGGCACAGTGTGTAAATGAAGAGGAGAGTAAGAGATTTGAGAAAAGGGCCTCCCTGAGCACAGACAACTATCAGATAGCATTTGTTGTGCTGTTGGGGAGGACGCTGGAGGGTCAGCACTGCTGCTTGGGAAGTGTGTGTGTATGAAAACCTTTCCTTGGTAGTGCTGCACACTCACCTTCTAAGCAGCATGTCTGAAAGCAAAACCCTTTGTCTTCTGGTAAAAGCAAGGCAGCTTTTTGAAAGACAGCACCGTTCCAGTGCTGGCACATTTTTTTGTGTCCTTACTGCTGCTGTATTCCTTTTCTGTCTAGCAAGATGCATGTCCTGCCAGCACTGGGAAATAACCAGTTCTGGACTATTCAGCAAGAGAGGGTGCATGCTCACAGCTATAAGGAAAATGCAGAAGTTATTTTTTCCCTGACACAAGTGAAAAGGATCTTCTTCTAGCACTGTAAATAGTGTGTTTGGATCTTTGCTACTTCAGGTCTTCATCACTGCAAGCGCTAGCTGCAGACTCATCTACCGGTCATGTTTTCCTCTGGTAAGAGGATTAGGATCAGTGCATCAGTGCAAGAACATGCACTGGGCTGGACTGGAATCCAAGGTAAAGGACCAACCTCAGGGGAGGCAGCTCTTTGGTAGGAGGTGTGGGAGGTACTTTTGTATACCAGTCTTTTTTTGGCATTTGGAATGCTGACTCAGAACTTGAGAGTAGGAAAGAAACCTCTTCGCTTGGACCAGCAGTGACAAACATTTTTCAGAAGAGCTGGAATTTCTTCTGCTTCTGTCGGTACACTGTGCTATCTAAAGGAAATGCTTTTAGGGGTTTCAGGCTTCTTAGTTAATAATGGGGGGAGTGAATAAGTAGTTTCACTGTTGTCATTAGAAATGAATCTAAAGCAATCCAGAAGGCCACTCCACAAAATTAATGCCAGAATAGCAGTTGATGCAAGCTGGGCTTAATAATGATTTATGCCTCCTGGAATAGACAGTGGCTGAGTTTTCAAGTCTAGCTAAATGATTCAGCAACAAACATTGGTGGACTCTTGTTTTGTACTTCACTTGTGGTCTTTTAAGTGTACTGAGCCATGTGCTGATGCAGATAGGCATCAGATTGATAGGTATCTTTACAATATCTGACAATGTGAGAATTCTTGGGTTTAACAAGAAAACCAGTAGAGAAATATGAGAAAAAAAAAGTTCTGTCAGTATATCATTAAACCACAGTGTCAGTTTTTGAAAGGATGTAAAAGTTAGAGCCTTACATGGTGACTTTAGTGGTAGAGGCCCAAGGTAAGGGCTCTAAACTGTGCCAGTAGAGGTGTTTCAAAACTTGGGCAAAGAGCAGCAGAAAACCTGCTTCTGCATGCAGAGGTATCTCTGAAAAATCTTAAAATCTAGTGGCTACATGGCAAGTTCTGTCCTAAATACCTTAAAGAATCCTCCCCCCTTTCTTCATACAGGTTTGAAGTGTCAGGGTGGTGCATTACTTTATTTCTAATATAGAGACATTTTTTCTTTATTCTGTAGATTCAACCAGTTATTGATGAAGTCTTCTCTTTTTCTGAAGTTCCAAAGGCCTTTCTGAAATTGGAAGGAGGACATGCGCGTGGGAAAACAGTGATCAATGTAATTAGTAGACAATAAAGTATCTCTAATCATTAATCTGCCTGCAGTCAGTCCTTGAACATGAATGGGTACGTAGCAAGTATTTCTTCTTTAAAAGCTCACACAGGATGCATAACTTTTAAGTCTTGTTTTAGAAAAGCATGTGATTCCTTCATACCCTGCCTGTTAACAAGCAGACAAGACATACTAATGCATTTCTACCTGAAAACCATGTTAAAAACATAGAGGTGGCTTTCGCAGAACACCCCTCACTCTTGGAATAAGTGGAACAGTCTGCAACATTTTCCTTTTGTACATCTTGGAGCTTTTATTTTCTAGGTGTAAGTCCTGAAATGGTGAGGCACACTCTTATCTACTTGTCCATGTGAAACCTGTGCTGTTTTTCCTTGGCCTTTCCTAGTTCTATTTAGCATCACTAATGTATATTATTATTCAAGCTCTTTAATTCTCAGAACTAAATGGCCACAGCGCTGTCTCAAGACTGATACTTTGATCTTGTTATGGCAACTCTCTCATGACATAGCTAATCTAAATAGAAGCATGGAACAAAATCAGTCTCTAACTGATAATTATTCTAATTGTCCCACTCCTGGCCCAGATTCAGCTGACTGCAGTGTTTATGCAGGTAAGGTAGACATGATTTTGTCAGTAGTCAGGAGCCCTTGATCCTGCCATGTCCCATCACTGCTGGTGAAGCGCTGGAAGGGGATGTTTATGTCTGGTGGGCTGTTTTTAAACTTGCCATTTTGCTAGAGATGGGCTATGGAGTAACTTCCCCTGCAGTTATGCAGGTGGATTGAAGGACAGTGGCAACCTCTTAAGTGAGAGCTGTCCATTTACTGCAGCGCAGCTGTGGTACTGCACAAACCATGTCATGCAATGCTTCCACCAGGGGATGGAAGAGGCAGCTGTGTGAGTGGTGGCCCCCTGCTCAAATGCACTGAACACGTGCTTGTGTAGAAGACTCAGCCATTCCTCAGAGCCTGCAGCTATTCCACACCATGTATTCACTCCTCAGGGGCTGGCTGTAGCAGAGGAATTATGGACAGAGATGGGCACAAGATGAAAGCAAAACTAACCATAAAATTCACCTTTCTACCTTTAAAAATAATTTAAATAAAAAGTTACCTAACTTAAATTTATTTTTAAAATGCTATATTATATATAGCAAGAGCACATCAATATGACAAAGTACCACTGTTTGGAACCAGTAACAACATATTTTCTATTAAGGACTAAAAGCAGCACATTTCAGAGCAACAAAACTTCAGTGTGTCTTTACAAAAGGAAGAAAATTAGTAAGGCACTTCCTCTAGGGTGGTAATAGTAAAAGCACCAGTATCCTTTGAGGCAATACAATAGTAATGAAAATACTAATTTTAAACAGACTTACTATGCAAGACAAAGGCCTGGAGGCTCCTAGGAGCAGCTTGTAGTAACACTGGACTAACCCAGAACAAAACACAGCAGCATAGTACAAGAGTTTGTTTGTATTTTACCTTTTTGCCAACATTATTAAAGAAAACTAATGTGACCAGGTTCAAAGCAGGGCAACAGAAGGACCTCCTGCAGTCATCAGGACATCCTACTTGTCACAAGCTCTTTACTAAACCAGTTACACTTACTTGGAATGGGCACAGCCCTTGTGGCTGGGCACATATCCAGGCTTGGCTGTGCCCCTTCCTAGAGGAGTCTGACCCTTCTGTCCAGTGGGGAGCCAGCAGCCCGCCACAAACATTGCTCTCTGACATCACCAGAAATAGTGGGGAGTTGGGCATTCTCCATGGTAAGCTCAACAGGCAATGGCTGGAAAACTCAGTAACCACAGCACTTACGTGCTGTTGCAGTCATCTTTAATGATACTTTCCCTAAAGATTCTTGTTATCTATACAGTTTTGGAGTTCAGGAAGACTCTACTTACTGAAACTGTTTTAAAAGGTATGAATGTGACTTGGCAAAGAAGAAAAATACCCACAACTCGAGAAGTTAGGCAATCTAGAAAACGGGCAAATTCTTCACATTCCAGTGCATCCTTTTGCCAGCCCTCTCTTTTTCTAACAAAATATCTGCTACTTTACATCCTCTATACATGAGAAAATCTAGAATTTTTTTCTGAATTTAGGACTTACTGTATTAGCATACTAACTGTACTTGAAGCCACATGTTAAAAAGTCTTTGGATGTGCTGTACTAGCAGTCTTTAAATTTTCAGTAAACAAGTTTGTTCCAGTGAACCAAATATATTAATTTCTTGTAGTGAATATTTCTCTATACTACAGCTCATAGGTCCAAGCTGCTATACCGACATACACACTGCACTCTTGCCCTTTAAAAAATAAGTTACATTTACTGACTATTCTGGGTTAACTACTCACTGACACAATTGTAACCCCACAGGGTCTCGCCCCTGTTCAGTTGTTCCATTCTAGCCTGAGGCACACTGCCACTCTCTATCCAACACTGAATTGTAAGGATTTAAAAAAAAAAGGAAGGTTTTGAGATTCTCAAGCTTTTATAGGGATAATAATCTTGGATAGGGAGGATAGGGAGAAATCATTCTGTTGCTTGTTCTTTTTAAAATTGTGAAGAAAAGACAAAACTCTCATTGTTGATCCTGTATCCTTCAGAGATGGCAGTGCCAATTCCAGTGTCCAGAATAGTGGCCAGTCCAAACATCATCTTTCCTTCTTTGGGTTTATACAACCAGCGGTTCCCAACACTGCGTTAACTTTTCTTCATTGACTGTGTTGACAACAACATGGTCACAATCATACTGTGTGCCTCCTGTAGAGAGAAATTTCAAAGAGGGGAGATTATCTTTGAAATAAGAGACAAATACTCTTAGGTTTCAGAAAAGCTCTAGTAAGCACTGTTGTAGACAGTTTCTCTTCGACCCATGGCTCTGAGAAGACAAATGTATTTTCATCACTGCCTGCATTTGGAATTAATTTTGAAACAGTTTTTGAATTAACCAGGATCAGTCTGCCTTATTCTCTCCACCCCTTCAGTAATTCAGTTTTTCGGCTTTTTCAGCCTGGATGGAAAGGGAAAGAAACACTGCAGTACAGTCAGGTGCAGCTCCATGAAGACTGTCACTTCCCAAAAGTCACGCTTGACTATTCAGTTTTCCTGCAACAGTTGTCAATTGTCACTTGGCTTTAAAAATGGAGTGAAGATGTTTAGATGATGAAGTAAGTCCTGCCGCTAACAGGCAATATACAAGTGACCATGTCAGGGACAAGGTCTGGCACTGGTTTACTCCTTGCCATTACAATCCTTTATTTTGACCAGATGAATCACAAGTCACCATGCACAGAGTATCACCCAATGTTCAGCTGTTTCCACTGGCAGCTGAACATATCTGAATGCAAAATAAGAACATTTCTTAGAAGAGCTTAATCTGCTTAAGCAATGCAATGCCAGACATGTTCTCATAGAAGAGCACCATTAATATTCTGACTTAAGAAACTGGGAAGCAAAGATACATTTGTCTAGAGCTGAAAGTCAGAATTTGATGTTTTTTCCCCTAAGATCTAGTATGTATTGCAGAAATGTAGGACACTTGCATCTCCTGTAGTACAACACACCTGGAAAAGCAGGTGGTATTCCCACTGGAAGCAGCCATCTGAGCCAGCCATTTATACAAAGCACCAGGATACTCCCACGGACACTGTCTTTTTTGTTCTGCGCCCCAATTGTCTCACCCTCCCTGACTGAGCAAGAGACAAGCCTGGCAGCTGAAAGCTTATGCTGAGTGTAACATATTGAGCTATGTAGCTAATGTTATTTTTTGTAGCTCAGTTAGCACTGTGAGTGCAAAATGTGTTTTTAAGTGGTGTCTGATAAAATGTAAACGTGTTAAAATGCGAAAAGATTGGACTTTTTTTCAGTGGATAGAGAGACTATTTACTTTGATAGCATGGTGCTCTGGACAAGCCTTTGTGCTATGCCCATTTGTCCACAAGGTGGCATTGGCAACTGCACAGTTAAACAACTGCATTCACTTGCTGAGGAATTCTTGAATGCACAATTTGTGGTCCAGAATGGATCAGCAGAGTTGGCAGGAACAGACCTACTAGGCTTTCTCAAAGAAAAGCTAAATGTATCTACTGTTTTGTCTTTACTGTACAGATGTACTTTGTTTTAAAGCTAAGAGTGCATCTATACTTCCACCACCAGACCTATCCATTGTCAAGTTCTTCAACTATAAAGGCAGAATACATAATTGCTTTTGCCATGATTAACTGAAGGCAATGCAATAGTATTTTACTTGTTTGGTACAACTGAGAATGGACTTTAGAAAAAGGTATGCAGTCATCGTGACTGAAGACTCTCCTTGAACTGGAGTGTTTTTGTTAAGTTTATAGTTAATCATCACTAGCTTTTTGTGGCAGTACAGAGAATTTTTGACCATTTGTGCCACTGTAGTATCAGGGTCAGACATCACATAACCCTGACTGCACAGTTCTGACAGTCCTGCCAGGCTGAGGCGGGTGATTGTCCCACTCTGCTCTGTGCTCACCTTGTGTGAGCAGCCTCACCTTGTGTCCTGTGTGCATTTTTGGGCACCACAATATAAGAAAGGCATTAAACTATTGGAGAGTGTCCAAAGGAGGGCAACTAAGATGGTGAAGGGCCTTGAGGGGAAGCCGTATGAAGAACAGCTGAGGGCACTTGGTCTGTTCAGCCTGAAGGAGACTGAGAAAAGACCTCACTGCAGTTACAACGTCCTTGTGAGGGAAAGAAGGGCAGACACTGATCTCATCTCTGGTGACCAGTGACAGAACCTGAGGGAATGGCATGAAGCTGCATCAGGGAGTTGGATATTAGGAAAAGGTTCTTCCCCCAGAGGGTGTTTGAACACTGGAGCAGGCTCCCCAGGGAAGTGGTCACAGCACCAAGCCCAAGAGAGATCAAGAAGCTTTTGGACAATGCTCTCAGGCACATGGTGTGACTCTTGGGGTGTCCTGTGCAGGGCCTGGAGTTGGGCTTTGATGATCCTTATAGGTCCCTTCCAACTCAGGATATTCTGTGATTCTAGGAGTACAGACCTGTTTAGTTCTAAAATGCTGACTGTTGACTATGCTATTTTTCTGGTTGGTTTGGGTTTTTTTTGCGGGGGGGAGGGGGTGGGGATGGTGGTTATAATTGACATAATTAATGTCACAGCATCAATTAAAAATTAATTTTAAAACAGCTAAAAAAATTAATAGAAATAGATATAGAAAATGTTTACTCCCCTCACCCAAAAAAGCAATAATGTAAGAACATCTGAATTATGCTAATTCTCTTAATCATTCCATTTGCTGCTTTTTCAGACTTTCTGTGAAGCTCTGAAAACAAAGGTCAGAAACAGTATCTACACAAATCAAATTACTATGACAAAAGTGACGCCGAAATACACATCAAGTGCTCACAGACCCTAGGCTGCTATGGCAGAATCTCATGCTTGCCATAAAGGCATAACCACTAATAAACAAAAAACCCCCACCCTTTTGCATCTAATCAGTATACAAGCCTGCCTTTGCTTTCCTAATATCCTTTGGCTATTGCATCTACAACTACTATGTAAGAAAATTTGCTCTATAGAAATTAAAGTTAATGAAAAGTTAGGTTGTTCTTGCTTCAGCATTTTAAATAATCATATTCACATTGCCCAGAAATTAACTGAGGCTATCTACAGTGAGTGGACACTGAGAATACAAGATAAGCAAGTACTGTGAGTTACTAAATGGTATGTAGGAGAAATGAAATGAAGTCTTAGGGCCTGTATAATTCAGGAGGTCAAACTAGCTGATCGGGTCTTTTTTGCTTCTAGATTAAAGCAACTAAAGCACCATCCTTAATTTATAGGCACGTTTAGAGTGTATCCCACTGCAAATACCATGTAATTAAAACCCAATGTAATGAGATAACATTTGCTTACCTTTGATATCTAAAACCAGCTTGGGTTTCATCTTGCTATAAATTCTGCCATCGGGACTAATATGCCAATATTGTTTGTCTTCGTTCCGCTCAAATGACAGACCGAGTTTAGAGCCAGGAGTTATAAGATTTCCAACAATTGTCAAGCAGCAATCCTCTGCCATCTGTGTCATCAGAAAGGCAGCAGCAATTATTCAAAATGGCCTCTAAGTGTCCACTGTTTTTTTTATCAAATAGGAGAGATATCATCAGGTGAGAACAGAATTTAGGAATTACGTTCCCTCAAGGAATCTATTTTTGCCCCAAACTCAAGACTCACTTTTCTTTTGTTCCTGTTTCTGCTGACACTCTCCACTACACAGGAACCATAAAATACCTATGCTGTATCAGACCAAAAGGAACAATTAGTACCTATCTCTAGTGGCCAATAACCAAAGATTACATTGATACTGTGGAAGATGACATTGACTGAACTCTTGTATGCGGTATGTTCCTGGTTATGTCTTCCAGTCTATAGCAACTGCCAGGCCAGAAGCTTTTCCATACATCCCGATATCTTTAATGCTCATTTTTCTGTCCCATGTGTGAATTTATTAGTCACTACCTACCAATGTCAATGTAACCCTTTAACATGAACACTCTCCTGTATCATAACCCTTTGATACTGTGGCAAGCAGTTCCAAATCCTAACTACCACTATTAAAAAAAAAATAGGAATAATTTGATATGCAACTAGTTTTGTTTGATGCTCTCCTCATCCCTTGATTATATTAAGGGATGTCTTGTCCATGCTCTGTTTGCAGATACTTCAAGCACATTATCCCTCAAAGTGTACTCACTGCAGGCTAAAACGTCCTTGCTATTTTGTCTCTTCATTGCATAGAGGTTCTCCATTTCCTCTGAACATTCCTTTTTCTTTCAATCACTTCCAGTTTTGCAGTAACCCTTTCAGATAAAGGACATAACTGCACAGCATCAAGTGTAAGAATCTCACAAGGTATCACAGTAATATTTGTTTCTTTGTTCTACACTCTTTTCCTAGTCACTTCTATTACTTGATTCCAAAAGTCTGCAAATGTCTTCTTGGTTAAAAAAAGAGCTGGCAAAAATTAAGCTTACTTCAAGAGTATTAAGGCTGTATTACTGAGTAACAGTTAATTTTTCTAGAGAAACAGATTTTCAGTAGATCACCATAAGCTGCACCTTTTAACTACTGAATGCACTTCTGTGGCAGATTAAACACTCATCTGCCATTGTTGAAATGGCCCTAAATTATTTTTACAAGTACTTTTGAAAGCACTATTTCGTGAAAAAGTCATACTTCTGACTATCATAACTTAGGACTCGAGTAAGCCAATTTAGTTGTGAAATTCTCATTTGTATCTGAAGCATTCTCTAGTGGGACTAGGAAAACTCTGAGCTTAGACATTAGGTCCTCCAGGCCAGTACTTCACCAGTCTCCAAGAAACTCATAAAGAGTAAGGAAACCTGCATTCACATCTATTTCTGAAAAAGGAGCAGAATGACTTTCATATACTGGTTACTGGTTATCCCACATACTTAAAATGGCCCTTCCTTGAAAACCCCAGGCACAGCCCGAGGTACTGTGACTCAGTCACTGAGATAACCCAGGCTTACAGGAAGGTGCAGGTTCTTCCAGTGACCTCTGTCTGCCTATGTGCAGGTAGCTACGCACCCAGGAGCTCAGTTTTCTTTGTAATATGTGGTAAAACCCAATTTTTGGTTTGTGAAAAATGGATTTACTTTCATTCACCAGAACTGCTTTATGAGATACAGAAAAATGAGCAAAAAGCAGGAGCATTTAATAGCCATGTAATACCATGCTGCCTCAATATGAAAACTTTCAGTGACATGTTTGAGAGGCACCATCAAAAGAGAAGTCTTTTGTATGTGATACTAAGCTTTTAGCTTACTTTGCATCATTTTGCTGTCTGCATAAATCCCTTTTACAACTGCATGTGTCCTGTAAACATGTCCGAACAATGCCTTAGCTTATTAACAGTAAGATTCTTCCCTCCAGCATAGATGACATAGTTATAAATGGCTCCTTTGAAGTTATAAAATCCTATAGAAAAAGTTCACGTGATTCCTTGCAGTCAAGCTGTTTAACAGTATTAAAGTAACTTAATTTTCTTTTGGCTGGCATCCCTACCTAAGACTGTTCATGCTTAAACATTATATGAACTGCGCATACCTCTGCTCACCTCAATGACAATTTGCACATGATTAGTTTTATGGACTGTGAGAAAAGTAGGGCTTCTTTTGGAAACTTGTACAGAGGAAAGGAAAAAGGATGGATTTGACAAATAGAAGGATAGTCAGAAAAACAAAAAGCCCCAAAACAAAACAAAACCAAAAAACCCCACCCCCAAAACAGCTCAAAAGAGTGGGATTTTATCTTTAAGCTTGCCTAAATGCAGAAGATGATATCAACCTACATTATACTAACTGTCCTACCACAAGGTATGCATAGTTCAAAATATTATCAGTATGGGTCTGTATTTTAAAAAGTCTCCCCTTCTTGGATACTTTTGCAATACTTTCTCTCAAAATTTCAGTTATATCAAAAAAGTATCATACAACTAGTTTGTATCACCTGAAAAAGCCAGAGTTAATCAAAACAAAACCCACAAAAACCAACTTCTTACAGAAAGATTACATTATAATTGAAACAGATCAAGCCTATAAAATAAATGAAGGTACTGAAGTAGGAATTAAATTCATAAAGCCCTATTACTGGAGAGGAAAAGAGAAAATGCACATCGAACTCAAACCGTACCCGGCATCTTATGAATCCGTCCTGATAAACCCAAATTTGATCATCTGAGTCTGTATCTTCTGCAACCTGTATTCTGAGAAGATTCAGATTATCTAGGTTTCCATCAGCTGACATGAATTTTCCCGTTTCCTTGTTTCGAAGCCTGAAGTACACACGTTTCTACAGAAAACAAAAGAACTCTTTAACCACAGTCTCAGCAGAGAACACATCCTGCTCTGGGTTAACTTCAAAGCAGTTACTGTCAGTGCTGAACCCCAAACCTCCCTCTTTCTTTCTGAAAGCTTAACATTTTTATTCGAGAATTTAATTCAGAAGCCCATAGACATCTTGGACGAGACAAGCTCTGAGAACTTGCCACTCTGCATGGAGAGTTTTAGGTTTCCTATGCAGTGAAATCAGCACACAGTGGAAAGCTAAAAATTTTTAATTCAGAGCAGAACTAACTTCTCTCTGCTAACTCCTATAGATGCTCTGAGCTTTCATTAAGGGTACACTTGTGTGGCCTATTACACATGAACACTTCTGTTCAGACAAGCTCTAAGCAGGGCAGTCAAAATGCATTATTCCTAACTCTGCTTAAGGCTACACAAAGACCTGACAGCAAGCAAATGCAGTTGGTTACAGGTACAAGTAACCTGTGAATTAGAAAAAACTGTTTCTCCAATGAAATATGGCTCAGCAAGAACCTCAGATATTAAAGCTCCCAGGACTGCTGCACCACTGGACAAGATCATGTGGTCCTTATTTAGAGAACAGAATAAAAAGGGCATGACAAGAATAAATTTTGCATTAGATCTGCAAATTATTCTGCCACGTAACAAGCAGGGAGGGACTTTCCCTCTTAAATCAACAGAAAATCACTACTAACTGAAGTAACTTTTTTTTTTAAACCAATTTTCTTGTTGTTCCATAAATAATACAGATATGCCAGCAACCAGTCTGCGTGCTAGTTATGAAACAAGTGACAGTAATTTTTATATAGCAGTTATAGCCATTATTTATTAATCCTTAATTAATCCTTGTATGCGGTCTTGTGTACTTTGGTTGAAAAGATGCTTAATCAACAGTATAAGCAGTGTAACTGCAAAGCCATGTAGCATAATCAAACAGCTTTTATTACACGCGAAACTCTGGAGTGATTTCTTTATACAATTGCCAATGCTGAAGTTTGTCACATGCCTGTGACAAGGCTGTAACACTGCTTTCAACTGCGTAATATTGCCCCAGCCCCATGACAAGATATAAATTAGTACTTGATAAGCTCACGTCAAAGCCCACTCACCTGCAGTAAAGGTCTAAGAGAACCTATCTGACAAAAGCCACTGGCTTTATACCAATCTGGAATTTCATTCGGTGTTAACAACATCTGACGTCCCCTGTAATTACTGTGTTCATAAATTATCCATCTATGAGGAGAAAAAATAAGACAATGTTTTAACAGCCGAATTCTGCTTTGGAATCAATAAATGAGTTTAGCAGAAATCTGTCCCACAACGTAGTAGTGTTTAGCTTTGGAAAGCCAATGACCTTCGTAACAGCCCTTAAAAAATAATAAAATCACATCCTGATTTAGATCAGCCACATTAATATGAGTACACAGGAGTTCAAATTTTAGAGTCCTATTATTTAAAAATTACAAGATGAATGAAACAAAGCATTTTCTTGGGAGAAACCAACTTCTGAATGCCATTTGTTTTCAGGAGGCACTGTGACTCCTCAAGGAGCATAGATCTATATGCTACACTGCTGCAGGTGCAGAAACAGCTGTTTTGTGTACCTGAATTTGGCCAGGCCTGGTGTGCATGAGAAGGAACTACCATGGATGCAGACTGGAACAAGCAAATACTGGAAACTGCAACAGGGTGAAGTTCTCTCGGGTATTTGGATAGAGGTTTTATTTCTTAACACCTCTCTTCTTTCCAAATACCTGAAAGGGTGGTGGGGAAGAGATAGAGCGAGAGTGCACATAGAAAAATTGTGTTTAGCATTCCCTAGCATGCATCCAACTATGCTTAAAATCACACACTGAGTGTAATCTGTCAGAACCCAACTTCTGATTCCCCATTATTGGCACAGACAGTGAATTATGACTGGGCTTCAAAATAGGCTGCAACACAGTGCAGTCTGCAGGGTTTTATCACACTGATGTGCTGGGATTGTCCAGTAGCCATGGGGGTTTGAGTACATGAACACTCAATATGCAGGTTTTCAGGTGACCTCCTTCCTCTGACTGGTTTGTCACCAGACGTCTCCATCGAGAAGCACACTCACTTTAATTTTGGTGGTTTTTCACTGCCTAAGACACATCTATCCCCAGGTATGAAATGAAGATAATTATAGATGGTGGTCTCTTAGCAAAGGAAGAGAAGATGAAACCCTCTTCAATACGGGAGGCAGCAGGGGCAAGGAAACTGTAAACCCTGTATTTTGACACATTTCAGCAGCTGACATTGTGTGATGGTTTGACCATCACACATGGCTATAATGAAATCAGAATTTTCATACCATATTCCATGTTTCCAGTGATCCACCAGAAAAAAACCCCACATATATTCATTGGACAGGAAACACACACAATGCACGATTCCATTACCTGGAATCATGACATTGGCAAAGAAGTAACATGTGGAAATGATGTTTGACTTCATGTTATGGAAAGTGAGACTATTGTGGTTATGGTGAAAGATACTGAAACCTTGGGAGGCTTCAGAATACAAACATGTACCTTTTCTTACCACCTTTGTTTCAAAGTTCAGTTCAGTGTGCTAAGGAAACCCTTAGACCAGCTTATCCAGATGGGGAAAATGGTTTGCTCTACAGAATTGGTTATTAGGTATCCACTTGAGGGCAGTCTTAAGCTGCCCAACAGCATCTCTCTAGCACACACCTTGGAAATTAATCTCTTCAAAAGAACACATTTAAATGCAAAGCAACAGTAAAATGAATCTATCATTAAAAACCAAAAAACCCCAAACCTTCAAAAACCACCAAAACTGGGGGCAAGTATCTTAGAGGTAGAGGTTAACAACAGGGAAAAAAAAACAAAAAGAGAATTTAACAGATCTGCTGGAACCTTAAAATACAGGACAGTAGTTTTAAAAATCCTCTTAAACAGCTTTTAAACTGCATCACAGACTATTTTTTACATGGTCTTCAAGGGTACATTTAGAGAACACAACTGCTTAAAAACACCTACTGAATCTAACTGCTAGATTCTCATCCAATCCCTGAAGTAAAGGAGACTATTACTACTAACACCAAAAGAGGTGAGATCATGGTCTGATTGCACATCTGTGTCAATAGTAGAGGTTAAAGGATGAACATGAGACTTACTAAGAAACATCTTGAACTTATGACACAGATTACAAACTAAATGATTTTTTTATTGTCTGAGACCTAAACCAAGAGCATGGAAGTTGGTTTTAAGGATGCTATCCAAGCTGATTTTTATAATATGGCATGAGAGAAGACACAAGTTTCCTTGACAGCTTTATTCAAATTCATTTCAACTTTCAGCACAGGACATGAGTCAGTGATAACATACTGTTGAGACAGATTATGAAAACGCTCTGTAAGAAGAAATGGCATTAATGCACTACACACATTATGATACTCTCATTTTACATTCTGTGGTTCCATTTCACCTGTAAAGTTGAATAAGTACATCATTCTAAAGAATGAAAAGGTGATTTTAAACTTACATGCCGCCAAGGACTTGAACTGAAGCTATTCGAGGATTGTATCCCAGGAACTGAAGATTTAAGGTTTCTGTACTGAATTCGATTTTCTTTCCTTGGAAACCCATCTTTTCAAAAAGAGCTATGCAGGGCTCAGACAGCTCCTGCAAAAGGAAGATGAGTGCTTTTATAGGGTATTGGAACTCCAGATGGTGACTGTGAACATCAGTACTCCACACAGCCCTTTTATTTCAGAGGTTTCATCTCGATTATTTAAGTTTAAAAACGCTGAATGTTTCTGCTCTTCAACTCGCTGCTTAAACTTGAAAAGTCATAAAAAACCCTTATACAAAACACACAAGGGATCTTCTTGCAGGGAACATAAAACTTCCTTATCTAAGGCACAAAGATCTCTGTGGCTGATTCTTGCACAATACCTTAGGTATGTTTTTAAATACATTTTAATCAATGCCATATCTCTCTTCCATTGCACTAACCCCCACTCGTGGGAATTTTCATATAAAGAGCTGAAGAGACAGTAAGATAATATTGATTTCTACAGCTTCAAATGATGACAGCCTTGTCAGCACTGCTTATCACTTATTGCATTAATTTTTAACTTTTACAGTAGGTTACGGCAACATCAATCTCTGACTAAAGATTCAAGATTCAAACTACTGGGATAAAATTCATGACAAGTGAAAACTGTAACATCTGAATCCTCCAAATTGCTGTGGGGAAATGATTCTTCTCCCTCTCTGTCAAAATGCTTCTGGTGTCAAAGGGATTCTGCCCACATGAAGCTTCCTGCATCACTGAATCCAATTTAAATGTCTTCTGGAAAAGCAACCTTGGACTCTTTTCTGTGGGGCAAGGTATCTGTAGTGGACTGGAAATAACCTCTCATAATGAAGGCCTTCCTGTGGAAGCTGGGAGGGAGGGTTTGAAATTCCCCAGGGTAAAGTCAATTAAGCCTGAGTGTCCTGGTGTTACAGTGTACACTCATAGACAGAAATGACACTGCCACTCCCTTTCTCACAAATCTTCCAGCAACGACTGCATAAAACCAACACCACAGCCAGAAGAGCTCCTTCCTTCTGGCATGTGTTCAGTGCACTCACATCAACTGGATCGGGAACGCCTGACATGACGCAAAGTCTCGACAGACTCCCATCCGGCCTCAGGCATGGAAACAGGCCCTCCAAGGCAGAGCTGGCTCCATGCATGCGTGGCAGCTCATATATGCATGCTTCCATGTGAATTTATTAGGCAAGACCTCCCATCTACCAATTTCTAGACAGTGCTTAAATTCCTCTTTAATCTTCCTTTAGATGTTTAAGGGCTCAGATGACAGCGTTGCGTGAGTACCTGCGCAGCAGTCCAGGTTATCACACAGGAGCTGAGCTATGCTTCCTGATGGCACACATACTAGGCTGTGGAAAATGCCAGGAGAGGCCTTTTCACTTTACCCCAAAATCAGAGTATGCTCAGCCCCACCATGAAAGGCAACACCAGTTAGACTGTCGTGCATCACCCCAGATAAAGAACCCAACAGGACCAGTCACACTGTGATGATGTCCCAGTACCTCTGAACTCTAAGCCCTTTCACAGACCGGCACCTGCCCTCTGAGACATGCAGCTTCTCAGGCAAACAGCCTTTCAGCCTCATGCAGTGCTTTAGAAATAATCTACTTGCAAAGAAAACAAAAACAGAAAAGGAAATCCTCCAATTTTCTGCCACACTTTACACTGGGCATTTTTTTGATTCAGCAGCAACACTGTTATATAAAACATTCCCCACAGTGAGAAGTGCAAGGTCAGCTCATGAATTTTCTTTCAGTACTTCCCATATACTGTACCAAGCTGGTGTTCCTGTATCCTACATTTAGTTATTCCACAGAGTTGCTCATTAAAAAGTAATTTCAGATGACTGTTCAAGCATAAACCACATTCACAGCTGTTTTTTATAGTATGTTCAGGAAAAAGAACATGTGTCAAACTCAAGAAGGAAAAATGCTGTCTTTATCTGCAGCATAACCATGTGGAGCATGCAAAGCAAGCACAACCAAGATATAGTGGCATAAAACCTCCAAAAACCTCGAGCTTATAAACCGCCCTTTACATAGTTTTGTAAGTTCCCTTATTTAAAAAAGCCCTTTTAGCTTTCACTTACAAGTGTATCAAATATCCCTTTAATTTCCTTTTTTTATGGTCCCTTACAAACAGATCCCTGCAAAGGGGAGTTTAACTAGATAAATATGGTAACATGATATTAAAATAGCAAAGGTGCTTCTTGTCTAGAAATGTCACAGAAAAATCCTGAGAAAAGTTACAGAAATGGCAGATGGTGGGGAGGAATTAAGATTGGCACTGCCAAGTACAGGCCACAAATAAGTCTGACAGGTGAAACCAGGAGTTAAAATAATAAGGTTCAAGCTTTTGGAAAATCATGGAAAACATACAATATATACAGTTAGATAGAAATGATCATTCTTTCTATTCTGGTTTGCTAATAAACCAATGAACAAAGTAACCCATTTTCCTCTTCTCCGCAGCTAGGGAGCCTCTGAAGAAGGAAGCAGCACATGATTTGCAGATAGATGCAGCTCTGTGCTAGTGTCTGAAGTGTGATAAAATGTAGGGCTAGAACAAGTTTCACAAGTGTAAAGAACTTAAAGAAGCACAGAACTGGCATTTATGTTTTAACACAACAGTCTCTGTCACAAATAGTAAATCTTTCAAAAGTAAGCTGATCATTCCAGCTTGAAACAAGCATTCTAAACCCAGGAACTACTGACATGTACAGAAAAGCCTATTTTAATTCATGGTGATCACCCACCTAGCTTGGCTAGAAACAATTCTATTGTTTTTATTAGGATGTGTCTACTAGACAGCCAAAGAGTTCAGAAGGCAGACATTCTTGCTGCAGTTGTTTGTTTACAGAGTACATCAAAATTCTCCAGAGACATGAAAGAGGATGACACATTTTAGCTCTCCTTCATCAACTGCAACACCATTGACAGGTTACCAAAATTACAGGGGAGTGCAATAAAGTTGCCAAATTCAAAAAAGATATTCAATAGTGACCTCCTCCTTTTTTAAAATGACCTCCTCCTTTTTTAAAATGAGTACCATCTCCTCGTGTTGCCGTAAGTTCCTGGAATCTTGACCACATTTTGCTAGTAATTACTTTGATCTTAAAAGATACTTGCAGATTCCATAAGTGATCTATCATAATGATTGGTTAGAAGCTTGAGCAAACTCATTCCTGGCCACTGATGAGTTACAAAATATGTAAATGTTATTTAGTTTGTATCCACAACACATAACAACACTGCCTGATTTTGCCAAATAGCACTGGGTGTTGCTTTACCTTATCTAGAAGTGTGCATTATTTTGTGATTAACTCAAATTCCATTGTCCTGATGATACCAACAGTGTTTTATAATTACATGTACTTCATGCAAAGTTGCTTAATTAAGCCTGCTTTTTTAATATGCATCAAAAACAAGGTCCACGGTTCAGATATTTCTTCACACTGTCCTACCACTTTCTCAAATGCTAAGTGGTCTCTTTTACTGGGATATAACCTTGACTCTTCACAGAAGTTCTTTTATAAACTGTTATTAAGAACAGGGATCCCAGGCAGCTGCTTCTGTGACATCTTCACCATTACAAAAACAGCACAGAGGTCAAAAAAACCTGACTAACTGCAGCTAGGACATTTAACTGCTACTGCACAGGAAAAAAAACCAAACCCAAGCAAACAATCCCCTCCAACCCAAACCCTCCTCTGTTGTATGTGTGCCCTAGAATTTTTACTATTGCAAAAAAGGGGGAATCATCACTCTACTTATCTTTACAGTATTTCTAATAGGTTTACTTACAATATTTATGATCTGTAAAGATTTTAGAACTGCTTGGGGTGAACAACCCATTGCTGTCAGATCAGGATAGATCCCTTCTTCCAACACATACTGGTTACCAGCGAATTCCTCCTGGTCATACACTATGCAACTGCAGAAAGATGGAGAACAAATTTCCTCTTAAGACATCTGTGCCAGTAAAATGCAGAAACATTATTTACAATGTTTTGTCCTGAAAGATGGGCAAACTGCAAAGCATTGTTCTCTGTAAGTCCCCATGTATGAAACCACCTCAGGTGTTAGAAAGCTGGTTGCTTTTCTAAAACTTCTACTGTTTTAGTGATTTTGCAGTATTCATTCAATATAACTTACCTGCCATCTAAAATTTTTGAAGACTTCACAGCAAATGAATCAATACATCTTGTGGTTTTTTCAAATATTTGGCAGTTACCCTTGAATTCAGGCTCTGAAAATAACTGGACCTTTAAAAAGTTATAAACACGTTTAAGGAAATTCATTCTTCTACCTTCAGTTACATCTCTACCATTAATTCTATAATTAGATAAAAACATATTTAAAGCGCCCAGACTTCCTTGGTTACCTATGTTTGTTACCTCTTCAGTGTTGCAATCCTTGTTCAAGAGAGAAAGGTAACGATTCCAAAAATTACTTCTGGCTATTAATCACTTAGTAACATACAAAATAATTAAAACAACACTAACAAGTATAGCTCCTTGGTCTATCTGCTGGGTAAGATGTTTAAATTCCCACAGAATGGCCAAAATAGGCACACGTTTTATTAAAGGGCCATAAGAAGTTTTCTTTTATATTATCAATCTGCCTAGTCTCCAAAATGCATACTCTTCCCAGTAAATGAAAACGCTCTGCTTCTCAGAACCCTTATGGTGCTTAATCCTGGCAATGGACTCAGCATGCCGAGAGACATGGTATATATTTCCAGGGTAGATGTGCCTGTTACAGCTACAGACACAGTCTCATGTTGGCTCTTTCTCTGCTCCAAGGATAAGAGAGGATACATTCCCCAGAGTCTTTTGCCCTTACTAAAAAAAAATTCTAAGCAGTAAACTTGCTAATTTGGTTAGAGGATAATTAGCCATGATCACACAGAAGTCATTCACATTACAACATGCCTACCAGCTTTATCCACTCTTAATAGAGATAGGAGTGTGGGCAGGTACAGCGCTCTCCAAAGAGGAACACGCTGACGATGGATGCAGTCTGCTGGCTGCAAGCCACTCCTTGTTTGTTTCCTTAGAATAAGGTCTTCCCTAAGATAGGGTCTTAAAGGGCATATAATATACAGATGCAAATAATTTTTTATGCGCACAGCTGAAAATAAGCAGCCTTGAGATTTTTATTCCCCATAGTTTATGCATTATCCCTATGCAGGAGATGCCAGTGAAGTGTGCTACTAATCAGTAGTAGCAAACCAGGACAACTAAGAATTGTCTCCTTAGTCTTTAGTTCCATTATATACTCGCCATTTTCACTGAAATGAAAATAAAAATAACTTTGTACAGGGACAAACCTGAAAAGGTTCAGAATTAAGAAGGATGAAAAAGCTCTCCATTAGCCTTACTGTCAAAACTACGTATCAGTACTTGCACACAGGAGGCAATCCAATGTAGAAATACATTAACTCACTGAACAGACAAGTTCTCCATGCCATTTCCTTCCCTTAAGTTATTGACAAAGATGGCATTAACTTTTAAGCACAACTCAGCAGTATTTGTGAGTGAACAACTCCCTTCAAGTGCAACCACCACTAGCAAAACTGTTAACCAAAGAAATAGGTTCAAAAGGAATTAAGTCAGCTGTACCAAGAACAACAACATCTATCCTGTAGTGCCCTCACCAAGAACAACAATATCTCTGTTGTAGAGCCCTCCCCTCAGCAACAGACTCCAGGTCCTGCACCTCTGCATAGAGGGCTGCGGGCTCCAGCTCCTAAGAACAATCGCTGATACCCCAAAATGCCTCACTCGCTGAACCAAAACATTGCCAGTGCCCCAAGAAAGTTCTGATGGCAATTGTGTATTAAATACCACCTTCCTGGGGTCCTAATGTGCCTTACTCAAGAGGTTTGGAAAGCAGCCTTCCTACACCTGCAGTTTTCACTCTTTGTCTGACTAGTCAGCCATCTATGCAAATACCTGAGTGCTCCACTGGACAAATAGCCATTTCTTTATTTACATGTTACAGACACTACACAGTATGTTTCATGTGCTTAGAGAAGTATCTTACCTTGACTTTACCCCTTTCGTTTCCAACAATATCCTGCAAAAATTTTGAGGGGGAAAAAGTGAAAAAAAATTTTCAACAGTGATAAAACAACATACAAAATTTACTATTAATTATTGTTTGAATAATGTAAATAAACTGAATTTGATAGAAAAAGTAGAGTTCCAAATACTTCAGAGAAACTTGCAAAGCAAGTATGAAATTAACTCCTTACCATAACAATGGGTTGAACTGAAGATATTTTGCAATTCTTTCCCCCCCATGCCTCAATGCTGGGATACAGCCCTTTAGCCAGTATATACTGCTCCCCTGTAAACTCAGGATTCTCATAAGCCACCCATCTAAAAGAGAAAGAAGAGGAGGGTGGTTGGTAGAACTCACACTAGTTTTGCAAAATACAGATGTGTATATTCATTACTGTCTTAGTGTAAGAACAAATAAAAAATTGGAATTGCTGTTGTGATGCTGTTAAAACCCTAAACAAACCAGTGTATCTGATACTGCAAACCCCACACAAATTTTACTACCTTCTTGCACTATGTTGATACAAATCAGAGTGCATTAGCTAAAGCAAACTACAAGTTTAGACACATCATCTGCTACATATCATAAAAGTTATCTCCAGTAAAAATATTTCAAGATGTTTTACAATCCTATTATTTTACCTAGGTCAAGTTCTTCTCTTAAAAAAACCCCAAAAAACCAGACAGATATCAGAATACAGCTCTTCCAACAAAACTAACTTTCAGAGTGATCTGGATAGTAAATGTAGCAATACTGATTTTTAATGTTGCCTGTAGCTACAGTTCACTTGTGTTTAAGCAAATACACACCCCAAGAGGATGTCGAGCTGCAACAACAGGCATATATGCTAATCAGAGCAGACTTCCCTGCTAGGAATCAGAGACAGCAAGAAGAACATCCTTGAAAGTTAAGCATTAAAGCCACCATAAATTTGACCAGATCAATGTATTTAAATGCAAAGCCGTTATTGTAACTACTCAGTTAGATCTGATGCTTGACATAGGCCACAAACTCAGAGATCTGCATCAAGTCTTCTGTCTCAGTCGGAATATGCCTTTTTTGAAAGACTTTTGACTTTTGAGATGTCAAAATACACTTGCATGTCAAAACAATTAATTGTTTTGAGATGTCCAATACACTTGAAGTATTGGAAAAGCAACCAAATCACTGTATATATCTCTCTGATGTCCAATTACCCCTGCAGCACTTTAGGTCCAATTTTAAATATCTGGTATCAGTTAGTCTTGCTATGCATAGTCTACAACATTCAATGAATCTTCGACTGCAGTGTTCTTCTAACCCTGGTTCCATACTGAAAGCCCAAAGAGAGCACATCCTGCATCTATACTACCTTTGATTTAGTGATAACCTGCAGAACTTCTCTTGCCTTTCACTACTACATTTCCTAAACTTTCCCATACTTATACTCTGGACTTTTTTTTCTGTTTGGTCGTTTTTTGAGTGCCCATATGAGAACAGACCACAGCAGCAGCTGCATTTCATTCATTAGATTTATGCAGGAATCAGGACACCTTGCTGTTTCTTGGTTCTACAAGGAAATCTTCTACTGAGAGTCGACCTGCTTTTAATTTTAGCCGCTGTGGTGCATAACGAGTGTATGCTAGGTTATGCCAAAACCCACTTTCAGTGGGCTCAGAAACCTGCTGAGTCTCAACACTAACAAAAAATTTCATATCATAAAGCAGTAAAATGATACAGATCTTAAAGTCTGCAAGGGAAGATAACTCTCAACATCAAAATTCTGCATAAATTATCTATGTGTGTCGATCAAGTGGATTCTACTAAGCAGCAGTTTTATTCCAAGTACAAATGCCAGAGTCTCTGCAGATACAAGAAGTGGGATAACCTCAAACTGAAATAAAGCTGCATCAACATGTGCCAAGAGTATGAACTTCGTTTTACTTGTCCATGGCAAACACTCAAACAGTGATTCACATATATCACTATTCACATCTCTTGGTTTGCCTCAGATATAATCAATTATTCCAACTTGTTACGCACTAATTACTTACGGCATATTTCAAGGCCCATCTCAAAATCACCTCAGAGTAATTCATCAAAGAGACATTGGTATGTACAGTAAATTGAGCAGAGAGTTCAAATGTCTCAGGTGTGTCTATACCTGTATACCACATATACCAAAAGCAATGAACATGAAGTTTCCTTAAACAATTTCTTCAGCAGACATTCATTAGAATTTTCGATGCACAAGTGCCAGGATACAGCTATGGTGCATGGTAGTTTTACTTGATTGAGATCTATGCAAACAAGTGTTTCTGATATGAAGAGAACTGTAAGACATGTCAGCAGCCTCCAAAGAATCTCTTGATAGCAGTTATTTAGTTTCCCCCATCTAAAAAGAAGCCTGAATGCAGAAGTAATCAACAAATCTCACTTGCACATGTTTACATTTAAATAAATGGGATTTAAATAAGTAAGTGCCACTCTTCTGTGCAAGTCAGCCCATGCAGTTAGACAGTTCCTAGAGTCAGGGCTTAATGGTGAAATACTTGTGCTTCTCCATTCAGAAGCCCATATAAACTACTGAAAGTAGTAATAACATCATCAAGGACAGGCAGCTGAATTCAGTACCAGCTAAACCTGTCAGACCTCAAGAATATCCCTAGGAAGGAGCACTGCCTTAATCCAACTTCTCACTCAACAGAAAGGCCTGGAGAGCAAGACATTGCCTCCATATCTGAGCAAGAGAGACACATTCCAGCTGCCAGGCACAACAAAAACTGAAGTACTGCTCTGCAGCATGGCAGCAGCCATCCTTCCCCACAGGGAGCGAGCTCTCCTAACGACAGATTCTGTAACCCCCAGACGTACAAACTGCCTTAGTGAGGCTGAGCAGCAGCTCCATCCCAGGTTGCTGGCAGGAGGGTGCTGGAGACCTTTGCTCCTGGGCACCATCCATGCCCCTGAAACCAGAAGTAGCATAAAGCTTTGATTATACATTGTTAGTACTATTACACACAGAGAATCTTTCTCCAAAAACTGCTGTGTATGACATCTAGGAAGTGCAGCTCCAAACAAGGTCTGAAAGTAGAGCCAAGAAAATAATCCAGACACAGGTAACTCACCAAAAATTGGATTTGCCCTCAGTTAGCCCAGGACTCACCTGGTCTAACTTTAGGAGGGAGGTCAGAAAGTTAACTGACACTTGCAGATTTGTACCATAATTAACAGATAGGATGAGGTAATACAATTCTGTTTATAGGAAAGAGAAAACAGGTTCATCATGCTCCTTTTTGACTGTGATTCTTAGTATCCCAGGGACCTGCAAACTTTAAATTTGTGACTTCTTGAAAGGTTTTTTTCTGAACATCAGTTCAAATATAGAAAGAAGTTAAAGCTTTGAAGCCTTCTCCAGTGGGGTAACCAGGGGTACTTGCCCTTTTCAGCTCCCAGTGGAGGTTTGTTCTTGTAATGTGTCTCCTCAGTTTCACTCACGTTACCTTCCTGAATGCATCTAGATTAAATTTACTACAATTTCTGGTTTCTATATATGAACCACTCATTACCCAATTATTTCCTTATTATCACTATTCCTCATTATCACTATCCGTATGTATACTAGAAGCAGCCAAATCTACATGGTGGATTAATTACTTGAAAACTAGGGGAAAACCAGGCTGATAACACGACCACAGTAAACCGTTGACTACATAAAATAAATCTGGAAAAATTCTTCCAGCAAGTTCAAAAGGAATCAACTGAACAACAAGAGTTTCTTCAGGAGTTCTGGCAAAGGTTTGGTGTGTTTATGGATAAAGAAAAAGCACATTTCAAACATGCAGTTCCTGTGATTTTGATCACTATTAAATATAAGCTTGAAGAAGTTTTTAAGCTGAGGGGAAATCAAAATAGTACAACACGTGATTTTAGTACTTGCTTGAACTTGTAAAGGGTGTTACCTGTTGCTAGCAAATAGTTCCATTTTCCACCACTTCAAATTCTGCCAGTTTGGAAGTAAAGATCAAACTCTACTTAAAAGAACAAAGGCCTCTCCTGTTTTCAGGCAGCCTGGATTGCTTTCTCCCACCCTAATGGCAGTCAAATAATTTTTGAATTTTATGTTTGGCCAGTCTCCAAAAAATGCTCAAGAGCAAAACTTTTTCATTTTTAAAGAAGTACATTTTCATTTTTCAAAAACTCAATGCTCATCTTCTTAGGATATATTTTGCAGGATGTCTTTACAATGGATTTAGCAAAGACATGAAAATATTGCTTGGAAACATGTTTAGAAACACAATAGCTAACAATTTTAATGCAGCTAGTGCTAAATTACCCCAAAATGGAATAGTCACTCCCCAAATGCAAAGCTGGGCTGTCTCCAGCAATACAGTTTAGATCTGCAGTTGAGCTCAGAACTTCTTCAGTAGCATCTGTGCACTGCAGTGTCAGGCTTTCTTTTCTTTGATATACCCTTTAAATTACAGAGCAATCAAATTAATTATGTGGGAAATACAGATCATCTGTTATCTTACTGCTCTAACTGCTTACCCAGATACCTGTAGTTAAAAAATTGCAATGAAAGGTTCAGGGCTTCTTACATTTTTGACTTCTTATTTTAATTAAGTGTTTTCAATATGATACCAGGAAGGTTACTTCGAAATATTATGACAAGCTTTTGCTGAATCTGTCACAGTTCACTATGTCATAATCTACATTACCGTCTAAACAGCTCAGGAAGTTGCTCAATGGATTATTCATTGCTCTATGACAGATTTCTTGGAAGGAAAGATACAAAAAAATCTTCTACCTGAACAGACAGTTAACACTTAAAATAAAGCACTGTATTTCCAAACATGACTTCACGATGATCATTCAAGCTTTCTGACACATTAACATTTTGTAACATCACCACAAAACCCTTAAACACTCACAGCCTCTCTGGAAACGGGGGGGGTTGTACTAGACTCTCAAGAGCTGAGTGCTAACCACCTGTTATGAACAACGCATCTGAATTTTTAAAAAGCTTATTGCTACAAATTACATCTTCTGGAGACTACAAGGTGGGAGTACAGGAGCGGTAGCAGAGTCTGTGGGACAAGTTTTGTTCATAAAGACTTCTAGCCGCCTTTGCCATCAGAGTATTAAAGTCACTCTTAATTACTAGAATGCTCAAACTCATGTATGATTCCTATCTCAGATGCAACAGACACATTTACTACAACAACTACAGGAAGGGCATGATAGGTAACCCACAATTTGTTTCCCAACCTTCAGAGGCGACTCTTTCCCATGAATCTCCCTTGCATATTACAGAAGACAAAAGAGCATAGTGACTTCAGAGGTCACCAAGGCAGAAAAAAACCTGCTGTCACACCATATTCATACACAAATTAAAAGCATTCCTCTGGAATGCACACAGCTTGATTCTGCAACCTTTATCCAGACAAAACTTGCAGAGATATAGCAGAGATAACACATGGAAAGATTTAGGGTGTGGCTGGGTAAGGCAGAGCTCCCAGCAAGTCACCTGCCTGCATACCAGGCAGGAAGACAGACTATACATCCCGTGCTCTTTTGGTTCTGCTACTTTAGTTAATTTTGTGTGTTTGCAGCCATGATTGCTAATAGTTGTCTGCATTTCCAAAATACTTTGATATGGTCTGCAAGGCTGTGAAAGTCAATCTGCAATCGATGGACTAGACTAATCACACAGCAAAGTGTTTCAATTGGTCAACTGCATGTGATAGCACTCATGGCACAAAGACTTGGTTTGTTAATGGCCATGGCTAATACAGGGTTTTGGGAACCATACGTTAAAAAAAACCCCAAACAAACAATAAAAACCAACACCACAGCACTACACCACTGTTAACCTATAGGATTCACTGCAAAAGCAATGTTAATTTTCAGAACAGTTACTCTCCCTAGTATCAAAATGTATTCGTGAGCATGGTAAAAGTTATCTCTATTTAACACACAAGTGAGAGAAAGAGCAAGGAATCTACACCTCTGGTGAAATGCAAGAAGGCTGGAAATTAGTTTTAAACCTGGAAATTATTTCCATAACAAATTTGCTGTTGAAATGCTTAAAACAAATGCAGCCACAAGAACAAGCTATTTCTTCCTCTCTTGATGAAATGGCATCTCATGCTTTCATACTTTGTGTATCACAAAGTCAATGCTTCCTGGGACCATCTTATCTTACCATGAGAAGAAAGACAATTTACTGTACATATTCACCAAAACTTTACTTTTCACATTCTGTGGTCAAGCTCAGAAAATTTTATCTGAAGGCTCCACATGGAAGTCAGAGTGCTGAACAACATCTGCAAACACTATCAATTTCTATAAAGACCAGCATATCTAAAATGAAAGAGTGAATAAAAATATCACTTACACGCCACTTAGCACATTTATAGACTGTGTCCTCAGCCCATATCCAGTGTCTTTCAAATTGGAAATTATACCTAACACATTGATATTGGAACCCTTTGATCCAAAGTCTTTTTCACTGTACATTATCATATGGGAGCTTGTGAAGTCCTGTTAAAACAAAGAGAAGCACCGTAAGGAAGAAGCACCATAAGGAAGAAGCACCATAAGCGGCAGGTGACGTCTCAGAGCACTCAGGAGACCCCTACTACGTGTTCTTGGAACTTACCCCAATGATAGGTCGCAGGGACTGCAACTCCTCATCGTAGCCGCCCCAATCTGTCCAATCCCGATACGCTCCTTCTTCCAGCAGGTACTGATGGCCTTCAAACCCAGGCTTCTCGTAAGCAACCCAACTGAACAACAACAACAACAACAACAGAGTCTGCATGTCAAAATGGACAAGTGCCACTCCATGTTTTCATGAAGCGGATACAGATATGTGACATTTATTCTTTTGCTGTGAATGTTTTCAAATTTAACCCTGATGTGTACCTCAACCCAAAAACTGGGAAAAGAAAATAAAAAGGGACTGGATTTGTCCACTGAAACTTGCAGCCTATGGAGTTACTACTTCAGCTGAAGGGTAAACATTGCTTTTCCACACTTACACTCCTCCCAGTACTTTCATGGATCCCACTGAGGTAAGTGGAA
Source organism: Machaerirhynchus nigripectus (assembly GCA_013397975.1). NCBI lineage: Eukaryota > Metazoa > Chordata > Aves > Passeriformes > Dicruridae > Machaerirhynchus > Machaerirhynchus nigripectus. Next base: position 1,115,103 of record VZRQ01006119.1, on the reverse strand, counting down.
GTCTTGTCTTGTCTTCTGATTCCTTGTCATCAAGCATAAAGATCTCTGATTCTATTTCCACATGTCTTCCTTCAAAGAAAGGCTTCTCATAAACAATTACCTGCAGTGGAAATGAACCAAAAGAAAAGTTGCAGGGAGGATGATAAATTCTGACAGTAGACAGTTTCTTTTGCACAGGCACATAGAAGGAGAATGCAAAATGATGAAACCAACTAATGGGATCTCTCTATTCTTTGCAAGAGGCCTTTCCACTAGAGATGCAACATGAGGGCTTGAGCGTTCATTACCTATCTGCATTATCTGGATTGCTGATAATACTGTCATATATGCGTGTGATGGATGCAGAAATGTGACAGAAGTTGCATTTTCGTGGTGTGGTAATATACAAAAGGACTACCCAGTAAACCATCAGTAGCTGGTATACAATCAAAGGATACTTATTAACTACCCATGTGCAGTTCATGTGCTGTAAAATAGCTTTGGACAATCAAATAAATACTGACTTTTACCTTTGGCTCCCCACTGAATTCAACTTTGCGACCACCCTGTTAGAAGTAAAAAAAAAGAAGAAAAAATTAAGCTGTTCGTAACTTAGACAACTTATAGATATCTCTAAGAGTCATCAATTCTTTACAAAAAGGCAGGACTAAGGTGAAATATTCCTTAAAGAGCACCAGTGAAAATAAAAGGCAGATTAATGGTAGAGATGGATGCAATCAAATGTTGAAAGGTCAAGAATTTTATAGACTAAAAATTTTGCGTTTTTTAACAGAGTTAGATTTTTGTAAGTCTTGAAAAATCTAGCCACCTTAATACATTATTTATAGCACATAAACGTAAGTAATTTAACTTGTAAGTAATAACAGTATTTTACCATTTTCAAGGGTCTCATGGACCTAATGTAGGCTTCCTTCTTCTCCCAGAATAATAAATTAGGATATTCACCAGGCTCCAACATTAATGGGACCCCCTGGAAACCAGGTTCTTCATAAAGAAGCCATCTAAAAGTAGAGGGGGTGGAGGGAAAAAAGCAAGAGATAAAAACCCCACAACATTTCTGAACAGTAAAGAACAAGACAATATGCTTACTTCAGGAAAGAGATCATTGTATCCTCAACAAAACTTTGTTTCTTTACCACCAAAACTGCCAGCTACAAGCTGGCATACTGACCAACTTTCATGCTCCAAAGGAACCAACAGTAACACATGACTTTTTTTTGACTAGGCCAAAAACTCCAAACCAAATCAGTGGACAGTGAGAATTTGACTCTGTCTTATCTGAGGGCAACCATATTTAGACTGAAATATCACAATTTAAGGTTATTCTATTATTTTTTAGAATAGTTTTAAAGTGCAGAACCGATTTACAAGAACTTTAAAAATCTCTACTAAACTCAACTTGTATTTGATGCAAAATCTGCTCAATAAAAAAATTCTAACCTTATGTTATTTACTAACACATAGAAAAACCTGACAACTCTTTAGAAATCTACTTCGTCGTGGCTTGTGTCTGCTAATAAATCTACTTTTAAAGCCATAACTTTGAGAATTCTTGATAGGGGCAGCAAAAGTAGTTTTTCAAAGCTTTTTCAAAAAAAAAAAATCTTAGCCACTAATCACTTACTGGAAACAAAGAATCATACTGCTGATCTCTGCATAAGGATGTCAGAGTATTTCTTCCATTCAAAAATTTACTGATCTCAGAGAAGTGCAGCATGGAGCAGTATAAAACACATATAAACAGCAACACTTTTTGCAGCCAACCCTTCAGTCGTGTAAGGATCATAATGTATAAATCTGGTGATATCAAAGATATTTAAATAATCCATCACTCCATCATGCATTACAGGGAGATTCCAAGCTAATGTAACCTGGCACACATTGGTGTAGTTTCTTTGCAGATACATGGCTCCAAGAAACAAACATGGTGCTTCAGTTTTATTGCTGTCTGTAGCTGAATGTTTGATATATTGTGTGCCCTGTATTCACACCACTCAGTAAGCCCTTGGCTGGTCACACGTGGTATTTCCAAGGGCTCAGTAATGGGGTGAATTCTGTTTAATACCTTAATATCAATTATTTGGATGGGGGGATTTGAGTGTTCCCTCAGCTGTTTTGCAGATGACAGGAGGTTGGGTGGGAGTGTTGATCTGCTAAAGGGTAAGAAAGCTCTACAGAGGGATCTGGATCAATGGGTCGAGGCCAATGGGATGAGGTCCAGCACGGCAAAGTGCTGGGTCACAACATCCCCAAGCAGTGCTCCAGGACTGGGGAAGAGTGGCTGAAAAGCTGCTTGGTGGAAAAAGACCTGGGGGTGCTGGTCAACAGGAGTTGTACATAAGCCAGTGTGTGCCCAGGGGGCCAAGAAGGACAATGGCACCTGGCCTGTGTCAGCAATAGTGTGGCCAGCAGGACCAGGGCAGGGATTGTCCCCCTGTACTCGGCACTGGTGATGCTGCACCTCAAATCCTGTGTTCCAGGATGAGTTTTGGGCCCCTCACTACACAAACGGCATTGAGGTGCTGGATCGTGTCTAGAAGGAGACAACAGAGCTGGTGAAAGGTCTGGAGCACAGGTCTAATGAAGTGTGGCTGAGGGAGCTGGAGGTGTTCAGCCTGGAGAGAATGAGACTCTGGGGAGACCTCATTGCTGCCTTGAAAACAAGTGCCTTGAAAGGAGGTTGTGGCCAGGTAGTCTCTTCCCACAAGTAACAAGTGACTGGACAAGAGGAAGTGGCCTCAAGTTGCACCTGTGGAGGTTTAGACTGGATATTAGGAAAAAATTACTCACTGAAAGAGTTGTCAATCACTGGAACAGGCTGCTCAGGGGAGTGGTGGAGTCACCATCCCTGTAGGTATTTAAAAGATGTGCAGCAGTGGTGCTTAGGGACATGGTTTAGTGGTGGACTGGGCAGTGTTGGGTTAATGGTTGGACTGAATGGTCTTATTAGGCCTTTTCCAACCTAAAGGATTCTATGACTAACTTCGCTGCAAGAACTGACACATGTGGAAGAACAAGGAGAGAGTACAGTCAGAAGATAAAGGTGCATTGACTCATTTTTGTTGGCAGCTTTTAACAAACAACAATTAAGCATGAACACTGGGAAACTTTAAGATGATACAACCACACCCACATGGCAGGGTGACTCAGAATCAGAGCCTCCCTCACCTGCCAATACAGTGAACTATGCTGTGCCTGTAAACTAAAGGCAAAAAACCCCCCAACCCTGCAACATGCAAAAAAGCAGCAGCCATCTGCTGAATTTCTCATGGAAGCGATTTCTTTCTACACTGGGCTAATGAACAGCTACCTGAGAAAGACGGTTGTAAAATAATCTATTTCACTTTCTGGTACAAATATTAGTCTGCTTTCCTTCAGGGATCCAAACTTGAGCAGCAAGACAGTAAGCGTTTACGTGGATTTAGTAAAACAATGCTGTTACACTGATGCAAAATAAAGACAACTCAGATGTGCACAGGCTCTGCCTCCTTTAAAAAAAATTGTTATTTTACCAGTCACAGATAGCTTTTAAGTGAGACAGAAATAAAGTGGAGACATGGATGAAGTGAGTTAACAATCAACCTCCAAATAACATATCTGATTTCATTACTCTTGTGAGACATGTAATTTGGATTAAGGTTGCAGTTCACCAGAAATAACTTCCTGTCAGAGAACCAACTACTTGGACATCTTCAAATTTGCCTATATACCAAAATGCTTCATTTTTTTCCACAAGTCAAGGTGTAAATATTTACTCATATAAAATACCCTTCGCCTAACAACAAAAATGTCCGTATATCATGTGGCATATTTGAAACACCTTTGCAGTGGTATGTAACACCTGCCTTTAGCTGGGCAGTTTTTGATAGTTAGACCATTTGCAGCAAGGCAAGTGCCATCAGTGCCCAAATGTAAGAACTAACAACCAAGGTCTGTGCACCCTGTAAGAAGTTCTGCAGGATCCAACATGATTAAAAGTGGTACCAGTCTCACTTTTTCTGAAAGGAGCCTCTCTCTTCTGCATACTTTTCCCAGTACTACTTTGAGGCATGTTTTCCATAAGGATTTACAAGTTTGTTTATTAAGTCATGAAAACTAATATTGGTGTAGCTCCTGGATTTCTCCTTAGAGGTCTCCTTTCTTATAAAAGCTTGCTTGGTTCACGATACTACCCTCCTAACTCAGATGGCCAGATAGTTTCAGATGACATAACATATTTGTCTTAAACATCATCATAAAAACCCAGACCAAAATGAACTACGAAATACAAGAATGTCACATATGGACTCTCTAAAGCACTAAGTGTTATTTTATAACAGAAGGACTTCAAAAATTTTCTGCTTTTAGTAGGATGATTTCAAGTTTAGAAGAAAGCAAGTGGGAAATGTGGTATTGTAACAGTTCATTCTCCACCCTCACTTACGGTGAGTTTGTCTGAATGAGAAACAGCAAGAGAGACAAACTCTTATTCCTTGGCTACAAATACAAAGGGGTTATTCAGCATTTACTACACGCAAGCAGAAGAAAATCTGGCTCTAACAAAACATTCTAAGAGGTCAGACTCCCCAACAGTGAAGCATTACAGTGATGTACTAACACTACTGTCAGCAAATACTACCAAAATATAGGACTAGAGTAAATATAGACTGCTCGCAAGTCTGACAGGTGTAACCAATGGTTTAAACCAAATTCCTTTCATTGCACTACACATTCATACAGAGCTACATACTTACATGCCCCAATGTACTTTAATAGAACACGTCTTCTGAGTGGTTCCAAACACTCCTATTTCTTCAGTGTCATCAAAAAAGGAAGTCACGATTCCTAACCCTTCAGGCTCTGTATACAAATCAATTCGGCAAACCCTGTAATCCTGAAAAATGAAGATCGCCATAATCACTTGATCTGTGCTGTGAGTTCTGTAATTACTGTGCATAACTAAATCAGTTCTGAAACACGTGTTTATTTTAAATTGTTTCCCCCCTTGTCAATTACTACTGCTATTAGATGGCTATAATAAAAGTATAGCTAAGCCAGTTTGCCTGTTTCTGTTTGAACCAAGACAGTCAGTCAATCTCTAATCAGCATTTACATTGTTTACTTTCTGCCATCTAGGCAGGAATGCATCTCCTTTCATCAGTTAACATCTCCTCTAGCAAATTAAATCCTAAGATAACACCAAACAAGCCATCCTTGAAGAGAACTGCAACTTAAACAAGAATTGTAGTTACAAGCAATATATATTCCTCCTCTTTCTTTCCTAGTCAAATAACTTTATAGCTCGTGCTTGTTTTGGCAACCTGCAGCTGTAACTGCTTAATGGTAGGTTAAAAGTGCATGTAGAAAGGCTGTTGCCCCAAGTGTGAAACTCACTAGTAAGTTTGCCCATACTGGGCAAACCAAAGTTTGGTGTTTGACATTGAAGTTTGTATTGAGTGCAAATTTGGTTTGTATTGGAAAAAAAAGAAAAAGCCATATTTTGAAAATACAGAATTATTGATGGTTTTCTGGGATGCTTTTCCTGAGACTGACCAGACTACAAAGCATATGCTACATGTAGCATTTTGGTGGCTATTCTAATAAAGCCCACCAAGGGCTCTTTGCTCCTAACCTGTCCTTCCTGTTGATGTTACCACAATCCCCATTGTGCAAAAGCCCTCATGTGCATTTTGTGATTAAACATGAAATTCAACATGGAAGAGTGTTTCATGCACTTGTAGCTCATGTTACACTTGTGTCCTAATAGATCAATCCCACTCTGTATCAGTATAAAACATCACTATACATTAAGATCCATACAAGATTTTTTTTACTTATATTACTTGCCTTAACAACATGTCTTATTGAACCGATCACTGCAGGCTTTTGAGACTTGCCGTCACTTTGCTCTTCAGAAGTATCTGCACCCCAAATATCTGTGAGTTCCAACTCTCCTTCTTCCAATGGAATAGAAGGGCCTTCAAAATTTGGTTTCTCATAGAGTATCCAGCTTAAAACAAATATAAAAAAATCTAATTTTTAATGGTGCTTTATCAAGTGATCTGCAAAAATCATGTTCCCACTTAACAAATTGTTTCATACACAGTTCTGTTTCCAGACCCCTCCCATTTCCCCAATACAGCTTATTTGCCCAACACTGCTGATGCAAGCCATTTCCAATCTCTGTGATACCTTGAAAAGCAATGATAAAAACAGAGATGTCTAGTGCTGAACTGTACTTTCACAAAAAACTCCTCCACCTTTTTAAATTGATAATTTGGGGCAGCAAAGACTACTGTCTCTGAATACCAGACTTTGTATGAGATACTAATCAGAACCAATGTGTACATCAGAAAACAATGACACTGCAGACTGCTGCATCATGCATAAACAGACAAGTTGCTTGCATCCTGTGAACAACAGCCTGGAGTTCCAAAGGAGCCGGTGTAGATATGCCAGGGGGTGGTAAGACTGCTCAGAAGACAAGGACAACTTCATTTTTAATGGCAGGTTGGAATATATAACTAAATAGGAACTTTATCCATCTGCAAATACAAACCCTTCACTCAAGCTCTCAATGGAAGGAGGAAAAACTCCAAACCCAGTCCATCTAGACCACTCTGGAAAAGACAACCTGGTTTACACAGATCAAAAGGTTTTCATTCCAGTTTTCTAAAGCTAAACAGCAATCAGTGTGCTTCCCAGTACCTCCTATTGCAGCTAGCCCTTGTGTCTGCACCTTACTATCAGATAATTACTTTTGAGAACCTGCTATTTGACTGCATTATAGCCTGGCCACAGCATAACTTGCCGTGCTAGCCACACTACTAATGGCCCTTCTGTTTATGAAGAAAGTAGGAGATGAAATAGTTTTGAATTACTCTTGGGCAATATAGCTTTTAGAGCAAAATCCCTCCTTTTGTCATAGAAACAGTCAATTATCTCTACAGCACCATCTTATTCCTTTGGTCATGAAATTAATCACGTAAGACCTGGATTTAAACTTATTTGCTAGCCTTTCAGTCCAATCCAAATACTATGCAAGTATCTCTAATGACCAGAGGAGTTGAAGGGCAAAATAGCTGGACAGAATCTGTCGTTTCATCCCACACCTATGCCTGCTGAAATCTTGCATCCCTCCAGAGGGTAACACTCACTCAAACGGTCAGGAAAATAGGTTTTTCAGCTCAGAACTTCCTGCTGCAGAGGTAAAATGCTGTATTTCTGGCTCACAGCTGTCCATGTTACATTGCCATTTACAAGGCAGATTTACTGTGAATTATATGCCAGTTCTGTTTCAAAACATTTTTGGATAAGGTAAAATTATTTGTATAAAGAGTAAAAATTCATTTCTTACCATCCTCTGATGACTTTAACTAAAATTGTTGGTGACAGAACCCAAGAACTGCAATCCGGAACATCATGAAAAACTTCAATGCCAGCTTTTTGACAGTCTGAGTCACAGCATATCACCAGCTGTGTTAAAAAAAAAAAACAAAACAGAAAAACACACCAGCAACATATAGTTCTATCTTCCTAGGCTTTAACTACAGAAAGTAACAGTAAAACCATTAAAACTGATCTTACCTTGCCAGGTCTGGGATTGATTTTACTTTGTCCGTTTCTTGGAAGTGTCTAATAGACAGTGAGGAGAGAAAAATCACAAAAAACCCCCACAAAATCAAAAACATTTTCAATAAACATACTCAGCTATAAAAAAGGGCTACTAGAACAAAATAAAAACTACTCTGAACAGTAAAAGCTGGTAACCTTTCAACTATACCTACTTACCGCTTCAATCTCTACTTCCTCTTGCAGAGCACCTTGCCATAAATGTATAAATTTACATGCTTTTTTTTACCTCGTAATTCTCTTCTCACTGAAATCAGCTAACTTCAGATTTGCAATGATTTAAAACCCTCCTGATCAGCTTTCTATAAATTCCAGGAGTTCAATACCAAGAGACTACTTTAAAAACTAGCGTTGATAAAGTACATGCTGTACAATGATAAAGATGAGCTTAAATGTCTAAAAATGTCAAGCCATAAAGCATGAAGTATTTTGAAGGAATAGATGAGAAGAGTGAGGCATGATGGCACATACATGTATGAGCTAACTAGCATAATCAGTTTTGCGATGAACACCTTATAAAAGGTTTCCTCAAAGAGCATGAGAGTGTGATAAACTAAAAATATTCAGAACAAATAAAACACATGGAGGTATACAAAATCTAAAACAACGTTGAAGTCAGAAGTAAATTATATGATATAGAATATATGGGAAAGTTGTGGTTGCATCACGTCATCTTCAAACAAATAAAGCAAGCATTGAAATTAGGTGTTCGGTTTCCTAGCAAGGACAGGAGTGCTCATTCTGGGACAGGATCCTGCTCTTCTACGAATTATTCACACAAACAAAAAGACCAAAACAGATCCTGCCCCTAAATAGGTAACCAGCAACACGTGCAAGGAATTAATGAGAACACAGTAGTTAACATGCAGAGCAGGTAGTGGTCGCAAGACAGAGTTCTTAACCACCACCAGGTTTTTGTAGGCATCGTCGAGACATGTTGAAGCATGACTGGTTTTTTAGCCTGAGCTTCAATTCCAGTTAAAACTTGTTCTGTGTTTTGAGGAATGCCAAAGTAATTGTTTTGGGCTGCCCTTACTCTTTCCTTCACACTACCCAGTAGCCACTGCATCATCATTTTCTTAGTCAGTGGAAGAAGCACAGTAGGTACACCTCATAGAAACATTTTTAATTCCTAACTTGAGCAAGACAATTCAGTCAGCAACAGTGCCACAGAAGTCCAGAAACCCTTTGAAGCCTAAAGGGATTCTCTCAAGTGCAGTCTTAGGTGGGTACACACTCCAGTGCTATATCAGGCCTCCACACTCTACTGCAAAATTAAAACCACTCAAGAACAACAATTTAAGTAGCAAAAACCAAACTAAAACAGTACTAGACATTTAGCTTTAAATTCAAGTTTTTAAATCCAAGCAGGACCATCAGAGTAAGAAAGCCTGTTTAACCGGCAACATAAATCTACACTACTGTAAAAACCCCCCTAATTTTCATCCCCGCATGAATTAAGAAAACTTCCCATAAGAGAATAACCTACATTCTCAAAACTGCAAGGTACCATGGATGGTTGCCTCCTGCAAGGTGACGAAGGAAGGAGATATTTCTACTGCCTCACTGCTTTTAGTAGAACTGTTGCAACAGATAACCATTAGCTTGGGAAAGTATTTCTCAAACTTCTTACATGCTGCTTCAATTCCACTGGTCACATTCACATGGCTATTAAACTTTAGAAAACTTATTTCTTCCCATGGTTCTTAGATCTCCTGATTGTAGTTTTCCTCTCAGGTCACAATAAGGGCTTGCATTAACAGAAATAGCAAATACTACATGACATTGGTTCATCATTTTAAAAACAGAAATTAGAAATATATTCCACATTAAATTTGCCTTGAAGGGAAAACATAGGTATGTCTTCAGTCATGAGGAACAGATGCTTGTAATCAGACCAAGGGACAGCCCTCCACTGTAGCAGCACTTTCAATAATCACTACTATCCAGTTCTTAAATTATTCTTAAAGAATATATATTTTTCTGCCAAATGCATGGGAATACAGCAGAGGGCTAAAAAAAAAAAAATTGCTCTGTTACTTATTTAACAGTACAATGGCTGAATGTCTTGTTGGAAGAGAAGACAGATTACTGTCAACAGAAGTTTTCTGAAGTTCACAGAAAGCTTTCCAGTAATTTGCAATAAAAAATTAAAGAGAGCATAAGATTTGTTTCAATATAATACAAAATCAAGTATGAGGACATATTCAGACATATGCTTTCCATTCATATTTGCAAAAAGTCTCAAAATAAATACCCCTTAATCATGTTGATAGATGCCATGTCATTTTCATTTTCAGATAAAACTGGTACCATACTTAAGTGCACCGCAATGTACTGGTAATCTATATATACCCCAAAGAGGGGAAACAAACTAATGCACGCACATTGCCTATCAAAAACATAAAAGCTGGATAACTTTGCAGGCAGCTTTTACAAAACACAATACTTACATCCACATCTAATAAACCAGGGGGAACATTTGATTCATATCTGCTTGTCCCTAGCCAGCTGGAAAAACTTTTCTCAGGGTTGCCATAGTTGGGCATTTGTAAACTTGGTTCTTTTTTTGCACTATCTGCTTGCAGGTACTTCTCCACAAAACTTGGAAACTTCATATCTGAAAGAGACTGAATTGCAGAATCAAAATTAACAGTCATTCAGCAGGTAGACAAACATAGTTTCATTTCCTGAATGATCTTTATTACCTCAGATTTTTGAGGCATGACGAATGGCCCAGAAACATCCTGTTGTAAAGGAGGTATCCCTGAGGAGTCAGTTGCAAAAGCTGTTGTGTTATTTACTGAAGCAACAGAAGGACTAAAAAACTTTTCTTTAGAAGACAGCAAGCTTGAGAAGAGGGAGCTTTTTTCAAGCCGTGATCTCTTGATTTCACCATCTGTACAATCAGTGTTCTCTTTTCCATTTATTTCGTGGGTAAAGGCAGGTTCCTCTCTACACGACTGCAGAGCTTTGAATATGATACTTTGCTCTGTTGATGCACGCTTGGGCCTGACTCTGGCTATTGTTTCCAGGCTTTGCATTTTAATTTGCTGTGCTGGTAACAGATCCTGTGTTTTTTCCCTCCTTAGTCCCAAACCAAAAGTAAATACACTAGGGTCAAATACTTTCTCTAAGTTGTCTTCATGAATTGGAGGCATTGCAAAGTGGGGTGCTGGAGACTTGGGAAGCTTTGACCTCTTCTTTTTCTGGGGTAAGCAAACTGAGCTGTCTAAGTTTTTTATTGTTTCAGCAAACTTCTTCATGTCAGATGGGGAATCAAAAATGCTGTCGTCTTCAGCAGATCCATTACAGGTTTTGCCTGGGCTCTTTTGGGTATTGGTGTTGTGCTCTGATTCCAATATACTGTCTTGACTGCTGTCATCATACTGCAGTGCTGCAAAGTTCAAATCTCCTGGCTTTAACTTTTTATCTCCATTTTCCATTTTCTTAAATTCTGATCTGGAAACCTGATGAGATGGTAGAGGATATTTATCATTATTGCAAGGTGATAAAGCCTCTGTGTTTGGCAGCACCTTTTCTTTGTTTCTGTGGAATTCTGAGCTTGTGTAAGTTCTTTGAGAGAAAGGATCTTGAGCATTTTCAATTTTAACAGGTGAGTGCAAAGACAGTTTAAAAGGTGAACTTTCTTTCTTTGCTGTAGTTAATTCTGGTTCTGGTTGCTTCAGAGAGACACCACCAGCATCACTTTTGCTGCTTTGGTTAAAAAGGGATATGGCAGCTTTTACTTTAAGTTCTGTTGTCTTCCCAGTATCCTCGTAAGAGGCAAAGCCTTCTTCATTTTTGCCTTTCAACTCTGCAGTGCTTTCTTTATCCTGTGTGCCATTCTCAAATAACTTCTGACGACTGCTTTGCTTACTTAATGTTTTATCAGGCTGTTCATTTTCTTTAGGTTGTTTTCCAAATTTCAGCTTTGCTCTGCCAACGAATGTGCTCGGTACAGGACTATTTTTTGAAGCAGGGATGTCAGTAGGTCTCTGGCTCTGGTTAGCACATTTGTTTTCAAACAACGAAATTTTGTTGGCAATGTTGCTGTTAGTTTTATTAACTGGTTTTTCAAGAGCATCCTGCTCATTTTCTAAACTGTCTTGATTCATAGGTGTTTTAAAATTCAGCTCTATGTTCTTCGGTTTGGCTGGACTACAGGAGGCAAAGTGACACAGAGTGACATCTTTAATTAATCTTGAACAGGCTTGTAATAATTTTCAAAACAATAAAGTGTAGCATTATAAACCATAGACTTAGTTTAAATTTTGGTATCTCAAAAGGAATCAACTAAAACAGGAGTAACTATACGGATGAAAAAAAATTAGACACTAAATAAGGAGCATATATTTCAAACATGTACTTAGTTCTTTGAGGTTAGTAGAACAAAAAACACAACAGCCTACAGCATCTGCAGCTGAGGCAGAGAACTCAACTACTGATGACTGACAGACATTAAAATTTAGTAGTGAATAGGGAGAATAAATTATAAACATGCAATTCCCTACAGAGTTTAGAAACCAAATCCCAATTCATTAAGGTGATAATGAGTTGGTTAACATTTGCATATTCTCTCCAATGAGTTTTGAAGACATCTGCCCAGATTCTTTGCAGCCTTTACACCTACACTGCAGAAGCAACCTTAAACTGAGTGAAAGCATTCTTCCACTCTCATTAGTGCTTGCAGAAAATGTTAGCTGTCCCCAAGCACTGCATCACCACCTTGGCTACGGAAACACCACATGTGAGCACTCTTCCACTTCCTTCAGGTAAACTTAGCTAACAATTTAAATTGTGTACATAACCCTAATAATTTTACAGGAATTGAATTTGGAAACACAAAACTTCCCTATCAGAGTGGACAGAGAAGCACGTACAAGTACATAGCACACAGTACTCCTGCGCTAGGGCAGAAGGCTGCTGATGTGCAGCTGAGTGTTTCAAGCCTCCTTTCCTCTGAATACCTACACCAGGAAAAATTATTTGTCCATGTAACTCGCTACTGCATACTGTACACTATGAACAGCCGTGAAGATGCAAGGCAGATGGCTTCAGAATTTCAGTCAGATATAAGGAGTGTCAAAGAGCCCACCATCACCTCAAAGGCAGTCCTGTTCTCCAAAGAGGAATCTGGGGACACTCAGTGATAGGAGAACAGGTAGAAACTGCCCTGTATGAAAACTGACAAAGGTGGGAGATAAAAAGAAAATAGTTTGCAGCAATCTCCAAGGTCCTAAATGTTCTACCAATCAATGGATGATTCTGGTATTTAAGTGCTTTCTTCTTTTTTTACCTACACAAACTGTGTTCACTGAGTTCTCAGGCAGCTGTTTAGCCCAAGAAAAGAGGTGTGAGATACAGGAACAACTCAAAAAGTGAGATCCTTTCCCCTCTTCCTCAAGTAATCCATCCCAAGTACTACAAATGCAAGACTCTCCATTGTACAAGCTTTATTTCTTGGGAATACCATGAAGAACAAACTTACTGAAATAACAGAAGGAATCAAAAATAGTTGCCTACGAATCTGTATAGAAAGCAACTGTTAAAAAACATAGAATCATAGACTTTTAAGAGGTTGGAATGGATCTTAAAACATCACCTAGTCCCAACTCTCCTGCCAGGGGCAGGGACACCTCCCACTAGAGCAGGTTGCTCAAAGCCTTATCCAACCAGGCGTTGAACACTGCCAGGGCTGGGGCATCCACAACCTCCCCAGGCCACTTTTTGTAGTGTCTCACCACTCTCACAGTAAAAATTTTCTTCCCTAATATCTAATCTAAAGTTCCTGTCTCTCAGTTTGTACCCAGTACTCCTTGTCCTATCACTACAGTTCCTGGCAAAGAGTCCTGTTCCAGCTTCCCTGTAGACCCCCGCTTCAGATACTGGAAGGTTTTTATGAGGTCCCCATGCAACCTTCTCTTCTCTGAGAAGCCCCAGCTCTCTCAGCCTGTCTCCACAAGAAAGGTGCTCCAATCCTCTTATCAACTTTGTGGCCTCCTCTGGATTTGCTCCAACAGTTCCATGTCCTTCTTATCATCGTGTCTTTTCAGAGAAGACTTCCCAACAGTGCTCCCTGTAACTACCAGCCTACTCAAACTGGTTCACAACTGGAAGGCTCTCATGAAGAATGCATGACTGAAAAAAGAGGAAATAGCAAACTTAAAGTCGACTGCTCATACTTCAGATAGGTCCTAATAAAACACACTTGGAAAACTTAAGGAAAAACAGAAAAACAAAATGTTCCTGAAAGAGGGAAGGTATGGAGGGAACTATCACACAGCATTAAATTAAGTATATTGAGGCACTACTTTTCATTTTAACTAAAACTGTTTTTTCTTAAGCTTTTAAAAGTTAAATTATTCTATGATTTTTCTCTTTGGAAAATGAATATGAGTGGCAAGGGACTTCTAAAGATCATCTAGTCCAACTTCCTCCATAAAACAGGGACAGCTTCAAAGTTAGATCAAATTCCTGAAGGCTTTGCCTGACCAAGTTTTGAATCACTTCAAGGGTCAAGATTTCACAACCTTCCTAGTGAAGCATTGCAGCAGGGCAGCCACTGCTGCTGAGAATTATTTTTGCCTTAAATCCCGTTAAAACTTCACTGTTACAACTTGCAACTGTGGCTGCTGTCCCTTCACTCTACAGCTCAGGGACAAATGTGGCTCTGCCTTCTCTATAGGTAGTGAGAAGTGAGAGATGACTGAGGTCTACCTGTATCCTTCTCTTCTCTCAGTTGAAGAAACCAAGCTGCTTCAGCTTCTCCTCATACATTATTTGCTCCAGAGCTGTCACCTTCTTTAATGGCTTACCGCTGGACTCATTCCAATTTGGGAACATCTCTCTTGTACTCGAAGAGAGTTGGAAGGGGAGGAAGGGCTACAACTCAATATAGAGACCCAGATGCAGACTCACGAGCACCAAATACCTTGCCCTGCCTTTGACCTGCTGGCTATGCTCCTGCCTATGGAGCTACAGGCTTAGCCTTCACCTGCTACAATGATGCATATTGACATGTGCTGAATTCCCTGCTCACCAGGACCCTTCACATCCTTTCCTGATCAGGAAAAAAAATGGACCTATCCTCTTCTTTGACCTGTATTTTCAAGAGGTAACTCTAATGGCCCAATTATCTTAACAAATTCATTCCCATACAACTCTTTTGTTAGCCTGTCACTTGCGCTACTACATGCATTTATTTCAACATAACAACACGTATCTTCCCCATAAAATCTGTGTCTCTCTGTATGCCCTGACACAAGCAAGTTTAATGGCTAACAGTGATACTTATCAACCACACCTAACACCTATTTTAAATGAAGAGCTAACCCCTCAAAGGTATAGTTTCAAGCTTTGCAAATTTATGCAGAAACAACCACTTCAACACTTTGTATTTTATCTTCCATGGTATTTCTGCACAGCAGCAGCAGCCAAACAGCTGAGACCAAAGAGCAAGAGAAAGCTCAGCCCTGCAGCTCCACTCACTACGGCTGGCCTCCTCTAACTAATCTTTTAATTACACCTTTTTCCACACTACAAAACACTGATTTTAAATACAGCCAAAAGATGCACTTTATTGCAAGAGCTGAATTTCTAAGCTTGTTTAAAAAGAGATGTTGTTTGAGTATCTTTTAAGCCTCTCATCTTGTATGGGGAAAAAGCATTGAAGGACAGATTCACTTAACAGTACAAATGCTTTTTCTTACAAACAGTCCAATGTGGCTGATTCTTACTACCCATTCCTGATCTGCAATGCCAGGAACAAGCAGGCACAAGAGAAATACCAATGTCCTTCTCTTTGGCTACACCTTGCAGCTAAACTGTGGAAGCAAGCAGTTAAACCTCTCCCAGCAGTCATAAATGGAAGGTGAGTCACACATCAAGCATGCAACTGGTGCCAAAATACACTGATGCCAAAATATCAGATTGAGGAGAGCAAAGAATAATGGCATGTGAAAAGAGCAGAATAATTCAACAAGTGGGTTTAAATGTAAAGGCAACTACAAAACCATGTCTGAACATAAAGTATGACAACTGAAGCCAAGTTTTCCGCTAAGCACATCAAAGTAACTACTGCCTTAGGTTTTATTTGCCAATTAAGACTTAACATCAACCTCATTTTAGTCTCAAATCTGATAGGTTTCCCTTTCAAAAGCTAGAAGCAAAGTATCCTGTGACTTTCAAGTTATCCAGTACACAGACATAAATGGAGAAAAGAGAGAAAATTGCTATCTTTATTTACAGGAAACCTGCATTTCTGGAGGTGACAGGAGAAACTGACCTGTTTTGAAATTGTTTCTAAAGAAATTTGATTCCCAGAATTGGCTCAATGTCATTAGTAAGAGACATCATGGATTTTTAAGGGAATACTACTTATATGATACAAAATCCATCTTACAGGGGGCCAAGGAATCTGTAAGTTAATGGGCGTTTTTCACTGAGAAAGGAATTAATGTGAACTACCTAACAACAATTTTTTAACCTTTGAAAATGGAGAAGTAATCTGTTCAAAGCAATAACTAGAGAACAAAAACATGCCGTCTTCTAGTAATGGCACCATCTTTTCCTCTCCCATTTCACAGCACCTTAATCCACAGCCACATTTATAGTTCATATGTTCTAATGAATGACTACAAATTACACCAAATCGCCTGAGCACGTAACCCTGGCTAGAGAAACAGTTTGGTGCGGTGCAATGACAGCCATCAGATGCATCAGGAGCCTTGCAGGCACCACGGCAGTCCGCACCCAGGGCTAAAGTTCTTAGAGCAGCAGATAAGGCCAAGACGCAGTGTCACACACCACACAGAATGGGATGAAATAGAACAGGCTGTTTATTCATTAAAATGTGGTCTTTTAGAAAGGACACTTGTCTGTTACTTTATGAGTACAGTAAAAGATAATTGTACAAAAAGTCCAGGAGATACACAGGAAAATGAAATCCAGCCATGCAAGTGTTTATAACTTCATCATCACTAATGACAGTGACACAGAGAAAAAAAAATATGAAAGCTTCCTTTCCTTTGAAGCTGTGAAGATACAAACTGAAGAGTTTAAGATTTGCAATCTATACTGCCAGATGGCAAAACATCACCAAGTACAAAAATGCCAGTTTAACTTTCAGTACTAGGCTTTTTAAACTTAAGTTACAAATTAACAACTCTGATGCAGAGTATTACAAATTGTGCAAAGGAAATTGCTCCTGTGCTTCTCAGATGTGGGAAGCATAATTGGAAACAGACATGTCTCTTAAACCATCATATTGAACCTTCACATCCCTCTAACACAATGACAATTATGAACACTCAGGGTACCTCGGGTGGGCCTACATGATTCAGTGTACCCCAACACCTATACCTGAACATGCCAGAACGAGGAGTGCAATAGCACACAGCCACGACAACCAAACAACAGAAATGAATAATGCAATGAAATCATTCCCTGTGGATGAGAATGCAGTAGAATCCAGGAAACCAATCACTGGCCTCATACTAGTGATAACAGTGAACTTTATAAATACAGCTGTTACTTTGTAGTCCTAAGGAAAGCTCTGATCACCTGTTTGACAGATGATAACTTCTTCAAGTGTAAAACCAAAACCTGCAGCTAATACACACATAATTCTGCAAATACCTGATGTTATTCACATGCATCAAAATTTCAATTCTTCATCCTGCACATACTTAGGAAAGCACCCATATGTGTTCAAATCTCTGGATTTGAATCACTCTGGAGTGTGATTTATCCTGTCATTTGAACAATCAAGTTCTATATTGCATCCTACATTTCTTCATAAAATAATAGCAGACCTTAGGCTACTTCATAGAAAACTCAAACACATTTCTTATTCACAGATTTCAAATATCTTCAACCACATTCTAATTTGGTTACAGAGAGAAAAGTTACATTAAGGTCAATTATAGATGAGTTAATCTGATCCACAATGATGATTGAGCAGCTTTTATGTATCTTAAATTATTCCATATAATGGAATTGATAAAGACATTCCCTATCCATTTAAAAAATGAAAAATGAATTATTTTTCTAATACATGTAGACTACAGTGCTTGTTAAGTTGTAGCTTTAATTATGGTAACTTTTTTTTTAAGGCAGTTCTTAACTGAAAACAATTTAGATAAATAACTGATACACAGCTAGTGTTTCTATAGAATTCTAAACACAGATACAAGCAAAATTACAGCTACAAGGACAAGCTAAAGTAGTTTGTTACTTACAGGCTAATCTTTGTCGTGACTGTTCTGGAAGCATCCAAACTCTTCAGCTTCGAGGTGTCTAAATCAGAATTTGTCTGTCTCTCAGCTGACAGACACAGGTCTCCATTTTTAATCCCATCAGTATGCAAGAAAGCTCTTCCATCTGGACTATTACCATGCTTTACTGCCTTGCTATCATTTCTGCCTTCAGCAAACACCAAGGCATTGTCTTCCGTCTTAGCAGCCAAAGAAGCTTTGGGAGACTCCAAACTGTCTTCCCCAAAAGCCAAAGGTATAGCTCCCTTTTCCACTGAAGTTCTTTTTGTTACTGGGTTAGTCTCTGGCGATGCTAAAGGTTGCCTTTTTGAAGGGTAATCTTTTACCTGACCCTTCAAACCAGTAGGGGAAATGGGTACAGTATCCGACTGATTCTTCTTATATGATCTTCTCCTTGCAGAGGTTGTGTTTGAGATCTGCTGCTTGCCCTTGTCAGCTTCAGCTTTAGATGCCCCTTTGTGAGCAGATCCCACTTTTAGGTCCTGATTATTACCTGAGGAAGAGGAATTTCTTTCAGGAGTCTGTTGAAGAGACCTCACTTTTCGTTCAGAGTTTATTATCTTGTCTGAAAAAACCTCAGAATGGGCATCATCCTCAAAAACAGGTTCTTCTCTTGCCGCATTCTCAGTCTGGTTTCTCTCCCCATTTGGAATGTCGCTGGTTGACTGAGACTTTCTCCGTTTTCCAGATCTTTTACTAGCAGATTTTTTATCCATTGTGTCTGAATCACTACAATTTTCTTCTGGTTTAAGAGTCACGGGTTCATTAAGGAGTTCGTCTGTTTTTCTTAGATAGATATCAACTGTTAACACTCTAGCAGAATATGCGTGTTCACTCGCTGCAGATTCCAACTCATATGGCAAATCCTTTGGTTTTGCATGCCCAGGCTCCTCAGACACCCACGTGTTCACAAGCTGCTTGTGGCTTAAGATACTCTTTTCTAAGTCTTCACTAGACAAATTTCTCAAGCTCTGTATGAAATCTGGAGTTGTGGAATTATTTATATCTGTGACGGATTCTTTCTCCAGTCCCAGTGTTTCCACATTCAGGCTACTCTCACAGAAAGAGTTTTTAATGGTTTCACTGCTGCCGCTCCAATCTGCTGACCACTCACTGTCAGAAGAGACTCCCCTGCTACTCCATTCTGAAATTGTATCGTGATACAGCGGTCTTACTTCCCCACTGAAATTATATTCCTGTGCCTCAGAAAGGGCACTTACGTTTCTCACTTGTTTCTGTACTTGAGGAGCTTCGTGTCCCTCTTGAAAGTGCCTACAGTATACTGGCTGCGCCCTGTGAGGAGAACCTGACCTCTCAGCCTTATGATGCGAAGTGTGTTCTAGTGAACTTTTGACATTTTTCCTCTTCCCTGTACCAAACAAATTCCCAAGTCTTTCCAAAACGGGTTTCTTTTTATTTTCTTCTCTGGAAGAATCTGGAAGGTGTGAGGTGGACTACAAAAACAAACAAACAAACAAACATTTGGTTAATGTCAAAATTGTTTCTATAATACGTTTGTTTGTTTTAGCACCACCTATAAATTAAAAGGACACAGTGAATGGAAACAAAACAGTTTACTGAACAATACTAGCTCTTGGAAAAAAAGAACAAGAAAAACAAAACTATTGCAAAACAATTAGGATTCCACAATGCTTCTGTATCTTTTTGCCTGCATTTGTTTACAAGTGTGTTCATCTT
This sequence comes from Machaerirhynchus nigripectus, assembly GCA_013397975.1. Taxonomy (NCBI): domain Eukaryota; kingdom Metazoa; phylum Chordata; class Aves; order Passeriformes; family Dicruridae; genus Machaerirhynchus; species Machaerirhynchus nigripectus. The sequence goes on along the minus strand of VZRQ01006119.1, from coordinate 1,095,517 downwards.
GCCTTATGATGGCAGCAGTATATGTCCCAAATCTCAAACTTTTGCACAATTAGTTAACGTCACCCAAAATGTTACAGAAAAGCATCCTGGTGCCTGCAAGACAGGGGACAAACTTCATGGTCAAAATTTTCCTTACAAAAACAAGAATGGGAAGTTTAACTTTCTCTCCAAACTGGCTGAGTCAGTTTTCACACTTGTGCTGCTACAGAATAGTTTCAAAGGTGTAAGTTGTCTTACAACTCATACATTTCTCATTAATGCAGTTCAGTAAATATTTGGCTTGTGTTTTGGGATAGAAAACCCTGAACTATAAAAGCGACTGCATCATTCAGTGAGCATTACTGGGTCAAATACTGCCCTGGATTACTCTTGGTGAAGTTCTGCCTTACAACGTCTAATTAACATGGTAAACAGGAAACACGCAACAGCATCGCCAAGTACACATGCATATTTGCATTTTAATACATTAGCCCTTTTTACATGCCGGTACGATGAATACTTGTTTTGAGACGTCTATTTCAAAATACCGCGAGTATTTTCTACTTCGGCGCACCAGACCTCTCGAGGACAGCGGGTTCCCTCGGCAGCACGGACCCTGCTTCGGCAGTTTCCAACTTGTTTCTTGCTGCAGACGCCCAGACCGCCTGCCAGTGCTCGGCGAATTGCCAGTGCTCGGCGTCCCCCCAGCGCGGGCCGGGGCTGAAGCCCCCGCGCCCTCCGCGCAGCCCCGCGGCCGCCGATCCCTTCCCCGCAGGTACGGCTGCGGAGAACCTGCCCGGCACCACCTCACCGGAGGAGTCACGGCCCCCGGCCCGCGCGTTACCAGAAGGGAGAAGCCGCCCGAGGCTGCCGCTGTCCTCCCCCGTCCCAAAACGGGATAAGCAGGAGGAAGGTGCCGTGGCGGACTTGACGCGCCGCCGGCCGCACCGCATCCTCGCCTCGCCTCACCTCCCCACTCCACCAAGCACCCGACACTCACCGCCCGGTTCGGTTGGGTTCGGCGGCCCC
>VZRQ01006119.1:1041656-1093724 GCA_013397975.1 Machaerirhynchus nigripectus | reverse complement strand
TCAAAGCCCTGCGGGGAGATGAACCCGCATCTTCCACCTCGCCGCGGCGGGCGCGGCAGGTTGCCGTCTGTGCCGCCCGACTGTGCCTGCCTGCTCGCCCCGGGCACGCCGCCCGCGGGCCGGGGACAAGGCTGCAGGCCGTCGGGGCTCCCCCGCCTGCCCCCGGCCCCGGCCGGGCCGGCGTGAGGATGACTCCGCGGCCGAATGGTGCCGGCGCTCTCCCCGGGCGCTCAATTAGTATTTAATGTTTAATGAATGCTCAACTAGTCCTCTTCTAATTAACGCTTAATTACTTATATGAAGTGGAACAGCTTCAACAGGAAGGACCACGCAAGTCTCACTTCGGAGCATCTGAGGGCCTCCAGCGCGGAGGCGGGGGAGACACCAGGTCAGCCCGCCTGCAGCTGGTCGGGGTGCCCGGCCTGCGGTGTGTCTGGCCCTCCGGCTATTGAAGAAAATAAGGACCTTTTTTTTTTTATGGAGTCACTTCCTCCTCCAGCTGGAAAAGTGTTAAGTTAGTTATTTTTTCTTAAGCATCAGCCTACATAGTCTTGGCTGCACAGAACCTACTGAATGCCAATGAATGTGCAGCAGCAAGGCTTGCCCAAGCACATGAAAAATACTAAAAAACATTAAAAACACAGAAAGCCTACATTGGAGAAGAGGTAGAATTGACTTATCATACTGCACCCTAACAGAAATCCATTGAACCCTTGTCTTTGCCTACCTCTCTTAACCTATGTCACTCATGCAACTGATAAGCAGCTGTACCACCAACCAAGTCCTGTGTCCTCGCACAGTGATCTTCCACCAGCTGCCTTCAAATAGGCAAGTCTATGATCATGACCTTAAGCTTAAGTTTTTATATTGTTGGGATTTAGATTTTATTAGTGAAATCATCTACAAATGAGAAAGCTGATGCCTGTCTTTTCCCCTTCCCTTTGATGACTTTTTTCAACCAGTAGAACCAAAACAATTAAATAAAGAGCAGCATTAAGGGCTGCATTGAGTTCATACAGCTCAGACGGGTAAAGTGCTTTAGTGATAACAAAACCAACTATAAATTTCCCTATCAGATGCAACAATCATGAGTAATGCAGCCCAATTACTAATTTCTTATTCTACGTATGTATTGCCAGTACTAACTAATTATAGGGGAAGGATAAGATGACAATAATGAACATTGCTAGATAAAATAAGCAAAAATACAAAATTTTTACACTTAATGCAAGCTAATAAGGAATGATACTGATTTCCCTGAAAATTCATAATAACTACAAGTGTGAGGAGGATGACTATATTGTTCATACTAAAAACTGTTGGAACACCAAAACCAGGGGAAATTTAACTTTATTATGGTGTCAACCTGCACATTAATATTTGGATGGAAATAGCTGTCAGTCTTCTAAAGTAGTTGGAAGTACATTGTCCACCTGACTGTCATTATTACACTTGCTGTCAAGTTTTGAGTTTGCAAGATTACACTTTGAAAAATTAGTTATTTGAACTGGGGATCTGGATTTCTCTCTTCCCAGCCACTGATTTTCATAAAGTCCATGGGAACTTAATTATCTTTGAGACGTCTCCCCCTTTCAAATGTAGTTTAAACTGCAACCAACAAGTTCAAAAGGTGTTGAATGGAAGTGAGGGACAGCCAGCCAGTCCAGTCACATAAGCCTTATTTCCTCAGGGAACAAGGCTAAAGATTTTTTCTTGATCTTGAAACAGCTGCCCTGTGTAAACTGTTTTGAAGTAATTTCTTCATACAAAGTACCTTAATTATATACAGCTCTTTCCAAGCACATAAAAGACCAGGTACTTGCCCTGAAGAGCTTGTATTTTAAGTCAGATAAATGTAGGTGAGCCAGTATTGCCAGTGCAAGAGGGCACAGAGACCGAGCTTCTCAAGGGACTCTGAAGTGGGACCCAGCCTGCCAGAGCACAGCACAAGAATGCTTGACTTCCAGAGCACCGCATGGAAATGTTTGATTTCAGAAGGCAAGAAGCACCCTTGCTCTGAAGATCAGGCTTCTTCGATAGGTTTATGCTCAAGCATTCTTACTCTTGAGATATTAGCTGCTTGGGAAATACCTGGTCAAAGGCACTGGCAACTGAAAAATCCAGAGGACCTGCCTATCCATTCCTTGGACAGTGTGGAGGAAGCCACTTCAAGCACTCTGCATGAACCTTTAAAGCCGTGTTCTAATCTGAAAGCAAAATGCCTCTGCCTTCTTAACCAAGAGATGTAAATCTTGTTTGTATTTATATTCATACCTGTTTATGCTAGCATTAAAATATTTCCTCTGTTTTTGGCTGGGGTTTTTTTTCTCATTAGCTAATGTAAGTTGCCACAACCAAAGCCCTAATTTAACAGTGTAATTAAACATGTGCTTTGCTGGTCTCCAGTAGAAAGAGAGCATAAGCTACTATGATCTGTTGAATCAAAACTTCAGGATGTGTCTTGAGGGATCAATTGGATGTTATTTTCTTAGATGAGTTCATCTGAGTCAGCTGAACATAAATGAAAACACTTCTTAGAGCACACATTAGAGAAAAAAGCAGTATTTTTACTAGTCATTAGCAACTTTGTGGTAACTAATAGATGGTAATATCTAGTGTGGACAGTTCTTTAATTTAAACATTTATTTTCTAGCATATGTTCACTTTCAGAGGGGAAAAAGCAACAAACCATTTAGTGAAGAGTAAGTTTGAGCTTCATCATTCATTAGAAGGTCATAAATAACTGGATTTCAAGTAACATGAAAACCTCTGAGACCCTTCTATCTTCAACAACTGTAGTAGTGTAGGACACTTACAAATTCAGGCTGGAAAGCCAGTAACCTCACATTATCTTTAAATCCTGGTATCATAATTAAACCAACCATGAGAAACAGAAAGCCTTGAAGTTCTAGCGGTCACATGACATCCCAAAAAGTGCTTTAGCAAAAAACATTTAAATAAATAAACTATTACTCTTCAGGCTTTGGCATTCTGCAGAGACTGAGACTCAAATATCCCACACTAACACTGCTGGGCTTTGTGAGGCTGAAAATTCCTCTGGAGTATTGCTGGCTCAACGTGCTGTAAAAATATTAGTAGAAAAACTGGAAAGAACAATGTACAAATCAAAGCTAAGAGAGAGAGAAGTCTGAGAAGCACAGGACCCACTCGAGTCCTTGTTTCAAGTCCTACAGAGAGAAGATTTCATACTGCTCTCCTACAGGTGAGTCCCATAGCTACTGGCAGAGAGAGAGGAGTGAGTTGCAGATGGAAATTAAGGCTTGGTGCTTATGTTATTCTTTTAAAACCATGGGGGAAAATACACTTAACATTTGACCTGAATTAATTTTTCTTGTGATTCACTGAGGGGAAAAAAGCAAAGGGGAAAAAAGTTATATTTTAAGTTAACCTAAATGATCTCTAAACTTAACCAATTTAACTGACCTTGCTGTCAATCAAATAGATTTGAGTTACTTCAGTTCACTATACTAATCATTCCTTGTTTATACTGACCCTTCACAAAGACTAAAAAGGGGGGTTACTATTAGGAAAAGTATGACTTATGTTATTCTAAATCCCAAACTGCCTTCTTTCAAACACCAAGAGTTTGGCATATACTCTAAACATTTTTTAGCATTTCTTTTAAGTCCCAGGTTGACAGTGTCCTCTTCAGAGTTAGAGAAAGTAACAAACTTTAAATTTAACAAGTCTACTCTAGCATGGAATTAATTCCCTGCCTCTTCCAGCTCTTCGCCTGCTATGCAGATAGAGGATACAAACAGCAATAACTGGATTTTAAACAATTTCAGCTTTACCTGAGCAATTTGTGCAGGGAATGCATTTATTTAAATTGTGGAACTTACCTGAATAACCAAGGGGCTATAAATGTGAGCAGCGTGAAGTGAAACAAACATAAGTTTTCTTAATAGTCATATTTTCCCACATACTGTATTTTCTATTAAGTCAGGATATTTTAGTGAAACATTTCATGTCTTCAAGAGAACAGGACCTGCTTCCAATTTATTTTTTCACTGTAAATTTTTAGTTCAAATGTACGCTGAAAATTGACTATTTTTCAACAGCACATAGATTAATGAGACTACCGAGCCTGCATGTTTAATGGATTTTTTGGAAAGGAAATAATCAGCTCAAGAAGCATAGATGTATATATAAATCCCATATTATTTCTCAGGTGACAAACACCAAGATTTAGATATTGGATGTATTAGAAAAGAACAGCAAAACTGAAAGGAGCAAATAATGCAAAATCAAATAAATGGAAATCTTTCAAAAAAGCTCAGGAAAGACAAAGAGGCATTGATAAAATGAAACAGATCCTTACATGAGTATTTAGGAGGGGAGGGAGATAAATAAGAACGGGCATGTCAGAAAAGGCATGTCTGCTCCCATCTCCTCTTCCCCAGAGCCAGTTATTTCCATAAACTAAAACCTTTCCCCCCTCCCCTTCTGTCAACAGGAGAATCAGTCGGTTAGAGAAATGCTCTGTAAAACTAATGGAGATCAGTTGATTTTATGATTTAAAAGAATTAACTGTGTATTAACCTGAAGATTTCTGGTGGGGTTTAAAAAGGGAATAAAAGAGAGTGTTGTTTGCCTTACCATGATGATGATAATTCTTTCTGCTGTTTACAGAAGAATAAACAAACTATGGTGTGTGAGATGCAGTCCTGTGTGCCACTAACCAAACCCTTTTTCTTAGCAATCCTCCCACGCTTTAACCCCTTCTTTCTTCTGGCAGCACTCAGGTAAAAACAAGCAAAAAAAAAAAGGAAGTAGTATCTGACTTGAGCCTTTCCAACTGATAAGTCATTTGGCAGACAAATTATAACTATGAACGGGGCTCAATTAGAGGATAGGAGAAAACTGCAGAAGGGTGGCAGCAAGTCCTTCAGTAAGCAGCTCTACAGAAGCAGAGAACATGTTGCAAAGAACTACAAAGTTAGTGTTGGGCAAACGCCTTACGTGTATTAATTAACGTGCAATAGAGCGGAGATATGCAACAGTAGGAAAAAGCATACCACACACGTTGGTTCTCACAGACCTGGTTACTGTTTTCTGATCCCCATTTAAGATGGCTAAAGAAAAAAAAATCACCTGTGCCTCTATGCAGAAAGAGACTGATTTATATAGGTATCCTTGGTTCTTCACCCTCCTAGGTCGGTATATTAAATCCGTATTTTTCAGGCTATTTGTGGTAAAATGGTACTAAAAATGGACTTGGAAAAGCAGAAAAGAAATAGCACCAAAAGTAGGAGCAGGGATTATTCAACACTGAATAACTGAGAGAATATTTAAACTCTCCTGAACCTGAGAGACATCCAGAAAAAAATGATATGCAAAAAATAGTATTAACATAAATGATTGCACTTGCAACTGTTTGTGTTTCAGTACAAGAGAAAGTGAGAAGTTTGATATGAGTTAGCCTCACATCTTCGCTCTCAGGATTTTGAGTCTTGCTGCTGGGTCAGAGCTGTATCATTAGATAATCTACTTAGTGTAAAGATTCATCAAAACCACCTCTTTCAAAGAGTGAAAATGAACATATATGTGTTTTGTTCTAAGAGACAGGAACTTGAAAGTACTTCTTCTGTTGAGCAATAAAGGATAAATGGCAAAAGCATTTTGGAGAGGAAGAGAGTGGCTTGGAGTTTTTTGAGTGTCCCCTAATCAGAAGCCACAACTAACAAATGTAACCCTTTCCTTTTTTCATTTCTGAATGCAATTCACAATGATAAAGACTCTGTTATGTAAGTGGTTTTGATTTAGGAGGTCTCTTTCTTCTAGGCTTGTAGGTCTCTCTTATGTTTTGTGAGAGTGTACGGTGTCCTGTCACTAACTAAATGGTATATACTGGTTAGTATAGATTTAACATAAATTGTCTAATTTAGACCTATAGGTCTATTTAGACCTTACTGCAAAAGTTACTCCTTTTAGGTGAAGTTTTTGTGTATAGTTACCAGAGACAAGAAATAAGATTTTTTTTCTGCAAACCTAAGAGTGTCTGTATGACAGACTAAGCAATCAATCTCTGGAAATCATCTCTTTCTTAAGCACCATCAGTCTTGATCTCTTCCTCATGCTTTCACACAAAACTGTTGCTGTCAATGGGAGCTCAGCAGTCTTGAAAGTTATATGGCACTTGAAAAAGTCTTGCAACATTACATTAAATGATTATAGGGCAAAAAGGAAATAACCCTACAGAGCCACATACACTATCAGTCTTTGACAAACAGGGCATTGGTGTGGCTACTCTGTGCTGGTTAACTGAGCTGGCTTTTCCTGGGCATCTCTACATGACGCTGCATGTGGCCTCGCCTTGAGTCCTGTGTGCATTTTTGGGTGCTACAACATAAGAAGGATATTAAGCTATTAGAAAGCTTCCAAAGGAACGTTACAAAGATGGTGAAGGATCTTGAGGAGAAGCTAACATGGGGCCTGTCTGAAGGCACTTGGTCTGTTCAGCCTGGAGCAGGGGAGACAGAGGGGAGACTCCACTGCAGTCTGCAACTTCCTTGTGAGGGAAGGAGGAGGGGCAGACACTGATCTCTTCTCTCAGGTGACCAGTGACAGGACTCAAGGGAATGGCCTGGAGTTGTGTCAGGAGAGATTTAGGATAGGATTTAGGATTTAGGATTTAGGATATTAAAAAAAGGTTCTTCCCACAGAGGGTGGCTGAGCACTGGCACAGGCTCCCCAGGGAAGCGGTCACAGCACCAGCCTGGCAGAGTTCAGGAACCATTTGGACAATGTTCTCAGGCACATGGTGTGACTCTTGGGGTGTCCTGTGCAGGGCCAGGGGTTGGACTTTGTCCTTCCAGCTCAAGAGATTCTATGATTCTACACAGTTCAAGAGTAAGGCAGAAGTTCTAATAACACTCCTGTGCCCAGTGTTTCTTGTTAGCTGGCTCTAAGTGCTCAGCAGATGAAGGTTATGGATTGTCTCTCAGTACTAGGTAGGAAACCTAGGTCTCACCTGCAGTTTTAATTCGGTCTGGGGAACAGATGCCCAGGAGTTAGTTTGCCCAACTGAAGCACCGAAGTGTCCTTCAGCAGCTTGAGCTCTAGATACGTAGAAGTAACTTGTTACGTAATTTGAAATTTATAAAACCGGAGATATTTTTCTTGGGTAGCAGATAGTCTGAAATGATAAGTGGAAGAATAAAAGCCTTTTGCTAGCAACACAGGGGCTTTCCCCAGGTCAGGCACAGTAGAATATAGGCTGTCACAGGCCAAAAGGCAGAAAGCCATCCTTGTGAGCACTGTGTTACTAAGGTGAGGCTGTTAAGGTGTGAAAGAATAAAGACAGCAAACAAATTGCAAATTGGACTGCTAATTTGATCAAAGTCAAATTTCATAAACAAGAAAGTGAACTACATGTTTAACATGCTTGCTTTGGAAAGTTGATGTGATGGTCCTGTGACAGAAAAAAGTTACTATATGGTTCTGACTCTGAAATACATTTAGCAGGATGAAAAATGTCAATATTTAATCAAACTGTATTTAAATATGAAATTAATATAGTCTCTTTTCTCCACAGAAGCTCTCATTAAATAGATTAAAATCATGCAATGTAAATCCTATTACACATTATACCGGGGTACCATTTGGTACCTTTCAACTGAAATGTGTCTCAAGTCAGCCCCCCAATATGAAGGTGCCCAACATAGCAACTGCTTTGGAAAATTTGGGTCTGATAGTCTAGTGCTTCAAAGAACCCTTTTATGAAATGTATAAAGTGTTTACACTCCTTGATAACTTCTTTGATGTACAGATTTTTCATCATGTACAAATGAAGAGTTCTAGGTACAAGGAACTATTATTACTAAAATACCTTATCCTGACTTCATAAAAATTGGCTGGATACCTCATTTTACATCTAAATTACAGTATTATAATTTAGCATTTATTCTAAATAACAGTGTTCACCTAAGGCTTCCGGAATTCACTGAAATTATTTCTTATAATAATTATTACAGAGAACTGCCTCAATATTGGTTAGAATAAACTTTATAAAACCAGTATGAAGAAAATAGGAATGACTCCAAACCCACTGGTTCCCTACGGTGCTGTGGGCAAAAATGTAAATCAAGTGGAAGAGTCCTTCAAACTCTTTGCTTATAATCCCACAATTACTTCCATATCGCAATATTCTCCATGGAGCAAGAGAAACTTCTAAGAGGAAATGTTCTCATGAAATGCATTTATATTCTTAGGTGTGTTTATTTTAGGCTCCGAACAGAACTAATTAATGCAGAAAGCATTAAAACAAACAATACGTCTGTCTAGAAAACAGATACAATATTACTTCTGGAGAAAAAGGGAGGTACATGTTTGCCTGCTATTACAGATGAATTGCTACAGATATGCTGCATTATGTGCACTCAAACTGCTAAATGTTAGCTATTAAAGAGAAACTGCTAAATGTTAGCTACTAAAGAGAAACTGCTAAATGTTATCTACTAAAGAGATACAACTACAAAAGCATTTAAATTGCACTACTATTAATGGTGGATAATTGGACGAAATTTCTAATTCCTACCTGGTATTAAAAAACCCACATCATGTCTTACCTCTAAAAATATATTTTGTTGATTAACAATAATGCAAGAGGGAATGAATCAGATCAAACTGGATGAAACTGTACAGTTCAGAAATACCCAGATTTCCAGGAAATGTCAAGAAATACACAGTTATTGATTCTGCACTTGAATTTCTGAAATTGTTAGTTTGGAGATAGGCCAATCCAACATACTCTACGACTGGCTTTGGTGTCCGTGGCTTAGAGCAACAGACTTCACAAAGGTACTTCTAAAGCTAACCCTTGAAAGCATTATGAATAACCACAGTTTTAGCTACAACAGTTCTAGTGCTGGGCTCAAACTATTTTAGATACTTTCTAAATAAATTATAGCCAAACCACTCCATTAGCAGCTCCTGGAGTCTCCTTTGCATAAACTCACTCCATTATTTGTTGGTGCTTTGGAATGCAGGAGGGAGGTGGTTGTCAGCCATGAAATCCTGGTAGACAACAAGTGTTTCCTGTACGCAGAAGGCAGGCATAAGTCTTCTCTCCCGTTCCTAATCTACTGCTTCCCTCCCACGCCTTCTTGGCACCTGTTGGGAAAGGCTGGGAATACAAATCTCTCCTAGACTGTATGGTTTTTCTCGAGCTACCTACCCTTTTCCTCTGCAGGTGACTCCATCTTTTTGTCTTTTCTGCAACTCAGGCTTTCCCAGCCGGCCACACGGTGAACCTGACAAGTCTCTTCAGTTTCCCAGCTGTGCACAAGGCTCTGAATAGCAGCCAGCAACAAGCAGGGGGACCTTCTCTTTTGCTTGGCAGACACTTGGAAAAAAACCCTCACAAACTGTCTACACACCTCCCATGTTTGGAAAGTGGGATTCTTTTTCAGGTCCAAGAGTCAGAAATTTATCCAATAAAAACTGACACACCAGACAAAAAACATACCCTTGGTGTTTCCAGAAGCAAAACCATCAAAACTCCCTGGAGAAGAGGGAGGGGGAATATCCAGAATTACCTCTGAAGAGCCTTTTAAAATCAGACAAAACACAAAAAAACCTAAACAGATCTTGAAGTCCTTTTTATCTGAAATCTGGTTGCTAAACATTTATGGTGTAGTTTGTCAGATTTTTCAGACTTTTCAAAAGCTTTTCAAAATCTTTAAAATCCCTATTTTCCTCTGAGACAATTGTTCTCTTTTTTTTTTTTCCCAGCAAATATACCCTAGAAAGAAAATTGGGTAAAAAGGAAAAAAAAGAAAAGAAAAGAAACGAGAAAAGAAAAGAAAAGAAAAGAAAAGAAAAGAAAAGAAAAGAAAAGAAAAGAAAAGAAAAGAAAAAAAATGGGGGGAGGAGCATTGCAAAGATAGGAGAGGAAAAGAAGATACATTTTCATTTGCATGTCATAAGAAATGATTCAGAGGAAATTATGATGTCAAGGTTCCACCATAAAAAAGCAAAGTTTGTAGTAGAAAACATTACATTCTATTTAAGTCTTTAGATATTGTTTGTAACGACGACAAACTCAAAACTTTTCTGGTGAAATGTTACCCATTGTGATTCTGAAAATTATATGAACAATGCTAGTTTGTAGGAATGGTAGATTTCTTTTCCAATCTCTAAATCTTATTCAAACAGTAGTTTGGGCAGTTTGGTTTCTTTAAGTGGCTCATGCTTTGCTTTTGCAGATGTTGAGCCATGGCAGGTCAAGCGCTTGTTTTAAAGAGGTAAGTGATGGAGGATTCCAGCTTACTCACTATAATTCAGTTCTTGAGACAATAAAACCAGAAAGATGAAGTTTTTCATGACTACCCTCTTCAAACCCATTATTATACTGCAGCTGGAACTACAGAGCAATAAATTACACATATATATATATATGCATATACACATTCCTAATTGTCATATGCATTATATAGCTTAAAAAGTGGCAAAAGCCTGGTCAGGAGGAATGGACTATTAGTAAAAGCTTAAAAGCTTTGTGTCGCAACCTCCTTAGATCTGAGGGTGTTCAGGTGTACTGTGAGCCACCTGGTCACGTAGCATGGCAAAATGGAAAGAGGGCCACACCCAAGGAGAGCGCAGAGCTAGCTGCCAAGGTCCTGAAAACCATTCCAACACATTGCACAAGTGTGGAAATGGTACAAGAAAAGCATGATGCAGAACAAGTCCTCAGCTCTCAACACAGATCACTGCACAGCAGCCCATCATGAGGGCCAGAAACAAACTCCCAGTGATTCAAAGAGCAACTTCACAGGACTGTACTCACCACGGGAAAGAGAAGGGAGGAGTATACCCTTTGGGAAGAAAGCAGTAAAGTGCCTGGTGTCATCCTAAGGAAGAGTTACATACTAGCATAAGTAACACCTGTGAAATGTTGAAATGCTATGTAGCTAGGTTCTTGGCACGATGATACACAAAGGTGGGGCAGATAAAGGATGGTCACCGATAATACCAGACTGCCTGGTGCACACTCCCATGTCACCATTACCAGAGTCATTATGTGCTGTCAATGCTTGATCATTGATGACAGACCTCCTAAATAATTTGCAATGCATGAAGGGTTCATTGCCTTCCCTGGGCAATACCACATTGAGTATGTGGCTGTCCACATTATCTCACTCATGCAAAGCGCAGATGTGTGCTGGTTTGATAGACCTTTTATTTTGTCCCTGCTTGGGAGACTGTAGTTTATTCAGCAGCCCAGCCCTGAAGACCTCAGCACTATCACATTCCGGGACCACTGCTCACATGACTTCAGGCCATCACTAATCCTAACAGAAACACATTTTCACCCATTGCTTCCACTAAATATGTTCACAATATTACATGAAGCATGCAGTAACTCAGATAAAATTCCAAACATAGCTCAACATGGATACTATTCAGGATTCAGATCCAGTGTAAAGTTGAACATAACCTTTTTATACTTCACCTGCATCAAGGTGAATGCATTGAATTGCTCGGAAGGAGAGTTGTCCAAGTGACATCTGTCTTTAAGTTGCCAGCCAAGAATAAGTACATGGAAGTTGTCTGATACAAGTTAAAGTTAGTTTGGGTGTTTTGAACTGTATATATAAACCCCCAACAATCTCCTCAATAAACTTTGCGAGTACTTGAAATGTGTCTATCAGAGTAAGAATTTACTGGTATCCCTGCCTTCAAATGGATTCAGAAGGGGTGAAGGGAGCTTTCTTTACTCAGTACATCCAATGCCAAAGTATTAGACTGCAAGACAGATTCCTCCTGCACCAATATTTCAGGACCTATGTTCCTTCTATGAAAATGGTATGTAACTCCATGCCATCTTCCCTCCTGTGTTTTGCCCTTCTCTAAGGCCCATGTTTGTTATCAGCTGTGGTCCTGCACACCTACAATCAACCACAGCTTAAATGCTCTCCTATTAAACTCACTAAAAAGCAGCAGAAATATAAGAGAAAAGGATGTTTCCAAGGTCTCTTGGAATCAGCCAGAATTAGACATAACCTAACCGAGATGTTATTTTTAGGAAATAAGAGGGTTGATGTCTTAAGCCATGTTGGAAACAGCAAAATGAAAATCTTTGTAAGTTAATACTGAAATGTATTTGTGGTTCAGATGTGGATAAGAGGAATAATAAGTTGGGAATATGGAAAAAAAGTTAACCGACAAGGAAATTGCCATGATGCCATCAGTCTAGTCAGCAGCACAGTATTTTATTAAGCAGAGAAGTAATTTTGTTGAGCAATACCCAGAGAGGTTTTGTCATGGATAGCTGAGAACCTCTCTTGTGCTTTAATTAGCCATAAATTTCCAGACTTTTTGGAAGACAAAAGGATGAGCATGTCTTCAGGGGGCTAAAGCCAGATCATAATAACCAGACAGTTTTATAGTGGACCTGATGCCCAGGCTTTTTGACATCGGGACTTCTCAGAATTTTGGTCTCTGCCTACACAGTGAGTATGACGCTGCATGTATAACTAGTTGCTCGATTTTTCTGTCTTCATTATTAGCAAATATGGCTGAATTGAGGACACCTGCCATCTTCTTCTGTTAAAGAATTGTATCTTTGTATCCAGAGCATCTCTGCTGCAGTGTTATGAATGGTTGCTGTGTCCTGGGAAACCTGGGCAGAATGATGCTTAACCAAAGGTTCGTATCATTATGGATACTCTAAACTAAGGAATCCTTAACTCTGTCATGTGTCTCAGACAGATCAATCATGTTAGAAAGGCAGTTTACTATGAATCACTTACTCTTTTAGGGATGCAAATATCAGAATGGCAGTTCTTTAAGCAGAGACAAAATAAACCTGACTTACAGCAGAATCCTAGAAAAGCACAAACCTTTTTCATGTAACCGAAAGCATTCAAATGACAAAAACTGCTTATTCAGTCTTCTGAACACTCCTACTTCCACTTTTGGGTTAGCTTTCTTTCCTATCTGCTGTGAATTTAATCTATAAATAATTAATTTTCTTGCTTTGGGGTTTTGGCTTGCTTTTGTGCAATCTTTCTGGTCTCCTCTCTGGTATCCCTCTTGTCCCCTCTTCCCTCCTCCTACTGAGTCCTTAACAAAGAACAGACACAGGTAAAGCAATGGATGTGCAATTATCACAGCCCAAAAGCAAACGGGCTTGATGTACACAAATTCATATCACATTTCTCTTTATTTTTTCTTCATAAAACCAGACATGGTATCTAGGTTCTATCAGTGCAAAAAGCCACACCAGTGGTGACTTACAACTACAGCTGGCTGCCCAAGTGTCCTGATTCAGCATTCCTAAAGGTACAACAGCACCCATGTGCTATTAAAAGCAAATTGCTTGTATAAGGGCTCTGCTACTACTATATTTTCTAGTGTTGATGTTGAGAGAGATCTATGTTAAAGGACAGTACCATAAGTTATTAAAACTGAAAGAATTAACAAAAGCATAGTTCAGCCCTCCACTCTTATTTAGTGCTGTTCTTTAGGAAAAGCTCACCTACACGTGGGTTCTTGCTGGCAGGTGGTACTACACAAAGACTATCTGGACATGCTGGGGTGAATTTTGCTTTGTTTCCATGTTCCTGAGCACCCCTTTCAGTTAAATATACTTATGGTAGTCAACACTGCCATTATGTCTCTGTAGATCATGCTCTTAAATATTCTCTCTGCAGAAAATTCCTTGATAGAAGTTATATTCAAATTATTGCCCTTGTACTTTGTGGGTTTTAACATTTGCCTTGCCACTTCAGTTTACTGGTTTATGACACTACTCACCAAATACTATGGACAAGTAATTTAATATAGTGGCTTCTTGGAGCACAAGTGTTTGTGGGAGACATCACTGTGACTTAAATAGTCAGCATTTAAATTCTGTCCCACCAGGTCTGCATTTCCTGGCTTCCATAATGATTCCAGTACTCTCTAAATTCTGTTTTTGTCTTCATGGTTATGGTACTGTTGTGGTTTTAATTATGAATTGCATATTTATGAACTAAATAAATCTGAAAAAATACTTCTGTATTAATTATCTTGTACTATTGCAAAACAGAGCATGACTCAGAGCTAAACAACTTTAAAAACTCTAAAAGCTTAAGGGACAGAGCAAATGAAATATTTTTTAAGTGTATAAATGCTTTGTCAACCCTATAAGAACTGCTGGCATGACCAGGGCAAAATGAAGCATTCTTTTTCCCTTCCCACATTTCTCCACCCTACTCAGTTGGTTTGGTTTGAGGATTTGATTACTTCCCCCCCATGAATTTCAAAGTAAAGACTTCAGTGTTCTTCTCATATTAACATCACTTTCTTGCCCAAATAACATCATGGTTGCAGCCCAAGAATAGGAACAAATTGCGTAGAAAGGATAAAAGGGAAAAAACCCCAAGTTAGATAAACCATTATAGCATTCTCATGTTTTCTTAGACATTTTAAACCATAATAAGGAATTACTGTGCTGGTCAGCACAACAGCATCCTATTAAAAGCCATACAGACAATGAATGATGTAGCTGTTTTGAATGTTGTCAAAGAACTCTCATGTGATCCGTGCTTCACCACATCTGTTCTTTTTCCATTCTCTCTATATACTGTTTTCTTCAACTCACACAAATACATCAGGACAGCGAGCCCAAAGCCATGGCTTATAAATAACATCCCCCAAAAATCCTCCAGTTCACATCTACATTTAAATGTGCACCCATACATACATATCTGTATACGTTTATATATTAAAATGTAAATAAAGTTACTATACGTATTTTAGCCTATAAAAATATTTATTGCTGTATTTTGATTGATTTAAATCAAATAAATCTTTTTATCCAGATTTCTCATAAATCAGTGCACTAGAGGCATATCACATGTAGGTAACTCTCACAAGCAGACCTGCCTATATAAAGAACGTTAAAGTTTTACTTTAAATTTAAAACTTGGGAGGCTACTCTCTCCTCTGTAGGAATGATAATGGGGAGCAACATGATTAAAAAGTAGCCCTAGCACAGTGAGCACAAATATGAGCAACTGAAAAGGGAGTAAGTGCCAGCTTTTTGTAGGGACTATCAAAGCATTTTGAATCTATGTGTCTAGTAGCAAGGGAGAATTCCTAGTAGAAAAAAAAAAAAAAAAGGAAAAAAAGAAAGAAAAAAAGGAAAGAAAAATTATTCAACTGGTTAAGCCTGGGAGGGAGGTGGAAAGTGTGACCATATTTCAGGGAAGCAAGTTACACTTGGGGAAGGATGGTTGCTGGAACCACCACATGGTAGCAAGTGACCTGTCTGCACTGAACACGCACTCTCGGTGAGGAGTACAACCACCCTGAGTGACCCTTGCTATATTTCCCACACAAGGAATAACAGTAA
This sequence comes from Machaerirhynchus nigripectus, assembly GCA_013397975.1. Taxonomy (NCBI): domain Eukaryota; kingdom Metazoa; phylum Chordata; class Aves; order Passeriformes; family Dicruridae; genus Machaerirhynchus; species Machaerirhynchus nigripectus. The sequence goes on along the minus strand of VZRQ01006119.1, from coordinate 1,078,360 downwards.
TTTTACCAGGTAAGGAACACAACAGTTATACTGAAGAAGAGAAAAAAAAAAGTTGAACGTAAGTGTAGTTAAGCAGATAGAAACTCTGGCAAGAATCCAGACATCCAGCACAGCACTGGGCAGGCTTTTTTCCTGTTTTTTTCCAGGTATTACAATAAAAATTTGTCCTGCTGCAACATTTAATTAGCTGGAAAGATATAACCTATTCCTAACAGCCGAGGGAGCACCTAGCTAGATTGCAAAAGAAAACAAAACAAAACCAAGGAGAAGCCCAGCCCCTGCCTCACCTAGGCCTCTGTTAGGTGACTGCCTTGCTATAACTCCCCTTCACCTCAAAACAAAAAAAATGCTTCTGTGTCATATAATTACCCCTCCTTTTCTCCCTGCAGTCTTTGCACAAGGCAGGTTTGTGTTCACCTGAAACTGTGGGGTTTTTTTCTCCTTTGACAAAACCAAAACCAGCAAATATTCTCAGCCCCTGCATGACTCATTTCATAGGACCTTGGCTACAAGGTTTTGTTCAGCTTTCTGATTCCAAGCTGGAGAAGGAGGCCTTCTCTTCTTTTGGTCTCTAATTCTGGGAGGAGATCGGTTAACCACTGAAAGGCCTTATCTATTAAAAATTGGGGTGAACCTTAAGGCAATGACTTGTTCTCCTCTGGAGAGGTTCCTCTCACCTATCCATGAACTGATAATTTTGTTGTCTGTTACTTTGGAAAGTGACTCACCTGGTATGGAGTCACTTACTTGGTATGGAAGTTTATCAAATGACAGTATTAAATGCTTTCTTTCTACCTTTTAAACATCACTCTGGGAGGTAATTTAGTAACCCCATGGATCCCAAACAGACTTAAGGTTTTGTTATTTCTTGAGAAAATAAACCACCGTAAGAAGAAGTAGTATGAGGACCTGGTCTGGATGTCTTGCAAACATTTCTCAGGGCAAGGCAGACAGAAATTAAAGAAGCAGATGAGGAAGCCTAACATGAAAATATCTTAGACCTTGATGAACTATCATCTTGAAAGATGAGTTAAAAGGGCAGGAGTAGGGATCTGCATATCTGCTGTCTCAGGAATATGGCAAAGGCAGTGATAGAATAAACTCATTTAATCCAGTAATTTGACACAGAATCAAAATGGGCTTCCATAGCCACACCTGGGTGTTAGAAGTACTCCACCCGGTTTCCTTCGATGAATATTCATGTCATAGAACTGAATCTTTGTGTGAAAGGCAGTGGCTGTGTTCAGGTAGCAAGTAGGTGTGAGAACCCTTATCTAGATGGAGAATCCTGAGAAACCTTTAGACAGGTACCTGGTTATAACTCTGAAAATATGACTAATCAACACCTGAATATAAAAGCAGAGACAGCATTAGAGCACACAGATGCAACTTAGAAAAAAAAATGCTGAAGCCTAAGTATCTTTCATGGAATTTTAAAGTCTAGATTTTTGTGATCATTATTCCTAATGCACAGGAAATATATAAATAATGAAGCATGAAGAACTCTGTTTTCATTCACTCATTTTACTTTTAGCAGAAGCCAATCTAAACTTGAAATTTTTCTCTAGGGGAATAAATGCCTTTCGGCTTAACTATACAGAAGCCTATCAGCTTAATACCTATTTGTCTTTAACTACATAATTTAAGGTCATTTGACTGTGCCATAGCACAGGTAGGACTCCTTCACCCTTGGTATTAGTATTTTGTCACTGTTGAAGCTGTATGACTGCAAAATACACATTTTATCTGTGATTTGGTTCTCAAATTGAATTATTATTTATCCAAGGAGAATGGAATGAATCAAACATTCAGGAAGTTGTTTCTTTATTCATAGTGAGAACACTGGCCACACTTTTTTATTAATTAATCAGTCTAAAATATATTAAAAAAAGATAATAAAATCATGGCCACAGCTATCTGCTTCATGCAGTATAGGCTATATGACAGCTCAAACAATCCTCAGTGTGAATCCACACAGACATCCTAAATATAAACAGGAATCTAATAAAGCTATTTACCCTTCATTTCCAAACAAACTCAAGGACACCAAATACCCCTATTTAGCTTCAATTAGCGAAACTGGATTATGAAAATGTAACCAGTGACATAATGCATTATTTGGGAAAAGGAATAAGCTGAGTTTTAGAATCTAGAAATAGTGTATTTTGTGGATCTGACACCTAGAAATTATTTCAGGTGGCTTTTTAATATTTAATAATGAATTATCAAATGTCTATTTGCCAAAATATCAAAAGAGAAATTGCTAATCTTTGATTTCATGAAACAAATCTTTTGCACAGTAAATAGCACAGGACTAGGAAATTCAAGAATCACACAGAATCACAGAATATTCTCAGTTAGAAGAGACCCACAAGGATAATCAAGTTCAACTTTTAAGTGAATGGCCTATAAGGGGTTCAAACTCAAAAATGAAATGTATACTCAGATTTGTATGATTTTTAATTTCTCATTGATCAGTTACCTTCAGTGACTTAATAAACATATGCTATTTATATTTTGATAAGAGCACTCTGCAATCTCTCTTTCATTTGCTGACATTTTCAGTTGCTCCAATCAGAAGCTTACAATAAATAAAATTATAAATTCCAGATGGCCTTGCAAAGGGAAAAGTGGAAATCTTTGTAAAGGACCAGAAGTCCATCTGAATCAACACAAGAAGTATTTGATGAGAAAGCAACATTGTTATAGAAGGATGCTGCTCTTTTCCTAAGAAAATGATGTAGTGAAAGCAAGAATTTTTACCTTATAAATTGGGCAACACAATATTTACTCACTGAGTAATACTATCAAGCAAGTGATCTCAAACATTTTTTAATATCCTGCTTTTACCATCACTATTTATGGAAGTCAAACAAAAAGAAAGAGAAACAAAGTGGCACTGTACATCAAGAACAGTTGCTGTGAAGTACAGGAAGAGGCAAGATGAAGATTTGTTAAACAATCCTGGAAGAAGATGAAAAGGGAAAACCAGGTTATATTATGATAGAAGTTTATTATAGACTAGCTTTTTGGGCGGAGAGAAGTCGCGTTTTTTGATCACGCAAGGGAAGCATCCAAAAGGACAGAACCTGATGGCTTTAATTACTTCTTGGAATTAATTTTTTTCTGTTGGAAAATAAATACAAGAAGGAGACAGTCCAACAAGTTCTTGGAATATGCTGGGGACAGCCTTTTCTTCAGAAGGTAAAGAAAACCATTAAGGGAGTGGCTATTTTAGATCTGCTGACTAGTAGGGCATGAACTGGCTGAGAGTGGAAGGCAATCTAGGTGAAAGTGAACTCCATCATTTAATAATCACTACCACAAAAAGGGAAAGAAGCAAAATAAAATTACTTTTTTTTTTCCCAGAAAACAGAACCAAAATTTTACGAGCTCCAGAGACTGATAAGCAAGGTTTCTTAGGAAGACTGTTTAATTAATAAAAGAATGTAGGAGAGGTTGTCCATTTTAGTCATTGCTGGAGTCAGTTCTTAATTACCCAAGGTAAAGGGAATAATATGAATTAGGTAAAAACAGAGGATAAAACAAATTAGTCTGGGTATATTATTCTGCAAGACTCTACTCAGTACATTTACCTTTGGAAGGCTTATGAACACATTTCCATAGAAAGGGCAGCAACAGAGAGGAGTCTGATGCAAACAGCTTATGTTTTGTAAGGCCCCGTTTTCTATCAGTCTCCCACAAGAAATGCTGAGGAAAGGCAGGGCTTCCTTAAATCCCAATCCCCATAAACCATCTGTCATCAGCAGGTGACTGTATTATTACACACATTAGGAGATTATCCCAATACAAAAGAAACTGCTGAATTCACACACACACACACACACACAAACCCCCCAGGCAATTGCCTTGATTTTTATGTTTTATCTAACAATCAGACCTCTGCAATATGCATCAAAGTATAAAATTATGTGGCCTGGTCTCACTCACTTTCAGAAGCTTCATTTAAAAGGTTGTAAAGGTTCTTAGTACAAATGGATTGGTTCCAAGTTAGAGAAATGACACCCCAACAGTTTAATTTAGCTGTAAGTATGAACAAATTATTCCAAAAGAAGAACTAAATGCCAACTCAGAGCTTTCTAAATAACAGCTGAATCCTGCTATTCTTTCCACTAAAAAATACCAAAACTCTGCTTGCTTTTCTAGAAGTCCTTGCAAGGAGCTAACATACAAGACAGCAGTAGAGTGAACAGCAATTTTTTCTGTTGGAAAGCCAGTTCCCCAACTAGCTCTACTACAATGGAATGTCATTCCAGCATAGCAATGTGTCATTTTGCTGTTCTGTGAAGACCTGAGATCTTTTTGTAGGATGTTTCAACAGTATCAATAGAACTAAGATGCTGAATGAGACCAAAAGGGATGTTTGGGGTTTGTGTTATTTGTGTTTTCAGCTAAAGGCCAATGAGTCTTCTCCAAATGCAGAAATTAGTAAAAGAGATTTCCTGGCTTGAGAAGACTAGACAATAAATGTATTTGTTTTAAAGACAGAATATTTTAAGTCTTCGTCAAATATATTCAGATGAATATTAGTTCCACAATGAAGAAGAAAGCAACTTTTTGAATTACTGGCCTGCTGAGTACTTTTGTTAATGTGGAAAAACAGTATTTCTCTCTCCATGGAAAGATTACAATAAAGACAAGAATTGCATTGCACAACTTTGTCTGCAATCTGAAATTAAGTTCTCACATTAGAACAGGAGTAATTAGCATTTTCCCTAGCTTGCTTGCATGCAGTAATACTGCTGCCAAGCAAATGAGTAACACTACATGAGCTAAATGAACACTAGAAACAAACGTGTAGCCATTTCTCCTTCTCTGGGAAAAAACTTACACAGTAAGGGAAGAAAACAGTATGGGTAAGTGGGGAACTGTAGAAATGTAGGTGCTGTTCCTTTATTATTTTGGCTTATATATTTTTTATGAACAAAAGGAAAAAGCCATATGGTTTGTGGGAGCATGTGGAAGATCACCCCGAGCCATTTTCTTTGTTGTCTCTTCATGCCAGCTATAGTCATTACATACCTTCCTTATTTCCACACGTTATTAATTTGAAAAATTTCCAGTACTTCAAACACAGGTCTTTTAAGGGAAGATTACAATTACGCCTTGTGTTAAATTCTGTTTCCAGAATAGACATCTCCATGATATATGTGTGTTTGTGTATATCTGCTTTTGTATGAACACACATACTTAGTTTTCTCTTACCTTTCTCAGTGCTGCTGGTAATGAGGCAGTAGACATTGATATCGCTGGGAGGGCGTAAGAGTGGGGACAGATTACTGACGGTGTTTGGTTCTCCTGAACAGTGTAGCGTCTGCCTGATACATCGTAGTACCTGCGAGGAGAGGAAACATTGTTCAGTTACTGCACCCTAGCAAAATAAACCCTTAGTTAGTATTCACTGTATTAATTCACACACACTAAAATGTTTCAACACTAAAATGTTTCTCCTGTTTCAGTGGTTCCAGGCCTCTGGTACTTCTAAACTTTACTGCTTTATTTTAGCCAAACTACTTGTTCCTCTTGTCAGACATTAATTCATCCCACCTGCTTTAACTCTCTGAAACTAACCTGTCAGCTTTTTCCTGATAATAAAACAACCAAAATCCAAATACAATACTCAGCAGGATAACCACATCAGAGCCACAAGGCAGAAAAATTAGTCGTCTTATCTCCTGTCACTCCACCTCTTCAGACAGTAGATTACAACATTTGGGGTTTATAGTTCCACATTACATCACATGTTCCATTCACTTTCCTTCTGGAAGCTGTCTCAGTAAAGAATCACTTGAATTCTCAGAACAGGTCATTTATTGGGAAGAGATTGTCACAATCAAAGTGTATACAATCTTTAGAACAATACATTCATTTTTAGTAAGTCAGTCCTAAAACTTAAGTAACCTAATTTTGCTTATGTTTATTCTGAGGTGTCAGTTTTCAAATTCTGAATCCGAAGAATGTGAAAAATTCATTTAGTCTCCCCCCAAGAGAGAAATATAATAGTAAAAACTGACCAAGTTACAAAATCTGTTTCAGTCCACTGTGAAAATTGAAGGAGCAAGAATCCACAGTTCTCTGAAGACAGTTTCATTAAAAGGTTGATAAATATAACAGTTGATATATTTTTGTCCTTTAGATGATTCAACAGTTGGTTAAAATTCAGCTTTTAAAAAATTTTATATATTTTGATATTTTTAGTTCAAAATTGGACTGAATTTTTCATAGAATAATAGGACAATTCAGTTTGGAGATGACCCCAGCAGGTCTCTGGTCCAGGGTCCTGTCTGAAGTGGGGTCAGCTATGGGATCACACAAGGTTGCTCAGGGATTTACCCAACCAACTCCTGAAAATATGCAAGGACAGAGACATCACAACCTCTCTGGACAACAGAGAAAAGGTTTGCTCTTACATCCAGTCCGAGTCTCTCCTTTATCAACTTTTCACTGTTGTCTCGTTTTCCCACCATGCACCACTGTGAAAAGTCTGGGTTAATCTCCATCACCCCTCAAAGCTGCCTCCTCTCCAAAACTGAACAAGCCCCAGTTCTCCATCCTCTCTTCACAGGGCAAGTGGAGCCTCACAGGCAACCACTGCACTGGTGGCCATTCAATGAACTCATCCCAGTTTGAAACACTGAGAGGTCTTTAGGCAGAAAAAATACCGTCATCAAATATTTTGCTTTCAGGGGCAAAAAAAAAGGTCTCAAAATGTTCTTGTTTGTTTTGTCCTTAAAATATGCATATTTTCCATTTTGGTTGGAACAAAACTCCCTTTTTCCCACAGGCTTCTTTTCCAGACTCATCATACTGTCCCAAATCCAGCTCTGTTTGTACAGCTTTATTTGCAAATTCAGTTTTATAACTGACTTTCATATAGAGTTTTCAAAGAGTAAATAAGTGAGCAGGAAAGCCTCAGGCATATTTATAAAGTTTTTCAGTTTATTGCATAATTGTGGTGAAAATGTTTTGACATTTTAACACATATCCCAATAAACATGTGCAATTATTTTGTTTATTTACCTATTTCTAAGGAAGAAACTGCATCACTCTTAATAGCTGGTTACCTTCCCCAGGACATAGCTGACTTTGAGCTGTCCATCTTGATTTTCACGTTCTGCTTCCACCGATAGAGCTTGCTTTTGGGGTGGTTTCACACACATTGCATATGAGAGAATTCAAAAGTCACATTAAAAAGCTGCTCAGGCGGTGCTGAAAGATCCTGTGGCACCCTACCCTGTCTAAGGTCGATACTGCTGAAGGGAGGAACAGTAGGCTGGGGACTGTCAACTCCGTGACTCAGAGCAATGGAACAAGTGACATGGTATGGGCAGGGGACCGGGAAGGTATTTGGCTGAAGTCTGGATAAGAAGTCAGGGTAAGGAGGAGGAAAATGATAGCACACCAAGGGAAGTGGATGGAAGAGCCATCAGCTGTTGAGGTGACACTGACACTCTGCAAGGGGCCACCATTCACCATGGTGCTGGTGGGCCAGTGACAAGCATCTGCACCCCAAGTGTTATCCTATGAATGTGTGTCAGAAAAACACACATCACCAAACTCCAAAAGGAGGAAGCTCTGGAAGCAAACACTTCCTAGGTAGGAAGTCATAATTATTCGCCAGGATACCCTTTGTCCTGCTGCAGAGGAGGGCTGTGCTGGTCCCCAGGCAAGCCAGTAACATCCACCTGGGAGGCTCTTGCTGGCTCCCTTCCAGCAATGAAGGCTGGGCCTCCTTGGGGATATCCTCACACCTTGCCCCACATGCCCACTCCTGACAGCCATTGGTCCCTGAGACACCATTAGACCTCAGGGCGCTGGCATGTCCATGATGTGGTAGCCAGAAAGCTGCTGCTTTCAGAATATAGTGAAGTAGCACTGATTCTTTCAGGGACCTTTTTTAATAAGGACACAATTTCATACCAAATTCACACTGATTTCACTGGAGCTGACAGAAGCAGCCTGGGAGGTTTCAACCCAGAGATGTTGCACTGGAAAACAGCCAGGTCCAGATTTCCAAACAGGTGAGAAAAGGTACTCTTTGAATTTCTTCATGGTTTGAGGTCTATCCTCCCAACAATCTGCTGACGAGCTGAGCTCACCAGAGCCTCCGAGAAGTTTTACTTTATGGCACTGGGAAGCTTTCCAGGGAAACGCCGCAGTACGCTTCCCGCCTGAAGGCATGGGCACGCACACAAGCTCCTGAGGGCAAGACAGGGTGTGAAGGCACAGGGCTGCACCTCCTCTGCCCCAACTGCCCAGCCAAATACTCTCCTTCCAGCCCAGATGTGGAGCAGCTCACCCCATCGCATGTGAGGAGAAACTCACTGTGGGGCAAGGGCAGGTGGGGGGACAGTCACCATAGAGAAATGGAGGCATCGCCAACCCACACCCTTGCTTTTCTCACCCAGCCGTGTTTGTGTAACCATACCCACTTGCTCAGAGCCCAGAGGCTCCAGGGGGAGAAGGTGCTTGCAACACGCTGAGTGTGTTGTGAAACCCTCCCAGACATTTTGCTCAGCAGTAACTACAACAGCCGCATGTTTCCTACACTGTTTCCAGCACAAATCCAAACCATACCCCCATACCTGCTATCATGAACAAAGTTAACTCTGTACCAGCCAAAACCAGCACATATATTTTCATAGAGCCATTAGCTACAGCAATAACTAATTTTACAGTGAAGCAAAGGAAGAGCAAGTAGGAGGCCTTGGAGATTATCAAGCTTTTGGAGAGAGCATGAGGCACAAAAAGGAGGAAGGAGAAGTTCTGTAGGTACATACATCTTTACCTGATTTATAGTAGATACTAGTTTGCAGTAGAACTACTGATTGGAAAAGGAAACCATCAGAAGGGAGCTGACCTGGCAGTGCTCTCTTTATGTTGCACACCACACAGTTTGGCCCCATCACTCTTACCTGTCCATGCCTAACTACTTAGTAGCAACACACCATTGTCTTATTAACTGTCTTAACATACTGACTTAAAATATGACAATTGCAAATAATTTTGAAGGGAACTAGTCTGCAGACAAAAGTATATAGGACCAATATATAAAACATATAGGACCAAAAAAAAGTAGGACCAATGAACAAACAACTCACCAACAAAAAGAAGAAAAGAGTAGGTTGCCATACATTTAAACTTTTTACATTTTAAACTAACAATGCTTACTAAACTAGCACCCTTATAAATTTTGCAGACATGGCTTCCCTCATAATCCATCATGTTCAGTCCTGAGATCCATCTCCCATCTGCTATTTTTCAGAATAGTCCTCACTCTGTATCCAGTAGATGGTTCTTGCCTATTAATTCCCACTTTTCAATCAACACAGTATGAGATCATTTTTCAAGAGAGGGCATGCATGAGCAAGAGCAACTCGATGAAAATGGAAAGACATTTTGTTTGTTTATTCAGATCTTCTACCCAGTCTTCCCCCTCCCACACAATATCAGCACTAGAATTTTTCCCTGGGAGCAGCAAATATCAATTTGATCAGCAAAATGCCTGACTAAAGATTTACTGCAAAACACAGAACAGTATGAAGAGCAGTAAGAGGCGTTTCCCTGGTTCATCCACCACCTCAGTGCTTGTGGCTACGATAGGTGCACCTACACTGCCAAATAATTTACCTCCCTGGTTCACTCCCTGGTCCTGGTGCGCTTGTCAGCCGTACCGCACATGCATCACTGTGTGCTTGGACGCTCTTCTGAAGGAGACCGACTGCTTCCCTCTGAGGAAAAGCCAAGGCGCAGCTCTGTGGATGGACTGCCCTAGGGATGTCACAGCAAGGATGGGACCAGACCAATAGTGGCTTCTCCTGCCCTCCACCATCCCAACCAGCCTCCTGTCCTCAGACAGCCTCTGGGGTGCCCCACACCCCAGAGCATGCAGCATACTTCTGGAATAATGCTATAAAAACACCAGTCTTGCAGGCAGCAAAGCGGCCTTCACATTACTTCAGACACTTTGAACTGAAGCCACAAAAATATAATTATGATCTTAGAGCCATGGGGACCCAGGTCAAGTATTAGATGGCACAAACACAAACAGTTCACTCCAGCGGCGAAAGAAGTGTGGATACATCTGTAAGGATCTCTCCTTGGGGCAGATCCTTTAGCAGTGTAGACTAGTTTAAACAAGGGTTTTTTAATTGTGCATTATTTGAGTTGTTGTCGTTACAGTCTTAATATATTTCGAGCATTTCAAACAGCCTGCTCTGGGCTGAAGTTTTCCATACAAAGGTACTGCTTGTTATTCTTTCTGTCATCTTTTCCACAGAACCAGTATGTGGACTCCCTGCAAAGTCTACAGCAAGCTACTTTTATACACATTTATATCACCTCTTCCCACTGCCTCAGCAGTCCCAGTTCTGTGTCCCTGGTTATAGAAGAGAAGAGCTAACTTCAGCTCTTACACAAAGTGGTTGCCATACTGGGACACCTCTGCACATAGCTACCTACTCACACAGAGATTCAAGGAGTGAAAATCCGGAGCAGACACATATCTTTGAAGGGACATATGCTTGGGGGACATGTACTACATGACCTTCTGTTGTGGGAGTGACAGGATATGTGTGTGATTTTTTCAGGGAAACTGAGCATTTCAAACTTCTCCCAGGCCTTGGGACTGATGAATGGCTCCGAGCTCCTCCTTGGGCATGGCACTAAGAAGTGGCAGGGAGGCACGCACCCTCTTGTGCCAGCATCCTGCCATCTAATGGCCAGGCTTCAGATTCACAGCTGAATCAAGTTTTACCTTTCTGCCTCCACAGGTCTAGATCCTAGAGATAGAAAAGTGTGTTTAAACTACCTTAGGTCACATCTTGTCAGCACAGAAGGATTCCTACTGGCTTACTTTGAGGTGTTTTGTCATACATCTTAATAACAGGGTTAATACCTCACCTAAAAGTACCTTTTGTTGTAGTTACTCCACACTGCCTTACTAATTCAGCCTAAATAATTCCTTCCTTTGTTTGGCAAATTCATAACATTTAAATACTTGCAGGCTTCAGCTGTATCTCTCACTCAATCGTTATTTAGCATCATCTTCCCTTTTGTAAAGGGATTCCCACTTTCTCCTCTCTGTTTCTTTCTGACAAGGCCTCTCCCGCAAAGATGTGTCCAGAGCTGGACACAGTGTCCTTGATCCACTCACAAAGAGCAGGTCTGCGGCCTCATTGCTTTGTTCCACGATACATTTGCTCACACTAAACTGCACAGAGCTTTTCTGAGCCACTCTAATACCACAAACTTGTTGTACTTGTTGTCCACTTCCATTCCTACATGCATTTGTTTTTTCTTTCTACAGCCTTCCCAGTATAATATATTAATTTCAGGTTATTAAATGTATTTGTTTGCATTTGGCAGTTTGTTGAAGCTCTGAGCAACTGCTCATGAGATGAAATGGCTCCAAGCTTCTGGCTTTCCTGCACTTCAAACAGCATGCAGCTGGAAATACTACAGTCATTAGGCCTTCAAAACATGTTTTTCTGAGTGCTAACACAGACACACACTGCTGCTCTGTAGCCAAATCTTTAATACAGTGAATCCAAGCAGCTTTTGGTTTCCTATTCCAAATAATCCTTTTCCATTTTACAAAATAAAAAAGCTCCTCCATCATAGAAATTTCTGTTGTTATTAATTATGTTTAAAGTTAACTTCTTTAGCACCTCTACTAATTAGGAAAAACACCCAATAAAGATGTTATGGAAAGATGGATTATAAATCCAACAAGAAAGCTGAATTATAAGGCTACCTCCTAGATAATCTGGAAATTTAGAGCATAATGAGGTGAGATGCCCAGAAACCCTGCCATTATATAACAAATTAAGATATTCATGAGTAGTAGGATAGAGCTTGATCTATACCAGGCTTGTGCCAGATGCTCATCACCCTTTCACTATTTTGCCTCCTGATGTTCTCAGCTATGGAATTAACAGCAATAGATTTAGTTTTGTATCTTGCTGTCATCTTAAATATCTTCACAGCAACTCCACTTTTTCTCTTTTTATATCTACAAACCAGATTATTACCATTCTGTCTTGATGTTACTATGAGGATAGTAACATCATTTTATGATGTTACATCATAAATTTCAGTTAATGCCTACCACAAACAATCACTTCTCTCTAGTTGTATTTCTAGCCCTTATTTGCATGGGAAAAATCACAATCTAGCAACAAACAACAATTTGGTTTGGTACAAAATAACTGGAACATGTACTGATCCACTTTCTAAAACCTCATTTCAAAGGAAGAACACATTTTGTCATTTCATCACTTGGAGACTGTTCAAATTACTGAAGCTCTTTTTTATTCTGCTGTTTGAAGACCATTAACAAATTTTGTCAGTTACTATTTGTTTTGAAACTGAACTCCCTGTGCTGATAGCGGTGCTTAAAAAAATCCCCAAACTTAGTAAAATATTAATGTAAGATGTACTCCTTTAAGCTTTTTCTTTTTTCATTTTTTGGCCTTTTTTTTTTTAAATTCATCAGGAAAGCTCATTATTACCATCCAGCCACTGGGTGGCACCTCTACATAGATGCCAAGTGTGCCCCAATAAACCCATGATGCCTTCAATAATCATTCCTCCCAGAGCCAAGTGTTGACATTACATCAGCTCCGTGTACACAGCCATGTTTGGGAGACAGTCACAGTTGGTTACTAAATATCAGCTTTGTAAAATATTCCTGGAATTTTCTGCTGTAATTTTTCAACTCCTAACTTTTGGGAAAAATGAGTCTGTATAGAGAAATCAGTCAGGGGAAACCTGATTCTTTGAATGTGTGTAGGTATGGGCAACTTTTGATAGCATGTGAAATTGTTTTGACAGATGTGCCAGAGCAAATATATAATGGACTTTGTTGCTTTGTGGCAATATAAAACAAATCATGTCTAATATTACAGTAGCATCCAGCAAGCCCAAGCAAAGTTAAATTCCAGTTTTAGTGGGCAATGAACTAATAATGTCCTTGCCCCTGAGGTCAGTTGTAACTATGCTGCACTGGACTATCTCAATGAGTGAAAAGCTCATCTTGATATTTATACTCTGGTCTATCTTTAAAGAATTGTATAAACAATAATCATCACACTGAGTTACCTAACACAGGTAGTATCTCATTTTATATAGTAAGAAGCTCAAAGAACCAGATGAAGCTGTTTGACTGAGGAGACGAAAAGCCAGCATCACTCATTTCTTTAAACACATGATGCTTGTCTTCCTTTGTTCATATTGACTCACCATGACTTGAGGAATAGAAACATCACGTTACCGCATCATTTTCCTACTTTCTGTAGCTACACTGGGAGATACAGAAGGGTGTTTACAAATCCAGGGACATGAAAATGCTTTTGAACATACAGACTCACACTTGCAGCAAAACCCCACCTGCACTTTTATGTGAGTTTTAGCCTTTTGCTTCAAAGCGATAGTTGAAAAAAAATCAGCAGTTTATGCACTTACTCTTTAAAGTTTGTTGTGAGCATCTAGTAATCTGCCTTGGACTAAAGTTCCACTTCAGTGGAAACAAAGCAGAACTTTGAATAAGTCCAATTCACCTGGACAATTCTAAATACAGTGCAATTCCAGCAGCAAGTAAGAAAGTCTTTAATTCTTTGGGGGAAAAGTTTCTGCCCACAAGAAGGGACGAAACAGGTTTGCATACACCAAAACAAGCCTCTTAAATTCCACTGTCCAAAGGCAGGAAAGGCCATGCAGGATGGGTACAGAGGCAGCAGGGAGGGAGGGATGCACTGTTACACACACATGAACACTAGGTCTTGTGGTGGGGACACCACTTGTCACACAGAAATGAATGCCCACAGCTCCAGGCTGCTGCTGGGGACTGCAGCTGACAGGGAGGTCCCATCCAGCATGAGATCCCAGAAGATTACACGGCCTTCCAGCAGTCTAATGCTCTCCCCTGCTCCAGCCTCTCCTGCACCCACTGGGCCAGTGAGGAGACCCCGTGCAGGTCCCTGAGCCCAGCACGAGGGTGAGTCCCTGGCAGCACAGCCTGAGAGCGAAGAAAGAGCCAAGTGAATGAGATGCAACCAGGACTTGTGAGGTTTGGCTGGTGCTGCATAAACTCATCCATTTATCTATGCATCAAAATCTTCATAAACCACACCCTGCAATTTCAGCAAAGGAACTTACCTAAAATGAGTTGATTCCATGGGCTAAATTAGCCTACTGTCTAGAACAAAGAGAAGCAACTAGTGTGGTACCAGCCATTCCACATCTGCATCAATTATGCAGAGCCCAATTGAAACTCAGACTTTTGGCAACAAGGCACTGAGACACCTTTTGCTCAGAAAATAACACAGTGGCTTACATTCAATGGAGATTTGAGATTACAAATTGCATTAATGTAAGTTTATTATGTCACTTCTGAATATCAACAATCTAAATACCTAAGTAACCTACAGTTACAAACATGCTGCAGAAAAAAGCAATCACATTTTTTTTTAAAGTGGCACTACAGAGGCACCAATTAAGAATGTAGACTTAGCTTTGTAAATTTAGCTTTGAAAACTGGCCATTAGAATTTTACTGAGCTCGCAGAAGAAAGGAAGAACAATTTACAACTATGATTAAACAACTTCTTTTTGATGTCAGGAATGGAAAACTGAATTGAAATGATGTATTTGGTAAGAAGTAGTAGGAAAACGTAGAGTTATACTTAGATAAGTCAGTTCATGTAATATGAGATGTTTTATTGCTTCCCAAATTAATAATGGACTTATCATTTCAGGCTTTAAGTAATTATAACTTTATTGCAAAAGATATCACTATGGACTTTTTCATTTGCCTGAAAACACGCATCTGCAGAGATTTTAATATAAATCCTAGATTAATTACTTTCATTTAAATTCCCTGCATATTTCAATATGGAGCATCTGAATGAAGCATCATTTCTTAAAAGATGACAACACTGAATCACAATTTATGAGTGTTTAACGGGCCAGGTCCATGACTCTCATGTCTTAGAGCAAACAATCTTCATCTTTTCTGTGTATATACAGTTATATTTAAAAAACAATTTTAAAATGTTCTAACACAAGCATCTTTTTAGATACAACTTGTAAAAATCTATCTTCATACTTCATATGACTTTTCAAGTCATGCATCCAGCAGAAGTAGTAGTTCAGGGAAGTCTTGAAAAGTATTAAATCTTTCAACAGGATAACAGTGGAGAAGATGAAAAGGCGACCCAAAAACTTGTATCAATTGCAGTCACAGATGCATCACAGAGAGTGACTTTTATCACAAATTCTAGCACAGCTCCAATGTCAGATACCATTTCACAGTACATTCCATAGCCCTACAGATTATCGTCAGAGCTCTTCATTCTCACATTCCTTTAAAATACATTAATACAGTTATTTGTCAAAAGTTACACATCAGAATAAACACATGGATGTGGATGGGTTTTCTACATACCTCCACAGAGGTTAGGCTTTCTGCCAGCTCAAACAGACATCATAACATGGATTTACACTACGAAGTGCTTCTTTGAAGTCACATTGGCTTCTTCAGAAGGACTAGCTTACCGAGTAAATAGCAGCAGAATTCAGGATTCCTTCTGGATACAAGCTCACTGAAGGCAGCCTACCTGCATCTCTGCATCTTTACAGAGCCAGAAGACCACGGGCTTCAGTTTCAGAGTTTGTTTTGCTTCACCTTTTCAGGAATGAGTTGTCTCCTGACAGTATCTTTGCCTCTTGTCAAATCCATTTACCACTCCTCTGTTTCACCTCCTTCTCTTTTCCACAGCTACCAAAAGTGATCTTGCAGGCAGTGAGAGAAGATAAAAGAAAGGATGCAGAAAACAGAAGAGAGGGGGAAATGAAAAATGAAAATGGGAGGCTCCTGGGAAAGGAGGTGCAGACAAACTAGGGAGAATATTTTTTTAACTGGAACACTGACAGCCCAGTTAATTTTGTGTAAGGCTTTGCTATTTAAAATGATGAGCATTTTGTTACAATTCAGTACACTTACTTAATGTTGCTTCCACTCTGCTCATTAACAGCTCTCTTCTGGATTACTAATCTACAAGGCCTTCAACTATTGGTTTTGAACAGCTCATCTTCCAGCCTCAATGCTTGATCATCCTAGAATGCTTAAATACCTCCTGAGCAGGAAACACCTTCATTTTAATTATATTAAATGTCTGAGCTGGAGCCTGCCAAGCAATTCTGAACACAGTAAACCAGGCACAGAGTCTTTGTGATGCGTAAAAACAATGTGCTCCTATAATGGAATCATTACATGTAAAGAAAAATCCCAGAAAAAACTAAATAAGGTCTTAACTTTGAGGAAGCTGGTTACAACAAACTATTTCTATCTCTGGCACTGATCTGTGGCCACACCTCTATAAAAGAAATAAGTTTATCTTGTCTCTTAGATTTAACAAACAGCCGGAGCAGAGGTGGATAATCTCAATGCACATGCAGTTCTGCGTGAAAACAAGTCTGATTTGTCCACCACAAGCATTAACTTTCAGCCACACCTACTCTTCTGTTTGGGTCAAGTCTGTAATTAATGAAATCTCCCTCTCCATGTGACAAGCAAATTTTTATATCATCCCCCTTATCTTTGATTAAAGATGCCATCTATAAAACGATAAGATTACTATGGTAGTGTTTGAAGAAATGTTTGATTTAAAATAAAACCTTAAGAGAGTGAACTTGCTCTTAATAGCCTACAGCTATAGCATCGCATATTCTTATGTGTACCTGACCTGGTCTGTACTGAGCAGGAGCAGCCTCCATGGTGTTTGCTGAAGGAAGGAGTTTTCATTGCAGTAAATGTCATGCTTCAGCTCTTTGTCATGAAGAAAAGAATTGTTTCGGTACAGCACTCAGTGGCAAACCGCATTGTTCAAGTGTGCGTGAATGCCGTGTCAGGGAGATCTATGGGCTTTCAGTGTGCAAGCTAATGAAAGCTCCAAGTCCTAAAATGTCCATGCGACCACTTAAAACCGAACAAAACCCCAAAAGCTCCACATACAAACTTTTCTGGTGTTCTTTTGGAGCCAAATGTGTTTGTAGCAACCCAGTGTCTCAGTAGGTTAAGTAGCTCAGTTTGGCTCTGGGTCTCACGCAACACGTTTAATTGACAGTTGAGTACAAAGAGTAATTAAGCAAACGTCTCGAATCACAAAAAATAATTCTACTACCATTTCAATCACATTTTAATTTTAAAATAGTTCACACAGTAAACTTTATCCTAAAGCATCATGTGGTACAAATGCATTATGAGCCTTGGACTTTACACATGAAATGCAAGTCGTTCTGGAGCCAGTTCAAAGACTGACTTAAGTCAGCTAGGATGTCCTATTTACAATAGCTGACTAGAGAGTCATCTGCCAGCAACTCTGTAGTTACCTGCTAAAACCTTCTATTTTAATTTCTGCATTTGCCTACTTTCAACCCTCTAAGGGCTAGAACCAGTTTAACAAGGCATTTATCTCGTCATTTGTGACCCAGATGGGGCAACTCATTCACAAGGGACAAGAAATCAGAATCTCCCACAGATAAAGCCTCAGGATCTGGGGGCAAAACGTTTTTGATACTCGGTTTGAGACTGCAGAGTATTTTGTCTTGGTGATTTTTCAAAGTATAATGTAAACCCCTCCTTTCTTAAAAATATTCCTGCAGCTAAAGGAGCAACAGATTTGTTCCCAAAACCCTAAGTAGTCTCCAAAAGACAGCATGAGTAAACAACTGAGGTAATCAACATTCTCTTACTAGAATCAGTTATGCAAGGGAAAAGAAAGTTAGCCATCGTGTTTTCATTGTATTACAAACACAGTGAAATATGGGACAATTTGAAAATCTTTGGACCCAGTCTCCAAACCCAGACCTTCAAGCATTCCAAAAGCCTCCTCTAGGCTGCTGTGTGCAGTAAATGCACATGTGAAGATGCAGTCAACCTGGCAGAAAAGCAATCACATTGCAAAGTCTCTTCCTGCAAAGATACAGACCCTGAAATCTCTGTCAAGAGATATTCATTAACCATAATGCAGAACTGTACTTTTCTCTGTCTTCAAATGCAATAACACCAACTTCAAAGAAGTCAGGGATCGGAAGAGGTAACTTAGAATGACAAATAATTCCTAAATATTTGAAATTTATTTTTGAGATAGATTATTTCATTAGTTTAAATGTTATAAAATAATAAATTATAGATATAAAAATAAAATGGCATGTTTTTGCAGAAGCATCATAAAGAAATAGTCTTATTGAAAGACTTCAGCTGATCTGTTTCCATCAGAAGGTAGCACTATAGCCTGGTCTGTAAGTCTGTTAATTAGAAATCTTTAACATAAGAAAAGTAAGTGAAACACACCATTTTCTATTAATGTTTCCTTTAATTAACCGGAAAAAAAACAAAACAAAACAAACCAGGAGCTACAGAAACAAGAGGACTCTGAAGTCTTGGTTTCCCTAATGAGAGCTAGTTCAACATAATTTTAATAATTTTGGTCTCACTAATTAACACATGCAGTAACATTATTAGGAACTTCAGAGCAACACTGACTGTACCTGGAAGCAAGACCCTGTATCCTTCTCAGGCAATGGTCTATGAGGTAAGTGCAGTTGTACAAAATAACTGACACGAGTATCCTCAATACACCTCTTCCTTAAGGATGTGTGAGAAGACCAGTGAAAATGGATGCAATAAACACGAGTCAAGCTTTACAAATTTCAGCACAAAAATCTAGAATTAACAACCTGCATTTTACACACCCATCTCATGGGTGTGAAACCAGCTCGTTCATTAAAAGTTTATTTTCTTACCACATAAATCCATATAATTTAATGTTAGCCCAAATCCATTTTTATCCTCCTAGTATTTACCAGAAGTCACAAAATAGGTTAAAATGAAATGTCAGTCTCCTAACAAAAAATTTCTAGCTAAGGTGTAGCTGGTATAGCCAAACACCTCCCCATGTTGATTGGCATAAAACAAATTAATGAAAGCAGTTGTGTTGCAGAAGAAAAGATGGAAACCCTCTAGAAGATAAATACAAGAAGGGGCAAACTAAACTGATGATGTTATACTCTGCTTTCTTTTTGCTTGATTCTATGTCCTTAGACATTCTTTTTTAATGCTCTACTGGGCAAATACTCAAAGAGTTCGCTCAAAAGTCAGTTTTGCTACAGACATTTCAGCAGGCACTTAGTAAACTATTTCTGTTTAAAGGCTCTTCTTATCCCAAGTAAAAAGGCACAAAGTTTTGATTAAAGAAAAGCCTCAGTTCCCCCTTGGTTTTGTAAGCCACACGCAGCAGCAGTTCTGCACTGCACTCTGTGCACAGGTACAAGAAAGCAGAGAAGTGCCCTGGAAAGCCTGGGCAGACTGAACCACCGACCACAACACCAGAAGATGCAAGAGGACTGAAGGGTTTTGTTTTACAGCTAACTTTTTGAACTAGAACTGTCTGTCCTCCTCAACCCTCACCTTCATTATTAAATTGGAATTTGGGCTAAATTAAAGGGTAGTGGAGCAGCATAAAAGGAAGGGTGCAAAACTAACCAAAATAAACACATTTGGGACAGATTATTGAGCAGATGTAAATAATGAGCCTGTTCCAGCATATGAGACATAAAGAAATCAGAGTGGTAAAAGACTTCTGAAAGTATGAGAGATGAAGGAGTGTGAGGACTTTTCAACAATTAACAGAAGGACTCCTCAAGCCATTTTTTAAATCATATATTTCTTCTTGGAGGAAATGGAAAGAAGTTTCAGGAAAAATTAATTTGTATAAACATTAAAAAATTGCAGTGATTCAAGCCTTTGCAATTTGTTGTTTTCTGTTGCACTCATTCTGTGTAGGTGCCATGTAAAAATTCAAACTCATATATTAAGTAATACAATGTAATCAACGGGTAAACTGCATTAAAGCCAAAAGAAAAGGCTGTAAGAGGTAAAATCTAGTACTATTTGCACTGCAATTATGCTGAGATTCTTTTGAGTCTCACTGTGGTAAGCCCTGTACCAAGAACTGGGTATGTCCAGTAAGAGGGAAGGGAGGAGACACAGTTACACTGAAACATCTGCAATTATCCTAACAGTTTCAGCCCAGCAGCTGCTTCATCATATTTATCACCACCAAGACCCAGCATCTGCCAGGGAAGATTTGTGGCAGGAGGCACCAACACCACATAACAGCCAGTGTGAACATCAAAGCCACTGAGAGAGGACATGAGCAAGCCTGGGAGTCATCCAAGACAGACACAACGTATGTAACTCTATGGTCTTTCAAATCAGGGTCATGGGGCAATAGTGACAGTCACACCAACTTGGTGGCATTTCTAGTAACCTCCAGGGTAACAGATGTATCAGTGATAACACTTCACTAAGTGATGCAGGACAGCAGGGAATGTCACACTGCGGTAAGATATGATCAGCTATTTGCTAGGACATGGATTTGTGTCCAAATTCAGGCTTACATGGATTAAGAAATACAAACAGGGAAGTTCAACAACAAGTATTCAAAAACAAAGTCTACAAGGAAGAAAGAAAACTTATACAATAAAAAGTTAAAGAGAGTGAAATAATGTCAGATGTGCAAACCTGTATTTCATTAAAGCATTAAAAAGATACTATTTAGTTTATTTTATAAACAAAGTGGGGCAAATTTTTCTCTAATTACGTGATAAAGCATACTGGGCAAAAACAGCCTTTCCTGTCTTTCCTAGGCAATCTTACTAAGCTCTGAAGTCTAGGATTTATTTTTTCCTTGCTCTGAGCTTACTAACTACAAATGTTTTAATTTGTAAAAATTATCAAGGACTTTTCTAAAACTAAGTTGCAGCTCTGACCTCATGTGCACCCCTGCCAGTTCATTTCAAGAGCTTTCAAAATACAATGTCATTTTTTAATTCCTTTTAAACAAAAATCAGCCTTAAACTTTCTTTGTTAATTTGGTGATTCCTACATTAAACATTCTGTGTGGGTTTTAAACATATATAGAACAATATTGTTCATCAGCTTAATATAAGAAAATTTTAATTTTTCCAGAAACCTGGATTGTTTCATAGTGACTTTTCTGATCTTCCAAGCCACAGCTGTTTGGTTTTTTTCTCTGTCTTCCAAAGTATGTATGTGCATAAAACTCACCACATGTTTAACTATCAAGGTTCTTCCACCAATTTTTCAGACAACGAAGTGATATAAAAAATCTTTCCGTGAAGAATGAATCATTAACTGTGGAAAAGCACCTAAGGGCATGCACTGGGTCTGGCTGGAATGGAGTTAATTTTCCTCATAGCATCCCATATGGTGCTGTATTTTAGATCAAAACAAAAAAACTCATCAAAGTTTCAGCTATTGCTGAATGGTGCTTGTACAGCACCAAGGCTTCATCAATTTCTCATACATTCTCCCCAGCAAGTGGGCTGGCAGGGAACAGCTGACCCAAACTGATCAAAGGGATGGATATTCCACAGCATCTAACATCATGCTCAGCAATACAAATTCTGTTTTTGTGATGGGGGATGTCTTTCCAAAGTAGCTGCTGCCCAGACACTGGCTGGGCACTGGTCTTCTAGTGGAATTATTGAGGGACTGTGCATCAACTGGGTTTTTCTTCTCCCTTGCTGATTAAGATATCTTTATCTTGACCCAGGAGTTTTCTCTTGCTTTTGCTCTTCCAATTCTCTCCCCCATCCCACTGCCAGGGAGGAATGAGCGAAGTGGGTGGGTGCTTAATTGCTGGTCAAAGTCAACCCATCACAAAGTAAAATCCTTCTCATGGGGCTGGGATAGGGATTCCTTCACACTAAGATGTCCTCAGGAGACTGCATATGTTCCAATTTATGAAATTCATACCATTTTTTGGTTATCATGCAAAAATGCAAAAAAAACTGCTCTGGTTTTACTTTACTTTGCCATCATGTTGCACCATTTCTTTCGCTTAAAGCAAAAATGTTTTAATTCAATCCTGTGTGACTATTCTAAACAGAAAAAAAGAAGATACCAGAGTTAAATCAGTACTGGCCATAAATATATTCCAGTAGAAGCATACATACTTGATGAGCTTTTTGTAGCAGTACCTATGTATTTGATATTCTTCATATGTAGCTTAATGTTCTTTGCATTGATGTCACAAAGGATAAAACACACCCAAAATTTCAGATTCCTCATGAGCATGTGATCCCAGTCTGCCACATGTGTAGAGCAAGTGGTTGCAGAAGGTGCCTATGCACTACATATCTTCAGGAAAGCTAAGTAACACATTAAAAGAATTCCATTCTTCTATTTGTGGTTGTCCACAGTCACACACATGAATAATAACAAAGGAATAATCAGTTAACTCAGAAGTGGGAAGTGAAAGGAAGACTTCAAGGAGTGTTTTGCTGAATATACCATCAAATTTGGATACCCTCAGAAAACATGTATTTCATGAATGTGGAACTGTAAAACTGTCCTTTGGACCTCTTAAATAAGATAAATACAGTTTCTGACCATGCTGGAGGTACTACTTTCGCAGCAGCCTAGGTCAGCTCAGCAAATCTGTCACCCAGAGGACATTTGTTTATAGGCACAGAGCCTGTTCCCAAGGCTGTCTGCTGGGCTACCAACAATACTGACAGGCTGTTTGATGTGGTGGCATGTTGCCAGTCCATCACATCTTAGACCTTAACTCTCTGAAATCTTCTGTAGAGTGCTCATCTACAATCACTTCATCTTGAGAGGATGAGCTGGAAACAGGATCTCCAACACCTGTGAACTCAATTACTGTCTTCCAAACATTTTCTTGCCATGGGGACTGCTCCTGGGTGGATGCGGGGCTGAAGAGTCTCTAATTGGGCCACCCTGTCCACCACAAATGCCTTGCATCCTTAGACTGTCTCAGAAACCATCTTTTCTCTCCAGGACCTACTCATATTGCCAAAGACTGAGAATATTTACACCCATCACATCCTCCTAAATTCTTGCAAATAGTGAGGAGTCATAGAGAAAGGCAACACCCTTCCTCTGCACAGAGGTAACTTGGTGCCAAAGGCAGCAGGGTCATGACAGGAACTGAAAGGCATCAGAAGCACTGTTTCAAGTCCTGGAGCATTAGTCAGTGTTGCGTGCTGCTCAAATACCCTGACATAGCCTGGCTTCTCTGCCAAATATAGCCTGGCATCCTGGCTTGTGCCAGCAATCGTGCTGGACACCACAGTGATAATAAGGATTACATAACAAGATACCACAGGGAGGATAGTGCCCAAACTTCTTCCTTATTGTCCCTTGATTGTGATTTGACCCTGGCAGAGATGCAGAAGGCACTGCAGTGCCACAGCACCTGTTCCTCACCCAGGCACTTTGGAAGCAGGTCACCAACATCCAAAGCTGCATGAGCACCAGTGGAAAATATTCGTGTTCCCAGTTTTGGGAGGTGCTCACTACTCCTCCAGATGCCCCTAATCACTGCCTTGTTTGTTCATGTGTCCTTCTTCAGCTTTGTGAACTCTGTGACAAAGGACCTAAACCAACGAACCCCAGCTTATTAAAAGTATTGGAAACTGAAGTTAAAAGCTCTGCAAGAACACAAAACTTGCACTCAGGCTGAGGAGTGTTTGAAACATGGGAAGAAGTCTGGCCTTCTGTTCCTCTGATAGGAAGTACAAGTGGCAGCAGCAAATCTGCAGATCCTTTTGGATATTGCTAGGTCAGCAAGTCCTTATATTTGAGCATGAATGAAGATCACCGCTCAAAAGCAAAACAGACTGTTTAGAATACACATGCAGAGAAAAAGGTTCTGCCAAACCCTGTTTCTGAGGAGCTCTTCTGGTAATAATTTCTCTATTTTCAACCAATTTCTAACATCTCCTGTAAAAACCTGACCCTAAAGTTCAGAAAATGGCATACTCAAAAGACTCTCCAAAGTTTTGGTATTCACAGGCTAAAATTACAAGGAAAAGAGAGGCAAGCGAGGGTGACCCAGGGAAGACATAAGAAATGCTAAATCAAGTAAGTCCATCCACGTTTCAGTATCCAGTTAGACAGTATTTATTTTCAAGAGCTTAACTCTCAATAACCTTTATTTCACAGCTGTTTCCCCTGACACTCTTAATGTGACTGGAGAGGTAAAGGCAACTGCATGAGTTCTTCCCACAAACTGAGTAAGAGGTTACTTGGAAGAGGGTTCATAACTCTTTTCAAAAGTAAAAATTACTCAACCACAAGATGGAATATTACACACACACACACACAAAAAAGTAACAAGTAACAAAGTCTACCCTTGAAGAAGGTCCCTGATTTCTCTTGAACGTAAAAAAAAAGAAGCACATGTATCTCACACACATGACCTGCTGCTGCCAGCACCTGGCTGCTCACACTTGCTTCATTAGATGACATAAACAATTAATTTGTCATCAGCAGCAAAATTTATTTATAATCGTCTGCACACGTAAATAGACATCCTGCTAGTAAGAAAATACATTTTAGTAGTAAACCAAAATGTGTGTTAGATTAAAGCAATTATGTCTTGCATATATTTTTAAAATTTATATCCAATCTACTCTACACACCTATGCTGCAATACAGCCTGTATATCAATGAGTCCTCTGGAAGTAAATAAAAATGTATTTCAGAATGATCAGAGAAACAGATCAAATGGTGGATAGTCTGGGGATTTCCATGTCCAGAAAAAGAACAGAGGGAATTGCATGATGGCAAAAAATAAGTAGTATTACTAATGAGAGAGAAATCCTTCAGTCTTGGTTGCAGAGTCTTGAACAGGAGATTAATGGTAAACTCTTATCAACTCCTACTTCGTGTGAAACAAAGTCAGAATGGATACATTTCACTGTGGGAAGAATTGAATACATAATAGCACATTGCTCTGGCAGCTGTCCCACCGTAATGACATGAGAGTTCAACTTCAGCTGGGAAAGCCTATCCAGTCCATTACTGGGTGAGAAAGAACTCCGTGGAACACAATAAAGAACAGTGGGAACAGAAAATTTCTGGACTTTGACAAGCCTTAACCAATTATCAAAACATGGAGTCCTTAGAGCATAAAGGACTTGCTTTAAGCTGGATGCAGGAGAAGCACAACTGCAGAAAAGAGGCAGTGTGGGGGAAAGCACTGTTTAGAAGAATTACACAAGGAAATATGCCAAAGGTTGTCAAGTAACTCAGATCTAACTTAGAAGAGATTAGACATGTCCAAACAGGTACACAGACCTTTCTTTTTCTTTTAAAACCAAACAAAACCAAGCAAAACTAAACAGTAGAGTTAATTAACTGCAAGTTAATCACAATGGCAGTGATATTAAGGAATCACCCTGTTCATATTTAGCAAAATCACAAAAAAACCCCAAAATTAAAACAATTTCAAGGAAAAACAACTGACAAATATATCTTTGAAGAGAAATCAGATAAAGTAAACAGGCATGCAACAGTGAGAAGTGATTCAAATACCTTTCTAACAGTAATTAAACATCCCCCATGGCCTAACTGTATTTTGTACTTTTAGAAGAAACTTTGACAGAATATTAAAACACAAATACTCATCACAAAAATCTTGGTTACATCAGGCAACACTACAATGTCATCAAAAATACTGTGCTCAATATTTGAGCTTGATAGAGCACATGTAGACACAGAAATTGAGAATTTAAAGTTGCCAAGTTTTTGTCGGACACTTCCTGCTCAGTTCCTCCCCGGCAGCCAAAGCAAGCACCCCTGTAACATGCAATCCTCCCTCGAATACCTCCGGGTGAGCCCTGAACTATTATTACTGCCTCCAATGCTGCCCCACTGGTTTGGCAGCTAGTGGGACATTCTTCCAGTGCCAGCAGCCCGCCAGCAGCTCCTGCCAGGCTCACACACAGCTTCTGAGCACTGTACTCTGCAGTGGGGAGAAAAGAGATATAAGCCCATTAAATCTAGGGTCGTTTAGGATGCAGAGGATTCATAAAAATACTCAGGACTGAATTACTACACTTTTTCACAATGTTTATACTTGAGGTCACTTTTTGATCATGTTTTTGTATTAAAGTCTCACTCCCACGCTGTGGTTAGTACTTACAGGGGAAAAAGGGGACTTTTCACATAACAAAACAGACTAGTTTGTCATCTGACTAGATTAACTTCTGACAAAAACTTACATTGTGAAATACATGCTGATTTTCTAATTTTTTATTTCTTTATAAGATATTCTTAGCACTGTGGCACACATATAGAAGTTGTTTCAGATAAGACGCCTGTTTGTTTTGAATTTAAGTTTACAAAAATTAAAGCATCTTCTAAACTATCCTTTGATCCAAACATAGTATGTTTGCACTAACAAATAGTTCTTGAAAGTCAAGATGGGAAGTTAGGCATCTTAATAGAAAAAGCTGCATTTAGGCCTCAGAATTTTTTATGTTCATTTTTTTTTTGTTTGTTTGATTTATTAACTTTAATGAACCAGTAGACAGTACTGCTGTAACTCTATTTATTTTTGTTCTTCTGTATTGAATTATAGTGAAAACATGAAGTCTCTCCCACAGAATCTAACTTACCCATAAATTTATCTCAGATGGAACCCTGAAAATCCTGTGTTAAAATGACTAGCTCTACCCTAAATCAAAGGCTCTATATAGTAAAGTTTTCTACTTGTCCCAAGAGAGGAAGATATCATCTAGATCTTGTTGAAGAACTGGTTAGTTCAATTACCAGTCGCTCCAAGCCACAGATACATGGCCTAAGATAGTGCCAACAATGAGACAGACTCAGATGAGTAACAGCACAGCTCTGGCTGCCTTTGGATTTCTACTCTTCCAACAGAAAGAACAGAAACCTCCACAATTCAGGTTTGTTAGAACTTTAAATACAAGCTTTTTCCTGAAAACCTCAGGAGGTTTCAACCCAAATACAGAAGAGCCCTGGCTACACTCAATTTCTGACAGGAAACACGACAGGAATGGGCACTGAGCTGTTCATCAGGAACCAGGGAGTCCATTTCACGTGAATACACCTATTACCTGCAGGACTGTCACTTACATTGTATTTAAAATACTCCCCTGTGGAATGTTCATGGGCCTCTCAGCCTCTTTTTTAATTCTTCACCTCATACACACCCTTTAAATTACACAAAGACTAAAAAGCCTGATAAGTTCCGCTCTGAAATTGCAAATGATATGTAGTCATTCACAGCTTTTGAAAGATGCCAACTTTTTTTTTGGTCTTTTGTGCTGTTATTTACTATTTGCATAGTCAAAACCAGACTCCATTATTCCAGACATTTGATAAACACACAACCCAAGCCACCACAGCTTGAGAGAGATTACTCAGTTAACTCACAACACAGACAAAAGGTGTGAGAAAAAGATCTCTTACTGCCTAAACTGAAAACAGACAAGGGTACCTCCCACTGAATAAGTTAAGGAATCCAGGCACAAATCAGAAGAATCCCACAAAGTTAACTCAGAATATGTCTACAAGGTGGGGTGAGGCAGATGTCTGTGTTCACTGTGTCCAAGTCCAAATCAGCCAGGTGTAAAGCAGCTTTAGTTTAAAAGCCATGTCACTATGTTAGCTGGGTGCTGTGTCTGCACATTTGTCCTTCCAGGCTGACTATGTGAGCTTGTTCTCAGTGCTGTAAAGAACCAATCCATCAGCTCAATCAATCAATCAATCAATCAATCAGTCTTTCTACAGAACATGATAGCATTAAGCTGTTTTTCTTTATGGTAGCTAGACAAACCCAGCTATGTTGCTTCCAAACAGAAGGTACCTTGCTCCTAGACAACTTCTAACCCAGGGAGGTGAGACCCCACCTAGAGTGCTGCATCTGGCTCTGGGGTCCCCAGCACAGGAAGGACACTGACCTGTTGGAGCAAGTCCAGAGGAGGGACACCAAGTTGATTAGAGGGATGAAGCACCTCTCCTCTGAGGAAAGTCTGAGGGAATTGGGATTGTTTTGCCTGGAAAAGAGGTGGCTTCGGGGTGACCTAATTGCAGCCTTCCAGACTAAACAATTTCTTCCCCTTCGCCAAGCACACACATCTTCAAAAAGAAAGAACATAACCTTTTCATTTCCAACAGAGAGAACATAGGACAGATATAATTTCCATCCCTATGTTCTCCCCTACTCCTTCAGCTTTTGCACATAGCTGAGGGAGGTCACAAAGATGCTTCAACAGAGGACAACAGCAAAGGTCCAGTATGTATCTACAGGTGTCTTCCCTATACCATGGAGAATGAATTATTCGTACTTTATCTGTAAAACAGTATAACCAGGGGTGAATCATCAAAACACTCTCCTTCAAGATGGAGAAACACTATAATGTTACAAAATCTTATTAATAATCATATGGCTTGATTTTATGCCACATGTGTTTATGCTGTTCCAAAATCCTAAATATATATTTTGTCACAAGAATTACTAGTTACTCACTAAATAATTCATAAGTGGCACAGGATTCCCAGCCAAGGGTAGGAAAATGTGTCAGGACTCCTAATCACACAGCACCTCCCCAGCTGTGGTGGAATGTCCCACTGGTGGCTTCAAAGAATTAAAATTATTGAAACCAAATCAAACAGATCAGTAAAACTTTCTGAAAGTCAAAGAATAAGAAACTATAGGCACTCCTCCAGAAATCCACGGGTTCACAGTGACCTTGCACGTCTCAGTGCCGAGTCTCTGCAAGTCGTTAGTCTTCATATTATTCTACTATCAAACATTATCAGCAGCACGTCCTGACAATGTGGGCTATCCGTACATCTCCTGTACATGAAAGGTGTACAAAATTATGTGAGTACAGAGAAGAGCCACCAAGATGCTTAGATGCTGGGGTATGAGGTACAAGAATCACCTGGAAGAGTACAAACTGGCTGCTTAGCAGGAACCAATCTCTCCTTGGAGGCGCACAGGGAAGGACTAAGATGCGAGGGGTACAAGTTGCAGCATGAGAAATTCTCCTAGCCTCCTGCCAGGAAAAAACAGACAACCTCCTCACCTCCTAAAGAGCAGCCTCTCCTCACAAGTCCACTGATTTTAGAGGTTCTCTCCTACTTTCCTAGCATTAATTAGAAGTAATCTATATGACACTCCATGAGCCCTGAGAGACCGCATTGTGGCACTTGCTCCTGGCCATAAAGAAGGGACAAATGGAAAATTATGGTTTCCACTAGGCCACACAACTTAAATGTTTTCTGCTCAACTGTTCTTCATCTGTGGACTTGGGGGCTCATGGTTCTGGTTTTGAATGGCATCGGACACTATTCCTGACCTACGGCGTTGCCTCAACAGCAGCACCACAGCTGTGGCACCAGCAACAGTTCAAAACACACTGGAGACAATAAAGAAGTAGCTTACAAAGAAGGAAGACCAACTATAAAAAAGCTCCTTCAAGTTTGCACAGGGGCCCCTCTGCCTATATTTCTTAGTGTACTTACGGAGCGATTAAACTACAAGGACCACTGTAATAAGGTATCCTTACTGAGATATTTATATTTTCTTTTGTCAGAATGTTAGAAAATGTGAAATATGTAAAAACTTTCTTACGAAAGGAGGTATTTTGATATTTGATCTTTGTATACTTTCAAGCCTAATCAACAAGAAGGGAGATTTAATCTGTGAAACAGACAGCAGCCCACAGGCTCTAAGTGATGTCCAGGTGTTAGACAAATTACTTGTTGGTAGAATTGTCTTGTTAAGCTTTGGGCCTGACAGGTTTCAGTGATCTCACACCTACAGGGAGGTTACCAAAGTTGGGAAGAAGGATGTACCGCTGATAGTGGACATGAGGAATGCAGAATTTATGGGCCACAGGGACATTTGACAGAACCCTCAACATAAGGAAGAAACTAATAAAACCTACCCAGCAACTGTGCTGAATCTGGGTAAAAGGTAATTCTGCAGGGGGAGATCCCATGACCAACTCACAGATCATTGACCCAAAACCCCATCGGCCCAAGAGAAGAGAAACACTGAGCATGGGACTGATTAGCATGAGAAGCAAGAGAATCATTAACCAATAGAAGATAGAACACTAATTAATAAGAGAACTGTGTAACTTGTAGCCAATGAATTAATGCTTCTGTTTGCTAAAATGAATAGTGAAAAGTTTTGGTAGTGCTGGCTTTGTGGGTTTGACACCCAGCACCCCTTTCTGCACAGAACTGTAAATAAATCAAACACCTTGACTATGTGTGTGGATTGGCCCTTTGCACACAGGGTAGAAGAATCTATTTTGGGACAACAAAAATAGAAGTTGTGCTTCTAGTGTTGGGCTCTACCTGAAACTCAGGATTTGGGGAATTCATCAAACATGTCTGTTTTACATATTTTCATAGCTCAGGACATTTTAAAATTTTAGTTTGGTTGACTTTATAATCGTAAATTCTAAATGAATAAAGGATTCAGGTACCAAAAAGAAGTTTTATCCAACTAATATTTTTTAAATTTTTATTTCAGAATTTCCAAGTACAGTTCCAGAATAATACAGAAGATGATATCTTATTTTCTTTAAATAAATACTATGGAGTTTTTTTCAGAGAGCACTAAAGGAGGCCAATCTCTTATATAGATCAGTCTTTGCCTATCTTTCCCTTCTTGTCTCGAGGGAGCACCTAATGTTGAAATATTTGATGATAGATTGTGTGAGCTCACAGTATGTGGCTGCATGAACAAACACGTGTGTGAAGATAAGCTGTACAGCAGAAAGTTTGCTGGTGTGACAAATATAAGGATCGTATATACCAAGATATACTGCTATCAGATACATTACATGCATGCAAACCACTGATGACTTCTGTTTTGAAAGCTGAAGAAGAGATTTTTTTTTCCTTGCACAGGAACCTCTGATGACAGAACAGGTCCTCATGTTTTCATTCTATTTTAAAATGCAAGCTGCTAAAGGAGGAACTGCCTAGTATTAACAGTTTCCCATCTTTCCTATCACAGGATTATATTTCCAGCAGAATTTAACTTTCCTAAGCATTACTATTTTGGCTAAACTTCTGCAAATCAGACCATAGGTGTAGTAGTGTCCTCTGCCCTTTCTGCTTCTTCCCTTGTTCTCTTACTCTAGACATCTGGGAAAGGTTTGTTTCCCATGTGTTTTCCAGCCTTCCCAAGAAAATGAAGAAGTAGGGATCAATCCCAGTTCCCTAAAGAAACTTGGAAAGTCTTAACCACAATCAAATTAATAACAGAATATACTGAATAACAGGAATTATGCAAAAATGAGTCTCTAAAACCAGACTGCTTGTGAACAAAGAAGGTGCCTTCAAGCTGCACATGAAAAACCAGAACACAGTTTTTGAAGCTCATGACTGTTTGACTTTGCACTGAAGCATCTCCTACATAGACTATCAGACTATGGCCTCCCTCATACTGGGTAACATTGATGGAATTTAGATGCCCAAATTTAGATGTTGGAGGTGTCACCTTCAGGCAGCTTTTAAAGTCAGTGAGAAAAAAACTTGCACTTCTAAGATGCAATTCATTTAGCCTGGTTTAGACACTCACCTTAAGGTCAGATGCATTGCACACCAGACATGACTATTCTCTCTCCTTGATTATAAAGTGAAGAACTATTTCAGATGCAGATATCTGAAATTAGAGGATATGGATGTCATCTTGTATATGAAGTAAATGAAACTAATTATATTGACCCTTTCTATAACGTATTAATTTCTATCTACAAATGTTGTCCTGCCTCTTCCCTGAGATCACCACAGGTGCAATAAAGTCCCGCTCTTCTATTTGTTCCACGCAAGCAGGAACCCACTAGAGTGTGCAGCATAAACTACATGATGTAAATCTTGAGAGGATGGAGAGGGAGGGAAAGATGGGACAGAGTTGTAGGAGCAAGGACCAAGGCAAGGAGAAAAGGAAGAGACAAGAGATAGATTCACTGAGAAAGAATAGAGATTGAAAACTGCTGTTTTCTCATTCAGACAAGTGGTACTCACTGAATTGGTATGCGTTCAGTATCTAATATTGTTTTCAGCACTCCGTGCATTACTAAGTGCCAACTGTACGTACCTGCATTCAATAAGAACTTGTTGTTTGTGCATCTTCCTGGGTGGTTTCTACAGTGGTGTTTTACAATAGTAATTTCCCAAAACACCGTTCTATTTTTATTTGTCACTATTTCCAAGTGTGGCTCTGACACACTAAAACCAGACGCGCCAAGACTGGCACCTAGTTTGAGTAGGATAGAACCTGCTTTTTCACAACAGTCCTTGTTTAACAGTCCTTGTTTTTTTTAATCCTTGTGAATCTGATCCATAGTAGGACTACTATGGATCAGATTCACCTGGGTACAGTAAGGTACACCATCTCTTCAAATAAACATCCAACAAAGACAGAAGCACCCAAAAAAATACCGAAAGAATCCTTGACTGTGAATGGCATGAGTCCATTAACTCACTTCTTTATTTCTTTAAGATATTTTTTCTAGTTTAAGGGAAAAAGCATGAGCAAAGAAAGCCAGCAATTCTTGTGCACCACAGCAGTCAGGAACGAGGTGCCATTCTTCTCTACCAGGATCTACCATTCATACCCTGACATCCAAGCAGGTTGACCAGGAAGGCACCAGCAGTCTTACTGGTTCATATTTTTCAGACTCTCATTTGATTTTGAAAAGGACAAAATGAAAAAAAAAGTGTTCTTCACCCTGGTGTTTACACAGCCACCAAACCCGCAGCTGACGTTAAACTCATGCAGGAGAGACAGACTACTACTTTCATGGCACAGATGTCGTTACATTTTCACAAGACAGAATTTTTTACTTCATAAAAATGCAAAACCAGAAAATGAATATTTTAGCTTGTCATCCCTTATCTTAGTATCTTTCTAGAAAGATGTATTTTTTCTAACGACCAATTTCCTCATTGGGTCACAGTACAGAAAAAAATTCAGAATAAAAAGTTCTGCTTTTAATTCTTTGATCATGAAAGCTTAAGAGATCTTCTCTCCCCTATAAAAAATTAAAATACTAAATATTTATTCCTAATGTGTTATGCTTACATTACATATTACCAAGAATTATACATCAAACCAAATTACCCTTTTCCATTTCCACTTCCCATTAACTAAGTGCTGCTAGGAACACTTGCAGAAATCCATATTCAGTCTTACAAAAGAACAAAGGTGAATGTTTCCTTTTTCTTTTTTTCAACCATAAAATGCACAAATGTGAAGTTACACATATAAAGTACATCAAATTGAGGGCTCATATTTTACTATACAAAACAGCCAGCTGTGTAACAGTTTTCTACATTTTATTCTTGTCGATCAATTGAGCTACTAATTGTCTATGTTATTACACACTCTGTTTTTCACAGGATGAAGCATTTGTTCTTCATCTTTTTCCAAAATGTGATGTTACATGTGGGCTGTGAACCATAGCTCCTTCACCTCTTCTAACACAGAGGAGTAACTTAGAGAAAGGATATGGAAGCAGGGAAGAGATACCAGATCTTGGTCTCACTGACACTTTCTCCACTCAAAACATAACGTTTCTTCACATTCAACATATCTCACGGATGTGCATGTTCCTCCCCAAGATAAGGTAAGATTCCACAGTCTAACTTTCCTTGGATGCAGCCTAATGCTGTTTCCCTTTCCTTATTTTTATGCTATTATTGAACACTTAGTAATTTTTGTTTCCATGCCAAATTACTGTTGAAAAACAGTCACACAGGTTTCTTTGCCTTCACATATTTAATATGTTGGTGAAGGTAAGCTGAGTTAATTTAATCAGGGGAGAGGAATAATAAAAACAAGGGGTGTCGCTGGTGGTAGCATTTCTAACATGCTCAGTATGAAATATCCGTGTTTCTTGAAACTGAAGAAGTAATAAGCAGCAAAAATATCCTCCTTTTTCACAGTGATTACACTGACACATTTGGGGCAAGAATCTAGCTACTGTCATTTATATGGTAGCCAGCTCATAACTGGACCAAGTAACTTGTCTGGTCTTGACCACCAAATACCAAAAGCTCCAGATTCATAGGGTAGCACACATTGTGAGAAGCACTGCTAAACAAACACACCCCAAAGATATACAGTTTTCTTTGTCCTCCTGCACTCAGCTTCCTGCTACAAAGTTCAATTCCAAGTCATCCTCTTCATTTTTACAGTTGCCATTGGGTGGAGATCATTCAGTGTCCAAACCATGACAGCTGTGTAAGGACATGACCTCTAAGGGACCAAGTAAAAATTGGTTTCACAATACGATGCAGTTATCTACGGCATGGTAACAACTGTAATTATTTTTCATTTTTTTCACTGCACCTTCTGTTTAGAGGCTCAAACTTGTAGGTATTAGCTGAAGGAAAGAGAGTCTACAAGCTTTTGCTGGAAAAAGTAATGAGAGGAGTTCATCCAGCTGCCCTGATTTAAGCGCAGACACCCATGAATGCAGGCAGTACAACACAAATTTCATAGAGACAGGAGAATGCATACTTGTAGCTTCAAGTTTAAGGGAGCTGGGATGTTTCTTTGGTTTTTATCACAAGATTTTTTTTATGTAATACTGGGTACAGCTCTTCCCAATAACTATCAACAAGGAAAAGTATTGGCTACCTGAAAAAATAACATAAGACTAGCAAAACAGCTGATGATAATTTTTAAACTGGGGTATCATATAAATAGGTGTCTTCAAACTGACAGCTGTCGTGCTTGCCATGTGCCAAACCACAGCCAAAACCACGGCAACTAATTAAGCATCTCCTATCTTCAAAATCACCCCTGTTAACAGGGTGCTTTATCTGGCCTACACAGTATTCTTGAGACCAAGCATTACAGCCTACCATTCATGTAATAAAAATAAAATACTTCAAACCATGCCTTTTGAGAAGTGCTACCATAATCTTCACCATATTTTTAAAAATGCATTTAGTGTTTTTGGCTGTATATTAAAGGCTTAGTTAATTTTTTTTTTTTTTTTTGAATGACAAGGGTGGTAGAAAGCTACACAAATAAGAAGTTTGTGCTCTCTGAAAATGACCAGCTGCAGTTAAAGATGGTGACATACATGTGTATTTTCGGGTGCTGAAGCACAAACCCAACCTGTCATCAATAGCAGAAGGATTGGTTCCCTGACCAAAACCCAAACCCCCCAGTGTTTTGTAACAGGAGTTACAACCCTATCCTTTCAGAAGACTTGCAATTATTAGAATTCTCTTGTAATTTAGGCATAGAACTTGAAAACAAACTTATGCAGTAAAAACATCCTGGTACCTGGAAGAAAAAGGAACCCATATCTAGATTAAAGAGTTGTGCCACTTCTTTTATGCCACAATTCATTTGTCCACATCTAGATATTCTGCTCAGTTTTGGGCCCCTCAACACAAAACACAGTGATAAAAAGGGAAGAGGTTGAGCACAGGGCCCTGAGATACTGAGGGGTTGGAGATCTTGCCCTGAAAAGTGGCTGGGGGAGTGGGGCTGGTTCAGCCCAGGGAAGACATGACCACAGCAAGGACCCATCACCTGCCTGCCAGTATGCATGAGAGGGTCACCAAGAGCCACGGGGCTCTTCAGTAGTGCATGGCAGGCGCAGCACAAGCTATGAATTGAAGTATGTTCCAGCCTTCTACCACGAGAAACTATTTCACACAAGGCATTAACACAGCTTGCCCAAATTTGTTGTGCAGTTTCTTTTCTTGGAAGATTTCCAAACTCTAGTGGACACAGTCCTGAGCAACTGGGATCTGAACTCACTGCCAGCCTTGTTTGGGACTCACTTCCACCCTGAGCTACACTGTGATGCCCTTCTGTTTTATCCAGCCTTTGGAAGGCAAAAGAGCGATCTGCTCCTGGTTGAGGTCACCTGCAGCATTGCCCTGAGCTTGCCCACTCAATAGCATTGTGAGATACATCATTTCCTGGTCTAAAAGTTTTGAAAAGCAGAGTTAATCTCCTCTTTTCTATAAATATGTAAACATAGGCATTATTTTTTCCATTTATAAAAGAGGTTGGTATTTAAAGTCTTCAGTAATACATTTCAAAACCAAATACAAACATCACTAGACTTTAATCAAGTTCTAACTTATACCTGATGTCTATTTTTCAGCAAGTACTAACATTTTCATACAGAACCACCATCTGAAACTTATGGATTTCTCAATTTGAACCAAACACCTGAGAGATCAATAGCTTACAACTTTTTTTTTCAAATGTAGGCAGCACTGCCATCTTCTCACTGCCCGGCTTGTGATGTTCAGATCTGAGCAGTATTGACCAAACCCTTTCCTGATGTAGCCTCAAGTTCACCATATGCTACTGTGAATTACCTTCACGTCAGAGGCTTTACTGCTCGGCAACCCCACAGTCTCACTGAGGTTCCCCATGCTGCGGCCACGGGCTGTAAACAGCCCCCGGGGAATGCCTGTGTCCCCGTGAAGCCAGCATGCACCAGATAGTCATTACTCACGGGAGACTTGGAACCACACCGGGGAGCAACAGCTACGGGGAGCACTGCAGGAGAGTGCTGTCAAGCCCTTCTCTATCATCTTCCTCCTCTACTCCGTCCAGAAAAAGTGAGCACAGAACAAGCCCGCTGCTGCAGAGGAGTAAAAGCCATTCACACACGCCAGCCGCCCTTAGGAGGCTGGTTTGGGCCAGGAAGCCTCCCCCTGCTCCGGGCACAGGGCTGACTGTTACTTATTCACACGGGCGCTGCTGTTTGTCAACACGGCTCGGGCGCCGCTCCGCCAGCAGGCTGGGG
>VZRQ01006119.1:1024216-1041183 GCA_013397975.1 Machaerirhynchus nigripectus | reverse complement strand
GGCCATTATCTTGTTGTTGTTTTCTGCTAACCCTGAGGTGTGCCCCGCGCCCCGGACACTTGTGCAAGGCGCGGGGAAAAGCTGCGCGCCCGCCCGCACCGCGCCGGGGGCTCCGCATCCTCCCTCGGCCGCCCCCCAGCCCCTCCTGATTTAAGGCGAAAAATGTGAATAAAGAAAGTCAGCTGTACAGCCGAGGGGCTCAGGAGCCAGCACACCCTAAACCTTGCAGCGCTGCTTTTTGTCTCGGTGCCCGCCACATTAATTAATTAGCTGCTTATCCCTCTCGCTGGGAATAAATTGGCTCTGACCGCCCTGCTGGCTCGTTATCCCGCTGAGGAGGACGAGGAAGGGATTCCGTCGGGAGGCAGAGCCGCTCCCCGCGGGAAGTGTCAGGCTGAGACACCTTGCAGCGGGGAGGATCGCGTCAGGTCGTATCGTGACCAGCCCCTGCCAGGACCTGGCGATCCCATGTGTTCCTCGGTGCTTTTAGGAACCTTCTCTGAAATGACCCTGAGGTCCAGCTTTCCTTAGGAAACGTTGTTGCGCGCTGACGGATACCGTCTGTCCTAAACTGCGTCTAACAAGCACGCATTTGTCTGATGTAAGGAGCTTGCAGGGCGCTTGTGGTTTTAGTTCTGATTTTTGCTTGCTACTGATGGGACATGGATGTTATAATTGTCTGCTAAAAATACTAAGATGGCATAATAAAAATGTTGGAAGTCTGTATTCTGGAAAAACTTTTAGTTCCTCATGCAATGGTAATAATCAGCCAATAATTGACAAATACTACATAAACTGATGGATATAAATTAATATAGTTTTCTTATGGTGGGAGGAAAAGGATGTGAGCAAGGCAGGGGAACACAAAATACAGAGGAGTTGGCTGAGCAGCTAAGTCTTACCTATGCCACTGTTTTACTCCAAGCAATATGTACACCTGTTTGCGGGGAAGATTCAGTTCTTTTCTGAGTTGTAATTTATTTGTTTTGTGATTAACTAAACAGAATAACCTAAAAGGAAAGTGATTTTTTTCCCAAAATTAAATATGTGTCCTGCCAAAACTGGGCAGAACTGGAAAGAAAGATAATGGTACCCTCAGGAACTGCATAAGGGATTGAGAAAAAAAAAAAGTCAGTTTCAGTAAAACAATCTATATAAGCATGAAAATTGTAGAATCACAGAACACTTGAGGTGGGAAGGGACCTCTGAAGGTTGTCCAGTGCAGCCCCTGCTCAAATAGAGTCAGCAGGAGCAGGCTATCCAGGACCATATCCATTTGGATTTTAAGTATTTCCAAGGACAGAGACAGGACATCTGACGGCAGGTAGATGCTGTCCTTGATGGATGGCTAGGAACAAAGCAGAAAGTTCTGTCTGCTATATCTGGATAGGATTTTTGGACACTGGGTAGACATTGTAAAGATTCAAATAGATATACTTCTCTTATTTTAGCCTAAAATTATTCGTTTCTATTTCCTTGGCTAGGTAACTACAGCTGTCATAACCATGGCATTTTCTGACATTCACCACTGAAGAAGCCAGATAAATATATTACTAGGTCGGTGTGCTACATTTCCATTTAGGTGTCAGTTTTAATTGGGATTCTGCTGTGCCAGAGCAAAGGTAAATCAACTGGTGTTGGTGAACCACTTCACCTAAACAGCACTGGAGAGAAAGGAGTCTGGGCCACTGCAGTTGTGGTGTGTCTTCTCCCTGCCACTCTACCCTTTATGTACCTTGAGTTCATGGCAGACCAGGCAGATGAGGGTATGTTCAGCAGACCTGTGCTACTTCATTCCATACCAAAAAAAAAAAAAAAAAAAAANAAAAAAAAAAAAAAAGATGTGTTTGGCCTGAAAGCATACAGTTTAAATGACAGAAGAGTGACAAGGGAGAAGTGCAAGGCACATGTTTTTTCAAATCCTCTTAGATTACCTTGGCGGGGTCTGCATTAGCATCAGCACTAGCACCCAAGAGTACCTAGGAAATGTGCAGTTACATATCTCTCTGGAGAGACACATATAAGAAATGTGCATTCCGCATAAGCCTTGAGGTATCTGACATTTGTGCTTCAGTGCTAACATACCCTAAAAAATCCTGATACACAAAAGTAAGTGAAGGGGTTTGGTTGTTAATATTTTTCAAACTTTGGGCAAAATTAAAATCTGGTTGTTAAATATGGCAGTGTCAGAACAATGTGTGATTTCGATCCAAACATATCTCTGGAGGCCCAGTACTTTTAGTTGTACCTGACTGATGTAAAAGGTTTGGATGTCCTAATTCAGGAAAGGCATTTTTACGACCATTAGTTAAGATAGACATTTGTAAGAATGAGCCAGTCATTTAGGAAACTTTAAATGATGGTCATGTTTATACCAGCAGCCAGTCTATGTCAATTTAATCCAGGCACATGCAACAGAACAAGTCAGTCTAGCTTTATCTGAACCAACACAATTTTGCAACAGTTTATAGTACTTCATACCTTAGAGAGGTATTATGCAACAAATTATCCTTCTCCTGTTTGGTATCATTCCAGCATGGTGAAAAAGAAGATGTTTGAGTATCTAGATCAGACTTTGCCATACTCAGTATCTGTCTAGTTTGACTGCAACTTGTATGTGAGATTTTAAAAAAACCAAAAAACCCCCAGACCTGAAACATGTTAATATTGGAGTAACAAAGATAATCCGATAAATACAGACTCGATATCTTTGAAGTTGTTACAGAAATCAACTAACACACAGGTTGAGATAACACTGTTTATTCAAATAATTGATCCTTCCTTTTTGTATTTTCAAAACAGAAAAAATCACTATTCTAATATAAAACTATTCCAATAGCTCTGAAATAAACAAACAAACCTCCAATCTAAAGCCCATACACAAATTACAGAAAAATAGGAATGGATTATCATCAGCTTTGTCATCAAATATTTTTTCTTCTTTTCCAATACAATAGAGGTGTGAAATTTCCTTCAGAAATGGTACAGGCATGCAAACATTTGAGATACCAATAACACACTGTCAGAATATATGAAGACTGCTTTGGATTCTCACACTTTGGGGTTGGTGGTAAAAGAACAATAAAGCACACAGGGGCCAAAATCCTGCCTGTGTCCCACATAAAACACGTAAGTCCCAAACTATGGTCCTGAAATCCCACATTCATTTGACACCTAACCCTGCGGGCACTTAAATTCCAGGGTTGCCTCCCTGTTTGTCTTGAAAGTGCCCCAGGTACTTAGGGATTCACTTCCCCACATGCTCAGAATTGCCTCAGTCTTCAGAGGACTGAGTGTCGGGTGCCTGTTTCTTGCCTAAGTCTGACAAGGAGCTAAAAACTAGGTATTGCTTGGTCTGACTCTCTGCTGGGACTCCCTGTGGTTGCGTATTTGGATCTTATTTAACGCATGCAGTAACAGCAGGCTCCGTACAAAGTGCCATATTGGCTTCCATTTTTTTCCAGGAGTTCCAGGTATGATATAGAAGTAGTGATGGAAATGGTAGCCTTAATTCAGGAATATCCTACGTACAAGAATATGTTCTATCTCACAGTCACATCACCACTAACGTTTGTTTTCTGGCACAACAAGAGACTAGAGGTTCCCCAGCCACCTCTGAAAAGATGAGTGAGTCCCACTCCATGCCTTGAAAAGAAAAGGCATAAATTAATGTCCTCAATAAATTATCAGACATGGCGGGATGTGGGTGATCGCTCCTGGGGGTTAAAGACAGCCTGGAAAATGCAACTAAATATTACAACCAGGAAACCCAAGGCTAGGAACAAATTATTTCAGGAGCGTGGCAGCCAGAACCGTAGCAAGAGCAGTATGTAGGAAGCCTGGGAAGCAAAGAGACCCTTAAAACAAATAGCAGTGCAAACCCCTTAAAGGTAAGCAACTCCATGTCACAGGGACAGACTTTGGAAAAATGGCAATAGCTTGACAGAGAGTAGGACTAAGGAATCTGGAAGCAAGACACAGTGATGTGAGCTTCAACCAAGAAGTAAATTTGGAAGTCAAGCATTTCTGGGATTGCCTTATGTACCTGGTAGGTGGGGCAAAACATCACTCAGGCTCAAAGGGCAATCATTACTGGCGTGCCAGTTGCCATGACTTACCCTGGTCTGTCTGGTGTGGCTGGATTACCTGGGGGCACACACAGGGGAGCACATAGGCACTGCAGCTCAAGTGGATGGAAGCACCTCAGGCTCTGAGGACATTTTGGAGTTGGGCTGATTTACATAACCTCATGCTCTGAATTTGTTCTTGTACGCACTGTGTGATTACTTCAGGCAGCAATTTAGATTTGCGTGTTGGATGCTTTTGGTCTTGTTTTAAGTTGCCTGGTTCCCATCATGGTTAAATTTGGGATATTTGGTATTTAGGTTCATCTGTGAGCTAATACCTCTCTTGAAAGCATGCAATGCCCATCTCTTAGGTGCTAGTTATTGATCAGATAAGTCAAAAATGGATGTGACTCCTATCAGGGTCAATATTTCACCTTCATTTTTCTGATAGCTTTGGCTTAATTTATAACCTAGTTATTAATGAATAGTTCTGCCAAACCCATTCATACTCAAAGATTTTTATTCTGTAAACTGAGCATTCCACAGCAGATAGGTGTGGGTAGAATTTTTAATGGGAAATTAACATGTTCAATTAATCGATTCAATATTAGCATGGTTTCTTATTTTTGCTGTAGAATGCCAAAAATTATCTGAGCCTTTGAGTTGCTAATATATTTGCATAGATGAAAAGTGTCATATAGACCTCCCTGCTACCCATACACCTCCTTTCAGCTGCTCAAAGAAGAGTCCTATAACTCATATTTTGGCCTTTGAAGAGTCTTGCATTAGAATCCTACAGCTCAAGGGAAGCAAGCAGAATAAGTCATGTATATAATCCATGGGGTTTTATAACTTCAGTGCTCACTCATTAGAAGTGTCCCACAGCAAGGCCAAGGTGCAGCATGTGATCTTTGACTTTAACATGAAATTTTACAGTGCTAACCCGAGCCATTGTAGGTTTTTGTAACATACAAGTGAACTACTTCTGCATCAGTTACTACCTCCACATAATATTCCCATCATTGATGCTAATAGTGAGAGTGCCCTGTTTGGTTTCAATGCTAGGTTCAGCCCATAAGTCCAGGCAGATAGCCAAGTAGATTTCAGTTATGAAATGTTCAAGAGTTCCCTGTGTTGAATATCCCTCTTATTCTTGCTAATACATCTGTGGCAGTAGTTTTCATTCCTTCTGCAATCAGTTCCCAGGGAAAAAAAAAGCCTCACAGAAAACATTTCTTTCAGGGATTTTCTTCTCTGTTACCTGCCAAGTGCTTTTCTCATTCTGTTAATGACAGTCCAATGTTAATTTTCTTCAATGATAACTATCTTTTATTGAAATGCAGTGTCAGTACAAAGCCAAGACAACGCCTACAACTCACCTACAAATCACTTCATTCTTGCTCTGAGTATCAAAGTATTTTGTTTTTCTGCACACCTGTAAAAATGGATGTTTCCTCTGTGCATTTTTCAACTTACAGTTCCTTCAAAGCTTTCAGTCTTTGGATTTACCAGTTTGCATAAAGAGTTAAAATAAAGATTCAGAGCCTGGTCTCAAGCTGAGAACTAATGTCTGCAAAACACTTTAAGTGTGCTATGTCAACATGCATTCAATATGGCGTTTATTTGGCATCTGAGGTTTTTCAATAAGGAGGTTTTTTCCTCCCCAAAACTGTAAGAGGGGAAGATAAAACAGCTATGAGAAAACAGACTATATAACTAGTCTGACACAAATGCTGTGGATGCTACTCAGAGGAGAGAACATTCCGTGTTGTGGCTACTTTCTTTCCCATCTTGGTGGGAAAGGAGGAGGGAGGTGGGACATGCTGTTTCTCAAGGGAGCAGAATGCCACTGATTGGTAGCATCATCAATGCTACTCTGTGCAACAGGGGCTCCAGCCTCCTCTGGAGTTTGATTAAAAGGAAAAAAAAGGATGTGAATTCTAGCACTCTGTTCTCCTGTAGTCACAGTTTAAAGGTATACTAGTAAGACCATAAATTAATTCAATTAGAAAAACACCACAAATTAACATAATCATGAGGCATTAGGAATATAATACTGACAATCTGTTAATTTACTGCTTAACATCAAGATGCGCTTATGTTTTCCTGAGTAGATATAGCTTGGCTGAAATGTATATATTTCTAGGCTAATATTTTATGGCTTTGTTTCTCTTGCTTTCCACTTTTGCACTGGTTAGTGTACATAGTTCTGCTACACTTCCATGCTTGCACAAAAGCAAAGCTATAGGTCATGTTCTTCTTCGGTCTAAGTTTTTGATTATTACCTAGGTTGAAATTGATTTGTCACCTTAAAGAATAATTTTTGTTTGACTAAATCAGCAATGGCATTCTGTTATATTTTCATCATATTCTCATGGAGATCTATCAGCCAGCATGGCTTAAGTTAGGATAGGATCTTTCTCTTTCAATTTTTAAGAAGGAAGGCAGA
The DNA here is from genome assembly GCA_013397975.1 of Machaerirhynchus nigripectus. NCBI lineage: Eukaryota > Metazoa > Chordata > Aves > Passeriformes > Dicruridae > Machaerirhynchus > Machaerirhynchus nigripectus. The sequence continues at coordinate 1,034,667 of VZRQ01006119.1, read as the reverse complement.
AACTACCAGGAAATTTAAAATTTATTATTTCGTAGAGGTTCTAGGTATATTACTAAATCAATAGCCCTGAAAATTAAAGACATAATTACCAGTTATGTATAATCACTCATACTGCTTAACAGATGGGCTGGGAAATGAACAAACATGAAGGAAGGTGCTCTCTATCTTCAACAATTTACAGTCTAAAGCCAGTGTGCTAAAGAAATGAAACGTAAGCACAACTGATTAAATTGCTATGGGATATGAGCGTCCTGTGACAAATCCAATAGCTATCCAGTCTTCTGTAACCTAGTTGGGTGCTAAAGAATCTGCAAGTAAATATTAAGCTGACCAGATGTAATTAAAAGTATAACTGTTCCTATGTATCTGCAGATAATACAGGAGCATTACTGTCTGTAATCGAAATTGAAACTGTCTGTTCATAGTTATGTTTACCAGTCACTTCTTCCTCCTGTGTATTACACAGGGTCTATAATATAGATCCTATGAAAACCATCAGCCTCTGTGCAGCCATCTGCTCTGTCCTCTTTCCAGATGAATCTAAACCTTGCACTGTCCCATGAAAAGTTATCCGAAGAGGAGGTGTTGAAACAGCCTGATGAAACAAACCAGTTATTGTGAGACCCAGGGAGTAGAAGCACGAAGTGGTAGAGCTGTTCATCAGCATTTGCTTTTCCCAGGATAATCAGCTGCGATTACAGAGAATAAGGTTGTAATATTTAAAACAAACACGGAGAGTGACTGTGAGAATGTGGGTCAGTGAATTTCTACCATTAATAAACAATAATTAGGGAGTTATCTATCAGCTGTTCCACAAAAAGATAAATGAAGGAGAATGAGTAAGCTAAGCTAAGTCTTTATAAACATACCCCTCCCAATAAGTTATCAAGGAAACTACACTATTATGGGTTCAGGAAAAAAAAGACAAGCAGAAAGGGTAAGAATAATTAATATGAGGTGAAACAAGGAATGGACTTCCTTAAACTTCTCTAATAAGACTATTCTTATTTAAAAGACTTCCTTCTCTAGGGGCCAGAGTACCCACCTGCAGGTCAGGCCTGCTGTCAGAATGCTGATTGCTTGTCCTGGGCCCTGGTGTGGGACACCACAGAAGGACCAACAGTGTCTTAGGATTATTGCTATTCATTACACCCTTTTCACTGTTACTGCGTCCTTACCCACCTGGGCACAAGTGTTGCTGTCAAAAGAGACCTGGAGCAGATCAAAGACAACTGCTGTGCTCTGAGCTGTGGTAAAGGGCCAAGCTGGTGTTCCTCTTTGACCCTACCAGTTAAGGACATGGGCTCAACAGGATGTATTACGCAGATCAAAGCCAGTGTAGCTGGTGTCACAGGGAGAGCCTTTGGCTTCTATGTCCATGGATTATCTTCTGGGAGAGAGGACTGGTGGGAAGTGATGGCACCAGCATAAGAAAAAAAGGCAAGAGCATCTTTCCCAATAGTCTTGCTGTTGAGAAAGGTTTCTAAGCAGGTTCATCAAAGTATGCAGATCAAAGCCTAAAAACAAGTGGGGAAAAAAAGGTTGAATTTAAGATGCTAAGGGAAGCAAGGGAGGTACATAGCAAAGACCTGAACTTCAGGAGAGTGGACTTCATCTTGGTGAGGGAAGAGGTCTGCAGGAATAACTGAGGAGCCAAGAAAGAAAAGGTCTTAACATCAAATCTCCTTGAAGCACTAGAATGGCCCATTGTGACTGTACAAGAAGACAGGTAGATGTGGCCAGAAGCCAGACTGGCTGAGGAGGGAAATCCTAGCTGAGCTCAGACATGGAAAGGAGGCTACCAGGAAATCTAGAAGCATCACCCAGGCATTCAAGAGTTGAATGAGGAAAGCCACACAGCTGGGGTAAAAACCACCAAGGAACATATGGGACAACAAGAAGAGCTTGTACAGATAAGCAGCCCTGAAAGAAAGGTGAAGTAAAATGCAAGCTCGCTGTTAAATAGTGCAGTCAAAATAGAAAGGATGTGGTGACAAATTGCATAGAAAAGACTGGAGTACTTAATGTCTTCTTTGCCTTTTTTTTCACTGCCAAGGTCAGGTCTCTGAGCCTAGTAGCAAATTGTGGGGACTGATGCCCTACCCATCCTACAGGAAGATCAAGTTAGGAAGAATTTAAGTATTTCTGGACATAGGACCAGAAAAGATGCATCCATAGAAGTCGAGACAGCTGATGTGTTTGTGAGGCTCCTTTGTCACTTTTGAAAGGCTGTGGCAATAGGGGGAACTCCCCAGTTGCTGGTTAAAGACAAGTATCACATCAATATTTTTAAAAAGTCAAGAAGGAAGGTCTACAGCATGGTCAGCTCCTGGGAAAATGAAGGAACAAGTCCTCCATATTTCAGACACATGATGGACAGAAGGATGACTGGAATCAGCCAGCAGAGATTTATCAAAGTTAAATCATCCTTGACCAACCTGACTGCCTTCTATGATGAAATGGCTGGCTCTGTGGGTGAGAGTAACAGATGTAGCTTATCTAAAGTAAGACTTTGAACACTGTCTTTTGTAGTGTACTGGTAGCTAAACTGAGGAGGTGTGGACTGGATGAGTAGACTGCAAGGGTAGTGAAAAACTGGCTGGACTGCTGGGATCAGAGAGTAGTGGTTAATAATTCAATGTGTATTGGATTTTCATGCCAAGGTTTTGGTAGCAGGGGGGCTACAGTGTTCTTTTATGGGAAGGTGCTGTAAACTTCCCCCATGTCCTACAGAGCCAACACCAGCCAGCTCCAAGGTGGACCCACTGCTGGCCAGGATCAATCCCATCAGCTATGGTGGAAGCACCTCTGGAATAACAGATTTAAGAAGGGGAGAAAACCACTGCAGAAACAGCAGCAGAGGAGTGAGGAATGTGAGAGCAACAACCCTGCAGATGCCAAGGTCAGTGGAGAAGGAGGGGAGGAAGTACTCCATGTGCTAGAGCAGAGATTCCCCCATGGCCCCTGGTGCAGACAATGGTGAGGCAGGATGTCCCCCTGCAGCCCTTGGAGGTCCATGGTAGAACAGACATCCCCACCTGCAGCCTGTGGAGGAGCCTATGCCAGAGCAGGTGGATGCCCAAAGGAGATTGCAGCCCTGTGGTAAGCCGACGCTGCAGCAGGCTCCTGACAAGGCCTGTGGTTCCATGGAGAGGAGTCCACGCTGGAGCAGGTTTCTGACAGGACCTGTGNTCAGTGGAGAAGGAGGGGAGGAAGTACTCCATGTGCTAGAGCAGAGATTCCCCCATGGCCCCTGGTGCAGACAATGGTGAGGCAGGATGTCCCCCTGCAGCCCTTGGAGGTCCATGGTAGAACAGACATCCCCACCTGCAGCCTGTGGAGGAGCCTATGCCAGAGCAGGTGGATGCCCAAAGGAGATTGCAGCCCTGTGGTAAGCCGACGCTGCAGCAGGCTCCTGACAAGGCCTGTGGTTCCATGGAGAGGAGTCCACGCTGGAGCAGGTTTCTGACAGGACCTGTGGTCCCATGGAGAGGAAGCCACACTGGAGTAGGTTTCTGACAGGACCTGTGGTCCTGTGGAGGGGAGTCAATGCTGGAGCAGGATTGCTGGCAGGACTTGTTACCCTGTAGCATACCCATGTTGGAGCAACTTGTTCCTGAAGGACTGCACCCCATGGAAGGGACCCACGCAGGAGCAGTTTGGCTGGCAGGACTTGTTACCCTGTAGCATACCCATGTTGGAGCAACTTGTTCCTGAAGGACTGCACCCCATGGAAGGGACCCACGCAGGAGCAGTTTGTGGTAACTGGTGAGTGATCTCTCTCTGTCCTTATGTTAACCCATGGGCCTTTCATTACATTCTCTCTCCCCTGTCCAGCTGAGGAGGGGAGTGATAGAGTGGCTTTGGTGGGAACCTGGCCTCCAGCCACAGTCAACCCATCACAAAGCCATGTAACACGTTTATCACTGACCTGGACAACGAGCTGGAACACACACTTGTTGGGGCTTTGGGTGTTAAAAACAGGGCGGGATGGAGTGATTGATATGCTGGAGGGCTGAGCTGTTATTCACAGGTATCTCAGCAAACAAGAGGATGGAAGAATCCTGGAGTTCAAGAGAGGCAAATGCAAACTTCTGTGTAAGCAGTGAAAATCAAGCATGTACTGGGCTATGTCAGACACGGTGTGGCCAGCAGCTCATTGGAAGGGATTTCCAACAACCCTCCCCTCCCTCAGCACCTATGAGGCCACTAGTAATTATACTTATTATGGAATAAGATAGATGTTAGGATTTTTACATTTTTCACCGTCAACTCGAACACCCATTCTCTTATTTTTATGCATCTTACTTTTTTGTATTCTTACTTTTTTCCCTGAGAAATCAGTGATTTAATAGCTAACTCATATAGCAATTGTTGTACAAATACAGCCAAGAGGAAAAGAAAACCAGAAAAACTTGCATCCAGTATTGATTTTAAATTCACTAAAAAGTCTTTGTAAATTTAAATCTCTATAACACACTTTATTAGTGGAGAAACAAAGATATATCAAAGCTTCAGAACTGGAGTTATCACCACTTTAGTACTACAAAATTATCAAAGTGAATTTGGACTCACTGAGAAAAATTCTTTCCCTGGGTAAAACTACTGAAGATTATCCAGTCATACTAAAAAACCCCCTTTGTCTGCAACAGAGAAATCCTGTATTGTATTACAAATCAGTACTCTTTCTTTTCAGAAATCTAAGAACAAAACTGTGGTCTATGTCAGATGTACTAAGACACATACATTTACTGAGAATAGAAAATTACTTTTCTGAAGCCTTGATGACTTGGATGGGCAGGGAATCTAGGCTGGTGTCTCTGTGTCACACTTGGCACAGTGTTTATCCATGAACCTGTATGATATTTGGTACTTTATTGCAAGAGTAAGTCAGGTATCATCGTTTAGCCAATAGACCAGGTTGTAACAAGTATAACTCAGATGCTTGGAATTATGCAGTGTAACACAGAAAAGGAATTAAGTCCTTGTAGAAATGATTTTAATATGGAGCTGTACAGCAAGAAGTCTTTTTACCGAGGTATAAAAAGATTAGTCGTCAACACACAGCAGTTAATTCTGGTTTCAGTTCTGGGAGTTCCCAAGAGCTGGGTGACACACAGGTGCTTAGTGTCTTCTTGTATCAAGGGCTGGACTGCCTGTGTCTCAGCAGCTGACATTTCAGTGGTATTAACAAGGTAGGTTATTGGTGAAATCTCTTCTTGCCTAAAAGTAAACAACCTGAAGGCTGTTCCAACTGCCAAACAGCACAGGATTATTGTATTATCTTCCTTCTACTTTTGTGTTACTTTCTGGCTGTGCTGTGACTCAGCACTAGGTTAGTACAGATCCTTGGTCGTAAATGCCTAAATTTATGTATCAAACATAGATGGAGCCAAACCTGTCCCATACTGAGATAGTACTGACAAAGCCATTAACCTTTTTGTCAGTATTCCCAACATCAAAAACAGATGCATTGGTAATATCATCCTACCACCTTTTGAATACCTCTCTTTGATAAGTAAGAATACTTGACAGAATAAGTATTACTCAGTTAACATGCAGAGGGGTAAAAATCTATCAAACTGAACAATTGGCTGTTGGCATTGTCAACATATTTAAAAATAAAGCTTATGATCTGATCTACATGCATAAGAAATCCCAATGTGTACATATTGTAACATTTTAAAAAGTGGTATTTCCCTTCCCCCTCACTAAGAACAAGACGTCTCCACGAACCTACAACAAAACCAAGAGATTTTGTTCAAGGTAAACAATAAGCAGCAGACCTAAAACTAGGATTTCCTAATGTCCAGTCACTTGGTTTAGCAATACAAGATTTTTTTGATAGTCTGAAATATGACTTTGGAATTTAAGTTAACACCAAAATAGGAAATGGGGGTTGGAACCAGATGATCTTCAAGGTCCCTTTCCAATGTAAATCATTCTGTGATTCTATGAAATTAGCAAAGTAAAAAAGAGTTAACAACTGTGAGTGAAAACTAGGACAGTTATCAGCACACCTCAGTTATTTAGACAAGAAAGAGTTTAAAACCAGTGTAGAATATTTCCAAATACATTCACTGTTACAGGAAACAAATATTAGTAGGTGAGGAGAGCATGAAAAGAGAATTACATCCAGATAACAGTGATTTTTTTGGTCTCACAAACTTATAAATTAAAATTGTATCTGGAAAACATTAAGTGCCATCTTGTAATATTTCCAGGAAGTTCTCAGATGAATGAATCAGCTTCTCATGTAATTAATCAAATTAACTATTCACTGGGAGTAGGCAACAATGAACTATTTAGCTGGATATAAATAGCAGCTTTATGAGTTTCATTTGACTCTTACTCACTGTTGCGTGTTAAAAGGTGTACATTAATGATTCTCACAACCTGGTTTTATTTACACACTCAAAAGACAATAGCTAGAAAATTAAAGTACGTTTTGCTTTCTATTGAAAACTGTTAGGGAAGTGAAGGGAAAACAGCAATAGTGATTGCTGATCAGTTGCTAATAAAACAATACTGGAACAGGTTAAGTTTCACATATCTGTGTGTTTTGCCAACGATTTAATGGAGTCAGTGCTTTACAGACAGAGGAGGCAGGACTGAATAATTGGGATCTTTTGGGAATAATTGGGAACCTGCCAAGGCTATTTGCTATACATACATGTATGTATAACATATGTAAGTATATACATTATATACTTACAAAGTATCCTTACTTGGTGGTACGTGTAGGTGACACAAAACACCAATTCTATGAAAGCACCATTAAATTCATTCTATGTGATCAAAGCAATGAATATCAGGTATCCCAGTTCTAGCAAAATACAGAGGAAAATAGTATTTCACGTTTTATTTCAGGTAACTTTTCAGCAGTCAGATACTAGCATGATTTGCCTTTACTAATATGTTCTAACTTTATAGTTACTCCTGCTTTGAGAAGGGGTGTTGGCCTAGATGTCAGGAAAGAACTCCAGAGGTCCCTTCCAGTGTAAATTATACACTGATTCTGCTTACAAATCTTCATCTGCACTACCATTACACAAAAACATAACTGCCCACAAATATGTAAACCATCTGTTCCATTTATCTTATTTTTATTAGAATTAATGCATCTTTAATTATAATCCTGTTCGTTACAAGCATCTTCACATTCCGTATGTACTCAATAACAGGTATTTTGATTCAGGTGCCATTAGGCAATGACTCACTGACTGGTGTCTGATGATGACGTTTAAAATGAGGGAATACTGCTTGAGGATCTTTGGAACTGGAAATATGTTTATTGAGCTCTTCCCCTTCCAGTTTAGACCAGTCCACTGTGCCAAGTGATGGTGCAACTTCAAGCATTAGATAGCAATATGGAAAACAATATGTCAAATAGGTAATTCCCTTTTTATTGTATTTATTTTGACTTTACATCCTAGCAATTATTTTTAACGTTTGGATTTAGATTCTTTATTTGTAGTCATAATAACAGCAAAGCTGGCATTCACTTCAGGTTAAGTTTATTTGTTCAGTAGTCAATTGTACCTCGTGTGTTTATCTACAACCAACTTTGTTTCAGTAGCAGAGCCTCATTCACCTACAGAAATAACTATTATCTTTAAAATGTCACATGGACAATGTATCTTGCTGTATCTGTGCCTAGTAACTACATCAACAGGATGTTTAAATAGGAAGATAATTTAAATAGAAAGTTATCTCACTTCATAACTTTACTTTATAACTTAATTGTTTTATTCTCTATCTGACTTCTAGTATCTAGATCCAGCAAAAGACTTGGGTGCTCCATGGAGTTCAGTTTTCAGCCTATGAAGTGGAATCCATATGCCTGAGTCAGGTGCTTCTGTTCCTTATATTATACCTGACAGAAAAATGCAAAAGTAAATGTTTAATCTGTTTGGTAGTCATCATTAGTAATCAACAGAATGCTGATTATGCCATCTAGCTGGCCAGTGTCATGCTTCAAGAACTGTAGCAGTGGGGGTTAAGTAAGACCTCAGGAGGTGAGCACAGGCAGCATCTTGGAGTCACACCCTAACAGTATCACTGATAATAGCCTGCAGACTCCTGCCTGCCTGTGAGAAAAAAATCCCCCGGCATCACTTTTAGTGATGCTGCTACGACGATCAGCCAAACCCTTCAGCCTACAAACCCTACCAAAACCACCCTTTTCTGTAAGTTTTCTTCGAGAACTCTGAGAAGATCATAGAAGGAAAGGGCAAAGACTAAACCCGTGGTTCTTCTTGATTTCCTGCAGGATTATCCATATGTGCAAAGTTTTCCGAAAATCTGCAAATCTTGTAACCAGGAAAAATCCTTGTAAAAATATTTTTATTTTTTTGTCCGGTCAGTCAGGGTTTTCTGTTTGTTTGTTTGTTTGTCTGTTTTCCCAATGGTGCTGGCATCTCACAGCAGCTCCTCTGGTCAGTGCATCCTCCTGAGACTGGTTTCAGCAGACCTGTAATGGCATTAAGGGGATTCCTTGCAGAAGCAGAGAAGCCTTTAGTAGTGTGCAGTGCTTCCAGGTTGGATGTCCCTGTAATTTTGGGATCAGTTCTGTGCAGGTGTCCTGCCATTTCTGGTCTGCAAAACAGTCATTTCCACACCATCCACACTAGTTAAAACTGCTGTGAGTTTTACTCATATACTCAATACTTCTGGAGGAACCTCTCCCCTTCCACCATCATGCCCAACACATGCAAGGTGAGTGTAGTTGCCCATATTCAGGAGTGTGAGGGAACTGTTCCCTTCAGAGCTTAAAGCCCTTGCAATATCACACGTGCTCTGTGCCTTCTTTCCCTATCCTTAGGGTAGGCAGTACCAAATACTAAGTTTTCTTCAGGTTTACAGCAGTTTACCTGCTTTTTTAACTAATGTGTCACAAAAAACTTCGGAGACAAGGCAAGGAAAGCTTCCTTGTGTATGTCCCAAATCACAAAAGTACCACAGCTTAACTTTTTGCTTATAGAGCACTAGCAAAAGAGGTAATTTTTTTATTAGGGCTCATGTTTGGAACATTAGGTTTTATCAAAAAGAAGTCATCATAACAATCTTATTTAAACTGGAAAAAAAATTTAAATGAGGTTTTCAGACTTTTCTAATCCTTCAGATGACTGAAAAAACACTAGAGTTCTGCATACTGTTGAATCAGCAACACACGAACTTATTAAAATGCCAGTCTTTGGCTAAACCCCACCAAAACTCCGTAATAACTGCAGTTAGTTCCCGAATTCCCGAAAACTCCTTCAGCAGCCGTGGCCACTGCATGACATCTGGTGGCCACAAGGCAGCATGGCCAGAACGTGGCACTACTGAAACTGCAGCGTGAGCATTTGCTAAAACCACACCATAAAGTCAGCTCTGCTCCAAATGTGCCAAAACTCCCGCTCTGAGACGTTTGCTGCAGTTGTACGTCTTGCCACGGAACAACCCAGCTTTGACAACTGCAAGTGTGTAGCACAACAGGATACTTATTTTCCTTGGAGTTGTGATGTTTCCTGCCACGAGTGTTGTTCTTCCCCTGCACTCCTACAGTTGAAGGACATCGAGATGGGGACTTGCAGGGCGACAGAATTGTGCGAGATGTTCTTTGAAATGCAGAGGTGGCATTCACTGTGAACTTGTGCCCACTGAGCTGATAAAAACCAATCCAGAATGATGCTTTGGTATGTAAGAGATGTCACGCAGTGGCAACAGGTACTCCTCATCCTCCTGTGATCATGGTATAAAGTCAAAGCATTATAGAATACGAAGAGTTGGAAGGGATCTTAAATATTATCTAGTCCCAATCTGCCCTGCCATAGGCGAGGACACCTCCCACTGAACCAGGTTGCTCAAGACCTTATCCAACCTGTCTGGGAACACTGCCAGGCTGGGGCATCCCTGAGCAACCTATTCTAGTGCCTCACTACCCTCACAGTAAAGAGTTTCTTCCTAATACCTTACCTAAATGTCCCATCTTTCAGTTTATACCCATTCCTCCTCGTCCCATCACTACAGTTCCTGATGTAGAGTGCCTTTCTGGCTTCCCAGCAGATCCCCTTCAGATACTGGAAGATTGCCATGAGGTCTCCACACAACCTTCTCTTCTCCAGGCTGAACATCCCCAACTGTCTCTGCCTGTCTTTGTAGGGGAGGTACTCCAGTCCTCTTGTCAACTTTGTGGCCTCCTCTGGACTTGCTCCATCTATCACGGTGGGTAAGTTCTACTACAGAAAAAGTCACAGAATATTCTGAGTTGGAATCCAACTCCTGGCCCTGCACAGACACCCTATAAAGTCACACGATGTGCCTGAAAGCATTGTCCAAACGCTTTTTGAACTCTGTGAGGCTTGGTGCTATGACTACTTCCTCGGGGAAGTAGAAAAAAGAACAATCGCGTAAGAGAAAACAGACTAAGTGCTCAAAATCCTCAAACGCGCCGTCTATCGGCTGAG
>VZRQ01006119.1:981622-1024085 GCA_013397975.1 Machaerirhynchus nigripectus | reverse complement strand
GCCCCCCGGCCCTGCCGGTGCCCGGGACAGCACGCCTGGCGCTGCCGCCGCGGCGCTCCCCGGTCCGGCCCCGTGGGGCGGGAGCGCCGCTGATTCACCTCGGGCGGCTGCCGGCAGTGAGGGAGGGAGGGAGGCGGGCAGACAGACGGATAGACAGATCCCACGGGGTTCTGGCCGGGCCCTGGACACCCCCGGGTCTCAGCGCGGCTCTGGGCGATGCTGGGGCCCGTCCTGCGGCCTCGGTGACCCTCTGGGCCGGTCCCCGGCCGCGCCGGCGAGAGCCCGGCTCGTTTCGGTGTTCCCGCCCGCCCGTCTGCGGACACGGGCTCTGCCCCTGGCACCGGGGCCTCGGGGTGCGGGAGCTGCCGGCTGACTGCGGGGCGGTAACGGGAAAGGACCTTTTGGCTCTGCGGCTGGGGCCTGATGCAGCTTTAGGAGATGCTCATTTACGTTTCACTCCTTATCCACCATGTGTTTGTAGTTGGGAACTTAAATCATCCCGTTCTTTGTACCAAGTGGTGCATTTAATGCCCCGGTGACAGCGTTGGTCAGCCTGCAGGAACGTAGTTATGGGAGGACCTTTAACAAGATGTATTTTATTTGCAGTCGTGCTGACTTGGTTTTTTTTTGGGGGGGTGGCGGGGGATGGGTTACAGTTGTAGCTGAAGAAACAAACTCATCTACATGTGCTTCACTGTCCATTGGAAGAATGACAGATGATAAAGATGTACTTCGAGATGTGTGGTTTGGGAGAATACCGACCTGTTTCACTCTGTATCAGGATGAGATAACTGAAAGGGAAGCTGAACCCTACTATGTGAGTATGACAAAGGTAGTCACAAATAGTCCAGTGCCGTGGTTATGTTTGTTTCCTTCATTCTCATCACGTGTACAACTGCATGTTGTGAAAAAACCCAACTTTTTTTCTTACTATTCCTGGTAGCTTCTGAAAGTAAGCATATAACCATGCTGTGTGACTTTTGTCTTTCTTCACAGCAGATTGAAAACTTCAGGCTTGTTCCACTAGTGAGAGAAACTTATCACAGATAATTAAGATCTTTGAAAAAATTCTGAGAAAGTCAGTGAGTGTCTAGGTAAAGGACGAGGTTGTGTGTGAGTTTGTATGTTCTTGGATAATGAACAATTGAAGGGAGAGTACTTCTATGTTAATGCAGAAATAATATAGTCAGAGACTTATGAAGTCTTAAACATTAAGGCTGGTCATCTATGTAACACAAACTCATAATGAACACTGGCTCCGTGGATGACTTCTGCTCATTTTCCTTTCTTTAAATGCCAGAGGCCATGAGAGATCTAGCTCAAAAGTAAGAAAAGCTACTCAGAGCACTGTGTGAACAGGATTGCTAGCTGATGATAAAAAAAAGGATGATGGATGTATTTGAGTTGTAACATTGAAGTGCCTTCTATAATTATGTGTTTATTTATAGTGTTCTCATCATTTTTCATTCTTTAAGCACCTCATAGACATGTAATTGAGAAAGAATGTTAGCTGATTCAGTGAAATGCAAATTTGAAATGTAACAAGTATATGGGAGGGAAATCTTGAACTTTTAATTTTTATGGGATTCTGAAATCCTTAAATTTTATCATATCCCATTCCACACTGGATAGAACTTTTTTTTCTGTGTTCAATAGCATCTTTGTGTCATCAGTCTCTGTTTTCATGTGTTGTTTTGAAACGTAATAAACTGTTGGTGCTTTTTGTTCAGCAGTAATAGTGCTCATCTTTGTCTATTTTAGTTTCATCACTGGTAAAAGATAAGCACTTTACCTCGTATTTGTTGACGTATTGCAAAATACATCTAAGCTACCTAAAAGTCTCAGACTTTAAATTACACATATGATTTAAAATAAGTTTGCCTACTTTGTGTTAGAGCTACACAAAAGGTATGAGTTTAAGTTTAGAGGCATGCAGCCTTGATTTGTTTAACATTGGCATGGAAACCATGAAACCACATTATCATCGTGGTGTGGCCAGCTTTCTAAGTCAAGGAGGTAGTTTTAAGGTCTTAAGATTTCTTTTATTTACTCTGCGTAGAGTGTGCACAAAAATTCTCAATGCTTAATTCTTTCTTTCTGTGAAATCTGGTTACTCACAGATGACAGTTGTAAAATTTTAGCTTCTTTATTTTTCAGTTTGTGTTGGAGCTGATAATACAGCTTTGTGTCTTTGGAGGGAACAAGGATTTATAATAGTATAAGGCAGAATAGCAATCAAGGTTTTAAATCCTGGTATAGTTCTGATAGTTTCAGAGTGTCTGCATTAATGTTTTTGTTCAGATCTGGAGTGCATTTGAAATCAGTCTTCATCCTTTCCACTTCCTGTGCCCAGGCTGGCATCACAGAGCAGTCAGACAGCCCACAGGCCGAATCATTTTCACATGAAGCTGAAGCAGCAAATGGGCTTCAGCTGCTAATGGACATTTGGTGTATGGGAGCAAAGTTGAGCTAAATCAAAGTAAAAGAACAACAAACCCCCTAAAATTACGTAGAGTAGAAAAGTATATGTAGTTAACATTTCCAGCCCTTGACATCAGCTCTTCAGCTTTACTTGTCTCCTCTTACTTTTTAGTATAGATACAACCTCTGTATTCCAGACTGCCTTTCGTAAATGGAAAGACAGCATGGGAAGGAAACACTGGCATCATTAAGTTGAGAGAGGATAAAGGATTCTGCTCTGAGCAACTTGCTTTATGAACATGAAGGATGACATAGACTTGGAGGGTGAGGGGTTAGAAAGACAGCCCAGAGTGTGTGGGATGGATGTCACTTTGTTGTGAGTGATGTGCCAGGAGACCTCTGTCTGTCAGATGGGTTAGTGCAGCACAGGAGTGATGCATGTGTGTCTCACCTTCTGGCACTGCACGGAGGTAGGACAAGTAATTTAAAATTAACTTGTCTATCCTTTGGAAAGAGTAGTAACATAAAGACCAGGCAGCTCTGGTAAAACTCTGTTCTGGGTCTTACTATAGTCAAATCAGGTAGGTTTCTGCAGTTACACTAGAAATGGATACATAATTTTCTTTGGAGTGTTTCATACAGATGCTTAATGTTTTGAGTGGCAGCGTATTTAGGAACAGTTAGGTTGAACTACTTTTGTTGCTGATTTATCTTAAAATTGTTATGCATGGTATTTTAAAATTATATACTGTTTGCCTCTTAGTGCAAGCAACACTTAGGAAGAAAAGAATGAAAGAAGTATACAGGAAGCAGAGACTCACTGGCTGAGACTTGTCAGGCGTATAAAGAACAAAATTACAGCAGATACAGTCTTAGAATCACGCTCTTCCCAAGGGACTGGTCTTTAACAGGACCACTGTTTAGCTTGCTTGATGTCAAAAGTATTTTTTTGTTGAGATGTTTGTAAGAGTGAACGTGAAGCCATTCCATGTTAGGATGCTTTGCTTCATCTTCCTCGATGCTTTAGTGATCACAACAGTCCTGTTCCAGCTAAATCTGTAATTTTTCTGTTTTAGTGCTTTGCATGTAAAAATACTATACGCTCTGTAACAAAACCTGCGGAGATACCTGGAGAGGTACTCTTTTTACACGAGTATTTACACATTTTATTATATTGCAAGTATTTACTTAGGCATTCAGAGTTCTTTGTATTTCATTTAATACAATGAACGGTTAATAAGAAAACATTCTTGGTTATTGTGATTAAATGCTGTAGCAATACACAGTATGCCAAAGGAAGGCGTTGCAGTTTGTGTAATTTTTGGGGATGGCCTTTAGGGATGGCTGTGAGGATTTATTCTGCTTGGTGATGTATTTGGAGATTTCTTAATTTTATGAAGAGAACTCATGATCTTATTTGTTACCTTTCAGTGGGTGGGGAAGGGATATTAAAAGGGGTAAGAAAGTGAAAATGTATTTAAACTACCTTTAAAGATCTCACTTAACAGATTTAGTATACTTGTAAATATGTTAAGATAATTAAAGCTGGAAAAGTTGTAGAATTGGATCCTTTCATTTCTCCCACTGAAGGGGAAAACTATAGCAAAATAAAAGAAGTGGGGAGGCCGAACAAAGAGTTCATTAGGTTCTACAAATGCTCAGCATCTCTGAAAAACAGGTAATCCCTGTTAACCTGATTAACTGTTGGGTTTTGTACAGTTGTACAGTTTTTGTTGAGGCCTTTTGGGAGTGCTGGCTATGTTCTGTTAAATTCAGTTAAATGCCATTTGGTTATTGTCTGTGGTCTCTGTTTGTGTTGAAGTAGAAACTGGGTTGTTCTTTAACAATACAAACTGAAGTAGGATATTTTACAGAAGAAGTTATGCAGGTAAGTTTATTGCAACACTGTTGCGATAAATAATGCTTTAATATATTTATCAATTCCAGCACAACTGTGCTACATGCAACCTGCTGAAAATTGGCTTTTGTAAGAGTCCTAGTACAGAGTACACCAGCATTAATTTAACTGTACATATCATGCAGAAATAACATGAAATTATTACCAAAAATGTATAGGTTTGATTGGTATAGCCTGGACTGTATTGTCTCAAGAACAATCAGTGAAGATATGTGGAATTAGATAAATAAAGGATAAGCTTATGTTGTCATTCAAGTCATTAGAGTACCAAACAATTCTCACTTGAGTGAGTTGAATTGAATTTATTGAGTTTGTTTGCCTTTTAAAAATGAAGGCTGTGTTTTGACTACATTGCTCCTATGAAACAAGGTAGAAACAAAGTGATGATGGTAATAAAAACAGCAGTTGGAAAAAGAAAACCATATGGTACATGAAAAATGGACTGTTAACTGACATGATGACTGTGATAGTGGTGAGACTTGGCCTCATGTAATTTTATATAATTGTAAAATTTAGTTGTGTCACAGATGTAACCTAATGCATTATCAAAAAGATGAAACTGTTCTTCCAGGAACTTGATGTACTCTGCATACTTCTTTATGAGTTGGGTGTTTACAAACTGTAGTATCATGGCCAAAATATTATGTGATTTATATATCAAAGTGTGGTCTAATTATTGGAGAAATTCTGAAAGAATGTTGCAGCAGAGATCAAGTTTCCTGTCAGGCAAAATATGTCCTTACGTGGTTTGGGATGTCTGTACTACAGACATTCACCTAAGGCCTAGCATTATTCATATACTATAGAGAAAATACTTTAAAAAACAACACTGGTTATGAGGAACACTGGAAAACAAATGTTTCTCTAAGCATGCAAAATACAATCTATATATACCTTAGGCCCATCTATTTTATTAATAGTTATGAAGCAGAACTTTACAGGATGAATACTATTAATTTAAAACGCCTGCTCTGAAGTGAATTGACATTTTACAGGAGGTAATCTTTACTCATTGAGACACTGAAAAGCATTGTGTGTTAATGCTTATGGATTGATTTATCTCTAGTAAATGTGCCACACAGTCATCAGTCAGTGCACTGATTGCTACAGAGTGCTTAACCACTCCTACTAGGCATGAGACTTCAAAAAAAAAAGGTGGTGGGGAAGATATTGCAGGTAAAAATAGCACAACCTTCTGATTTGGATAGTATACACTTGAGAAAAAAAGATACCATATGCCAAAGCTTTAAGAAGGTGTCTGGTTTCAACTGATAAAATATCTGCAGTTTTCTTTCTGATTTTAGTTGCTGGTTGAAGGTTAAGTAGTGAAAGAGTAGTAGTCTTGACTAATAGGTTGAATTGGCAAACTCAGTGCAAAGAAAATGGAAGTTGCCAGCTATTGGAAGTACAAAGCACTTGGAAATCAAACCCTAAAGCATCTAGCTTTCATTATTTTTTTCTCCTCGTGTAGGAATTTCCATTTTGAAATAATAGCTGATACACAGTTGCTCATTCTTTTCAATAAGAAGTTAGAATCTCTTATGTGTTCATATGAAAACGGTTTAAAACTTCATTATTTAAATACAGAAGAGCAGAAATTGAATTCCACTGTTCTCCCTCCCACCCCATTGAAAGAATCAAGAACTTTATTTTTTCCTCTTTTTTGGTGTTAATATATTGGATACTGCTATTCTGCATCTTGTGAGTACATCCTTTTATAGCCTTTCATTGACCATTAATAAGTAAACTGTCTAAAAGACCTCTTACCTTAAAAAGGGGAAAAAGAGAATGCTAACTGAATTTTGGTTATGAAAATGCATACTTTTTACAGATCTTTATTTGTTTAGTGTATTTTATTTACACCTAAAGCTTCTATAATTTTTTTTTCAGTTGCTTTTGCCAAGGATAAGCTACTTAACACTGGTAACAGACAAAGTGAAGAAACACTTTCAGAAAGTTATGAGACAAGAGGAAGTTAGTGAAATATGGTTTGAATATGAAGGTACACCACTGAAATGGTGAGTTTATTGAACTTTACACTCTATGCGGTTTATCATGTAGAGAGTTCCCAGCTTCAACACAGTGTCAGTAGTTTTCCTAAAGTAGTTACTGCCTTGGGTTTCAAGGATGGCAGAAGAGAAGGAGGATAAGAAATGCATGTTTTTTGGGAAAAACAAAAGAAGGTTTAATGTTGAACATACTTTTTTATTATTCTGCTTGAATTTTTACTGTATGTGTAAGACAGAGCTGTTGTTTTGCACTTACTGGTTTTGTTCTAGTTGTTACCATAATTCGGAATGCCTGTGGCTTTGGCTTTACCTTTACCTCTGGCTTTTGCTTGCAGTAGAATTGCCAAATAAATCTTCATTTAAGATGTTCCACCCTCCTAAAGATTTCTTATAACACAAATAGGAAGTAATATTTCTGGAGTCTGAATGCAAATAGCTTATATGCTCGAAGGTAATGAACATGAGTAGCCTTCACTTTTCACTGGTTTGGTATGTGCTTGCACTCTAAAACAATTAATATTGATCTGCAAGCATTTGTTGAATTCAATTAGTTCAACTTTACTGAACTAATTGCTGTTGATACTGTTTTTATTCTGTCCTATAGTCTATTAAAACTATCTTCTTTTGGGGTTTTGGTTTGGGTTTTGTTTTTTTTTGTGAGAGGTTAGGGACTTGGATTGACATTGTTTCATTTAATTAATTTTCCTAAATACTATTCATCGGGTTTTGTACTTCTGCTGTTAAAGAGTTTTAAAGAAAATATTTTAAGAGCTGCAGTGTTTGCCAGTTCTGTATAGATAGCATCAGCCCTCCAGAAGGTATTTAATATTTTGAATTATGAAGAGATTTTTCGTCTCTTTTTATTTCTTGTATCATCACAGGAAAGAAAAATAGTGGGGTTTTTTTTATCTTACTGAACCTGGATTGTTCTTGTGATTAGCAAGCATCACATCATAGAGTCCCTGTAGACTTGGTTATCTCTTCTAGTTTTTTGTTTCTTTGAGACTGACCTAGTGTAAACCTTGAAAATATGTAAATAGAAACCCATAAAAACTAGCTCTTTAAACTTTTATTATAACTGACTGGCAAAACCAGCTTTAGACATCTATTTAAATTATGTGAAATTCAATAAGAAATGGTTTCTTATGTGCCAAAGTAACCTTGAGTCATGGATAGTACCTAAATAAACAGCAAGGTACCACATTTATCCCACTGTGTTCATAATCCCAGATAAATATTGGGAGGAAACTAGTTTTCACTGGAGTTGTAACAGGAAAGGAAAGAGAGGCTTTGTACTTCAACCAAAAATAAATCCGTATTTTCTGTAAGTTTTCAAATACCATGAGGTTTAAACTAGAATAAAAAAATAACTGTAGAATATAGGTATAGCGTAAAAATATAACTTGTAATTCTAAAATTAAGTGAAGAGTTATTTAGCTTATTGAACATAGAAATGAAAATAAATAGTGTAATGATGATCTGCTAATTAAGGATCTCATCTTTCAAAAAAACTGAGCATATTCTGCCAGGAACAGCTCCACTGATTTCAGTGGAACTGCTTTTCTAAGGAAAGTGCTATTTGTAAACCATTATTTTAGGAGAATGGTAATCCAATAAGGAGTCGAAGCTTCTTCTGGGGAAGACCCAAATGCCAGAACTGAGAATTAGATTGAGCTACTAGTTGATAGAGAAAAAATAGTGAACATTAATGTATAATCTTTTGTGCATCCAGGATCAAATAGAACTTGTTAATAGTATTGTTTATTCCAATTATTTACTTTGCACTGTGAGATCTTATTGCTTACAGTCTGTGCAGTTTCATACCTAGTCGGGATGAAGTCTGTGTCTGTTCAGATGCAGCTCTTCCATTTTTCAGTGAGATTTTGGAGGAAGTCTTAAACATAGTTCCACCTTCAGGCTCTGCAGTGCATGTGTCAAGTTCCTAAAGGAGAATGAAGCCCTCCAGGCCTGGAGTTACAGGGCCCTGGGTTCTTTCTCCTGCTGAGAGTGTTGGGACAGGGGAAGACGGTTTCTTTGCCTGCAGGAGATGTGTGCTGGGGGAGGGTCTATGTCACCAAGGTAAGGAGTTTCAGGAAGAAGCTATCAGACTGTGCAGCATTACAGACTACAGAAGGAAATGGATCAAGGCTCAGGCCATCCTGCAGCTACAGGAGACTAAACCTACAACCACACGGAAGGAGATGCAGGCAGACTGTGATCACTGGATTAGAAAACAGTCTCCTAAGATTTGGAAGAGCTGGAAGTTTATGACTTCTTGCAATAGGAGGAATGTTCCTTCTATACTTGCATTTCTCTAAGTACAGCATTGTTTTGGTGCTCTGGCTGCAGGTGAAGGACTGAAAGTGTTGTCCAGTGATCCATCTGATGTGGCTGAGCCTGAACTGTGTAGGGGCCCCAGGAGGAAATGGAAAAATTAACTCAAAAGTCTGTATTCTGCTTACTGTCCTTTCTCCAGGATTTTTAACTCTGCCGTTTCATGGTCACTGCAGCTAAAGCTGCCACTGATTATCACATCCAGAACTCTTTTGTCTTAATAATAAGTAACAGATTCAGCTTTGGGTTATCTCTGGTTCATCCAGTGTCTGTATCAAGGAATCTTGACTACTTATGTCCCACTGTGTTGCTTTTCCAGCAGATGTCAGAGATTAACAGGAACCAGGATCTGTGATGTAGACACTTACTGAGCTGTTTAAAGAAGACTTTGTCTGTTTTCTCACCTGGATTGCATGATCTGTTGCCCTTACTAGTTCCTCCTCTGATCCTGAACCACAAGAACCCAACCAACCTGTTGTCTGTCCCATTAAGTTTCATACATCTAAGCTGTTCCCTCACATGGAAGACAACCCTCTGCCCTCATCTGCCCTGCCTGCCTTTACTAAGCAGCTTATGTCTGTCCTTCCACAGCAGTGTTCCAGTTGTGCAAGCTGTCTCACCGTACCTCAGGTAGCCCAGCGCTCTCACAGTAATGTCACAGCATGTGCAACGCTAGTTTTTCCTGCTTCTTTCCCAAGCTGTGTGCACTTACCTGGATACTTGTGGTGGGGTCTCTTCTACCTTCTTTTATCACTTTGGTATCTCCCTTGTAGCTGTCACCTTTCACCACTTGCTATCTACTCATGTCCATTAATTTCTATTTATCTGTGGGTTGTTATTCACACTCCTGTTGTTTATTGTCTAAAGCTCTCATCAGGCTGGGCAACCTGAAGGCAAATATACTTTTGTCTGACTTAGGTGGATTCCATCTCTCCCTAGTAGTCCATTATCCCCAAAGAGTGTCCTGTGTTTGTAAAAGGCAAGTCCTTGTTGTTGCACCAACTGCATAACCAGCTCTTGACCTGGAGACACCTCTCTGAACCTGTCTCCTTTAATGGCAGAATTGTGGAGATGCCTCCTTGCCCCTAGAACTTGTATAGTCACTTTGGAAACACTCAGGGGTTCTCTTGCAGCATGTAGAATTTGTGCCCATGTGGATAAACAGCAAGGACTAAACAAGCAGGAGACAATTTTGCCAGTCTGCAACTTTTTAACAAGCAGCAAACCTCTGCAGGTTAACAAGTTGCTAGATGGGGCTTTCTCCCCTATAGGATGGAGTCTCCTGGTGCTCTGACTGCTTCCTCTGGCTGTGAATGTGCTGTTCAGACAGCTCTGATGCTTCCTCAGAACTTCAAGCCTCTTGTCTGCCACTGAAGCACTGCCAGTGGTTGGAGAAGGCCTGCCCTCTCTTGGCCAGAGGTTAAGGAAGCTTTTGTCTGACCATCCGGGAGCTGCTCTGGCAGTCACACACTCAGACCACCTGAGCTGGGACCGAGGCCCCTTCACAGCAGGTGGCTCCAGGGAGCTGATGGGTGCCTTGCTTGACTCCCTACACACCCCACACAGTCAGACAAGGTTTGCTTACCTGCTCAACTCTTGGTTTCCCATAGCAAAACCTCAGTCATCTGGATCCTTAAAAGACCTTAATTGTGGTGTAAGAACAGAATAACAGCTTGAGCTGGTGCCCCTGAGCAGGGACCCCAAACCAAGGAACCCCTGGGCTTTTATACCCTCACAGTCTGTGTGTGTGATAGTGTGGGGATTTTCCTCTGGGTCATTGGCTCCTGCCGTGTCTCTGGTGTCCAGTCACCTGGCAGGGCCACAGGTCCCCCTGTCCTTTCCTGTGCAAAGGGTCAGCACCTGTTCCTGTCCTCTTGTGAGCTACTGGCACTGAGTGGATTCCTCAACACCAGAGTTCACACAACTGTGGTCTTCCCCATCCTGTGAGTCCCCACTGACCACTCCAATGACTGCTGACTCTTTCTCTCCAGATTCTCATCTCTGTGAGATCGTGGTGAAGATGCCATTAATTTCTTTATCTTCCCTGATTCTGTGCAGTCCCCTGACCTCCTGCAGTTCCTTAACTTGGTGACATAGCTCCTCACTAATGTGCACCTCCTCTAGGCAAGGACATTTCCTCTGCTTGCCCCAACCCTCAGGAGAGCTTCCAAGCTCTCCTGGCAGCTTGAGACCTGGAGAGCTGCAGCCTTTCTCAGGAGCTCTCCCTGAGTGATGCCACTCTGTCCTGGAGTAGTTTCTTCATCAGATGCTAGTGGATGACACCTGCAGCTTGTTTCCATCCTGTCTGAGCACTTGCACATGGCTTTCAGTGAAGTTTTTGTCCCATTTGTATGGGTTGTGTTCTAGCCTTGGTAATTGTATAGCTGCCTCTTTAGTACCAATTAGATGGATGCTTGACCTTTCCTGTTCATAAATTAGCAGAAGGCAAAAGGTCAAAGCACCATTTGATCAGGCATCTATCAACTCTGCAAAGCAAAGGGATTTTACTGAAGAAATTTGATTACATAAACTTCACTTTGTAATCTAAACTGATTAGAAAATACAGATGTAGGCCAAGACCTGATGCAGGAGTTTTTGTGTGGGGTTTTCGGTTTTTTTTGTTGGTTTTTTTTTTGGGGTTTTTTTTTTTTTTTTTTTTATTTTTTTTTGTTGGTTTTTTTTTGGTTTTCTTCTTCTTACTGTATCTGTTTTGTTGTATAAATTGAAAGTAACTGGAAGCCATTGTTTGTGTTGAAAATTTGTGTTCATCTAATTATCAAATCAGATTTTTGTTACTTCACTCACCTGGAAAACCACTCCTTCATTCTTGCTGAATCCCTGTTAAGCGTTTAGGACATGATTGGCAGTAGTAAAAAATCTTTGTGGTAGGAACTTGAGCATTAGCAGTGAATCAGGATAAATCTGGATATGCATTCTCTTTATTCTTTAGTCTCAGGTAAGCTCAGGCATTGTAGTAATTTTTTGGGTTTTATTTTGCTGTTGTGGTGAATTTGTCTTCGCTTTGGGGTGGCTCACCCATAGAGGGTGCTAAAGCACTGTTGTGTGAGAGTTTCACCGCTCTGGAAAATGGCTTGGCACAGGTGCTGTTAAAGCAACGCTCTCGGTTCGTACTCTTGGGACTTTCAAAACTTATGTACATGCTTGGCTCTGTGACCCGTCATCAGTCCCATTTAATTCAGTGAAACTACTAAGTTTACAGTTCAGTGTGTGTTTCTCTCTTTGCAGGATGAAAAGCTAGTAAGGCTCTTCGGGTTACAGTTTTTGAAAAATAAGAGAATGGGTCTTGGTATGCTGAATGTAAAAAAAAAAAAAAGATTTTATCAAAAATCTTGCCAATGTCTGCGTGTGAGAAAACTGAAGAAAGAGCTTTTTTTTACAGTGCCTGTGGAGGTTTTGTGTGTGTGATATATGTTCCATATACTGCTGGGGGCAGTATAAATTAGTTCACTAAAATGAATTTAAAGGAGAGAAAGCTATGACACACAAGTGAATATCTGGCAGAATCAAGATTTTTTTGTGTAACTCCTTTAATCTAGAATACCCTTGAAATACAAAACTAATTTTTTCCTCCTTTTTCATTCTTTTTAGTTTGATAGTAAAGATACAGAGTTGATCTTGATCTATCCTCTTTCAGCCCTTTTACAGATATGTAATTTTTTCACTTCTCTGCTTATTCTCTACATTGACAGATCAGGCATGTGGGAGAGGGAAGGGGTGTTAAGGGTCAGTGTGGTATAAGCCCAGGACACTCAAGCTTCTGAAAGCATGTGTGCTTTTCTGTCAGACCAGCTATTCCTGGTCTGATGCTTTTTAACTAAAAGTACTGTTCTGGGAGGTTCCACAAAGCAGCTGTAGGCCACTTAAGGCTGTTGCAAAAGTAGCAGTGTTTTGTGGGCACAGCTTGGAGACCACTGGTTTAGAAATTGAACAAGTAAATTCCAGACTTGATTCTGCCTGTCAGTCATTTAAACTTGCCTGTATAACCTTTCTAAATAAGCAATAAAGAATGCTAGTTGTGGGTGTCAAACAGCTATTTTGTGTGTGTGTGTAAATGCAAGTATGTTAATTGTGATATGTAGAATTAAATGCACAGCTTCTATATTAAATTAATATCTTGTCATTTTTAGGCATTACCCAATTGGTTTACTCTTTGATCTCCATGCATCAAATACAGCCCTTCCTTGGAGCATCACAGTGCATTTCAAGGTAAAACTGACACAGACCCTTTTTTAAGAACAAGTGAGCCTGAGACTGCATGACATTTGGAAGCTAGAAAAGGTTTCATAACTATTTTATAAAACAAGTGAATGGTATGATTTCAAAGGGGGAATATTCATTGTTCAGGAAGCATATAAAGGTTTCTGTAAATCTGCAGCTATTTTCCATGAGATTCTCCATCCGTGAAATTAATGAGGTTCCTTGGAAAATTATTCTATTATAATCTCAAAATCCAAGATTGTTTTTCAAGATAAGTTATGAGACTTATGATATAAGAGAAGAACTTTTTATAATGGTCTTAATTCAATTGGCTTGAGTTAGATGAGCATGGATATGAGATACTGTAACCTCAGGTAAGTCAGGGAATGCTGCTGTACTTCATGTTGGTCCCTTTTAGAGAACTGAGTGAAATGAGTTTGGTCTTGTGACAGCTTAGTCACAGGAGAGACATTATTTTGATGATGCATTGTAAAACCATTAGGTATGACTTAATAGCACTACTGATCTTTGCTCAGAAGGGTTTTTGAGCAGGGTTAGCTTTGGTGCAAGATTCTTGCATACCCTGAAATGCATTGAGGCAATAATTCCAGGTATGTTTTGAAGTCAAAAGCATAACTGCAAATCATGGTATTTATCTATGAAATGTTAATTTCTCCACTCTAAAAGAAACATTGCAGTAGGAAAACTGATATGAAGGACAGCACTACGTTAATAGCTTTGACTTTAGTGCGTGAGAGATTTGAGTGAAATGAAAAGCATATTGAGAAGCAGTTGTGTTGAATGTTTTCATTGAAACAATTCTCGAAGGTGTTTTAGAAAAGCTTTTTCTAATGGTAATCTGATTTTTTTTGGAAGTGTACACTGAAACCATACATTCTTATTATATGTATTTCTACATGTTGAAACTTCTAAAATGACCGACTTAATGGATCTGAAGTTGGGAACGTTTTTGAAACCACTGTAATTGCTACATTTGTCTGATAAATGTCAGAGACCTGGGATGAGGAAACTTGCAGAATGTTCTGAAGAAAATGTAGGGTGTCTAGTTTCATAAATCATGGTTTAATTGTTATGTTCTGAGAGCTCTGGGATATTAACAGTGGCAATGTGTGGATGTTGCCATCACAAAGTAGAGGCATCTTGAGAATTAAGTTGCAGCACCACAGTGCTTTTTAGTTTCATGCAGCAACATAATTTGATTTTCATGTCCTTGTGTTGCTGCTTGCCAAAAGATCAGCTACTTAAAGTTTTTCTCAAAGGTGTACATTAAAGATTAGCAGAAATAATTAACTGCTAAGGTAGTATTATTTTAAAAGTTGATGTAATTCAGCAATACAATACTGTGGAGTTAGCACCTACATAATCTCTCTCCTATTTTGATGTAACCTGAAAGTTTATTTAAATAAAACCCCTCTGAATCCTTAAGTCAAAACATAACTGAAAGGTATCACAGTATGTCAAAATATTGAATAGATTTTCATGTCTTACAGTTCCTTACAGCTGTGTAGTTTAGGTGTGGGATTTCTGACTAGAGTATTCTTTTCATTTCTGTGTAGAAATTCTTCAAAGAGCCATAATTTTTGTTTGACTTAATTAAACAGTGTTAGATTTTATGGGGTTTAACTTTTGTTGTCATGGCTGTCTCCTTTCTTCTACCAATGCATCCAGTCGACAACAGAGATCTCAAACATCTGTAAAGAGTGCTTTTCAACTTTTTTTTAGAAGTCAAACTCCCCCATCAGGTTTCTTTGTTT
This sequence comes from Machaerirhynchus nigripectus, assembly GCA_013397975.1. Classification (NCBI taxonomy): domain Eukaryota; kingdom Metazoa; phylum Chordata; class Aves; order Passeriformes; family Dicruridae; genus Machaerirhynchus; species Machaerirhynchus nigripectus. The sequence goes on along the minus strand of VZRQ01006119.1, from coordinate 1,009,410 downwards.
GAAGTGAAAAACATGGAAAAGGTTTATTTCTGTTCAGCAGAAGTTTTGAAGTCAATAGATGCATATAATTGTCCTCTTGTGTTATGTATGCAGGCCAAATCATAAACACAGGTAGTTTTTGCATTGAGGAAACAGTTTGTTAATTTGTACTTCAGGCATGCAGTAAAATTACATGCAATGTATCTTGTAAAGTTGAAAAAAAGTTGCATTAAATAGTTGCAGAAGGATGAGGCTGAACAGCATACTGGGGTCTCAGAATCATAAGAAAGCTGTAGCCTGGGAAGTTGCTTTTGTTACCCAGGTGTGGCTTTACCGGAAGGAGGGAAATTCTATCTCTTCCTATTAAAATCATCTCACCTTACTCTGCGGCCTGCTTAACACTCTTCACGTTCTCAGTGTGGTAACCACCTCTCCAGACTCTGGGCAGCAGATTGTAGGAGAAGAAATCCTACAATCTGCTGCCAGGGGAAAGGCTGAGGTTCTGCTGAAGCCATTGTCTGCTGGTGCCTGCCTCTCCACCCACGACCTGACGTACAGGAGAGACAACATCTGTCCTATTGTGACAGTCGTCATCTTAGTGGTTTTTTAGGTGAAAATTGGGTCAGGTGGAATAGAAAGGAAGTATTTTTCCATGTAGCATATGGATAAATTGTGGAACTGCTAGGAGATATTGGGGAAGCCAGAAGTATAAATGTTGCGTTTTTTTTAATTAATCTATTTAAAGAAAAGACCACTGTTGGTAACTAAACACAAATACAGAGATGCACCCCCTGCCACTGGATACATACCTTATGGTTTTCAATGCTCTATTTTATGTAAATTTAGTCCAATGCAAGTAGACTGTCACAGGATAAACAGATGTTTTGTGAACTAGAACCGAGAGATAAATATGGGTGGAATGGAGTTATGAAACCAGACTGTTGAAATTGCCTGTGATGTTTTTGGTACAGCTTTATGCAAGAGGTCTTTTAGTACTCCTGTCTGTACAGACGATACCTATTTCTTTGTGACTAGTTCATGCTGCAAGGGTCTACTGGTATGTGAAAATAAAAAACAGAACTCCTTGAGCTTTCTAAGGAAATCGGAGTCAACCCATAGTAACTTTCAAAGATGCAGAACCTGGAGGGAGTAAAACACCACCAATAAGAGTACTTGAATTAAAGCTGCTTATGTTATCTGTTAATACTTTTTGCAACTCTCCTAGTTGTATAGCCAGAGGTGGCTACCAGTTTGTTTACAACTGTCCCTTTCTTCAGGGAACTGAATAAAGTTATTTATGATTGATCACCATTTCTTCAGGTAGAAAGAATTTTTTAGCAAGTAGAATTAAAAAAAAAATACAAGCACACATGATCTACATTTAAGTATAAAACTTATTATTTTGTGCCCTGATTGATAAATCAGTGGGGATGCCATGTTTTCTGTTGGCAGTCTCATGTAGGTGAAACTGTTTCATACGCTTCTTGCAGATGTGCAGTGTTTTTTTCTAAGTTGTCACTTTCATGTTTAGGTTTTTCAGCCTCTACTCACTGTACTTCTTAGAAATGTGTCAGTGTTTTCCTACTAAAGAAAAGAGTACACAGCACTGAGATTCAGGAGTGTTTTCCAGTCTTTGACAGTATTACTTCTTAGAAGCTGGGAAAATTAATCATGCCACACCTAGTTCTACTACTGTGTCTAGATTCTTTTCACTAGCTTAACTAGCTTTGACCGATTTTAAATAGATCCTTGCTGTTCTGCAGACTACACTGTGTATGATTTCTGGAACTCAGCCCCAGGAGTGACATTCCCTGCAATATGAAATTCATTGGAAGAAAGTCAGCAGGAAGATGTCTACCTGTAGGGAGAAAAATGTCCCAAAAAAGACCCTGCAGTTCAATATTTAGACATATGTGTAGCGAAACAGTTGTTGTAACAAAACTTGTTTTCATAAACTTGGCTAAAACCTCAGTTTTTAACTGTGAAAGTCAGTTTCTAGGTTCTTATATTACTTGGCATTAGGTACATACCACTGTTTCTTCCTTTGTTTTTAGGGATGCCAGTGTCTCACTTCAAATTCTTGCATGTAAAGAACTTTTTTGATCTTTAAGTATGCTGTTTCTGTCTTTGTTTCTTCTGGATTGGTTACGAGACTTTACATTTTTATTTAAGCAAGTAAATTGAACTTCTGAAAGTATTTTACAGGCCTATGCAGATGTCAATTGGCAAGTAACAATCCCAGTCATGTTTTCCTAGTAGTCTCAGGCCCAATTATGCTAAGACACTCAGCTTTGTAGGGTAGAACAGGAGCAAGGTCTGCCCCAGAAGAACTTTCCTTATTGTTCTGTCTTTTTTATTGTCTTTATACTTGGCCATTCTCATGTGAGATACTAGATTTACCTCTGTCCTTAGATTTCTAGTCATCTTAACATACCTCAGTCCTAACAACAGCACTCCCTTTTGCAAGTTCAACACCAAACCATGTAAACTTCTGTGGAAAAGATATTCGGAATCTTTTCTTTAGGCCCCTGTTTTTGGAAAATACTCATCCTTTTGATCCACAGTTTCCAGAGTTTGGGTTCTCACTGTCATAAGAAGAAATCACTATATGAAATTCCATTATTTAATTTCCAACTCTTCTCAATAACCTAATGAGGAGGGAGCTATCACTGTCATACTCAGAATTTCCTTCAGGTAAGGCAGTCCCCGGCTTCCTTACTGATATTTTGAGTTTCTGTATTTTGAAGGAGTCTTCACTATTTTTCCTGGGTTTATGTGGGGAAGTGAAGGTAGGGTTTTTTCCAGTGTTAGATTCCTCCTACTTTGACATGTTAACTATGTTGTAAAAGCCTTTGGAAAATATCCTATTATATGCACTTGTATTTCCAAAATGGTTTTGACAGTCCCTCACAAAAGCTTTTTAAAGTGCCAATTTGTAGTGGGTTAAGAGGAAAGGGCCTCTGGTGGAATAGCATCGGAATTCAAGTTTAAAAATGTGGCAAGCCCTTGTTAGGAAGGGGAGTACCAATGATGCTGCCACTCTGGTTTGGCGCTGAGGTTTGCTCCGTTCAGCATGGTCATAAGCAACTGTGAACATAAGATGAATAAGGAGGGAATAAAGGTGGGTTTTAAAACTTCTGAAAACTAAAGGCAATGGATTTGTGGTGGTGAGTGCTTGTGTTATTATAAAATGGCAAGTGATAGTAAGTGTTGATAAAAGAAAAACTGGAGAAAGGAAAACCACAACCTCTACAATGCTGGACTTCTGATCAGTTAATTTCTGAAGAAATCCTTTTCGTACCTGAATGAGATTTACTATTATAACTCCTTAATAAATTAATTAGGAGAGGTAGATGTCATTTGCTGAAGGGGTAAGAGTTACCTGAGGAATTGTAGTTGTGCATCTGCAATGCTGAATGCTGTGTGCCAGTTCTAACCAAATAAAAGGGGTCTAAAATCAAGTCACACAGGCTAGCAGTAGTCACGTGGATTAGGTGAAACTGGAGCTGACAAAGATTTCTGGTATCTCTAAGGAAAAATGTTGGTAAGTGGCAGATATGCTATAGTTGATATATGTGGGTGATTTCTGCTTGGTTTTCAAGGAACTGCATAGAAATGGTTAATAAAGTATCATAGCCAATATATATTAGGTGCTTGTCACTTCTCATCATTTTCTCCTGTTTATTGTCTGAGAATTGATTATCTGCTTGAAAACATGTTAAAATTCTGGTTTTACAGAAAGTTGTTGAGCTTTTATTTTTCCTGAAACATTTTCACTGCAACCTGTTTCTTGTCAGCAGAGTGAGAGAATGGTTGTTACATTCTTCCGTAAGTAGATTCCAGTGTGCTTCTTTTCCATAAATATATGCCTCTTTAAAATTATCATTTATTCTTCATCATACAAGGTATGTAATGCCTTTATTTTTCTTGATCTATCATTTCTCTTTGTAGAATTTTCCAGAAAAGGATCTTCTGCACTGCCATTCTAAGGATGTGATTGAAGCTCATTTTATGGCATGTATAAAAGAAGCAGATGCTTTAAAGCACAAAAGTCAAGTCATCAATGAAATGCAAAAAAAGGATCATAAGCAATTGTGGATGGGATTACAGAATGGTAAATACAACACATCAACTATTAGTTATATTAGGTCAAACAAGCTAATAAATAATTTCTTCGAATTTTAGTTACTGCATGAGATACAAAACATCATTGTTCTGCAGAATTTTTGTCAACTGTCATGGAAAGCATTGATGTTTTTGGTGTTTTTATGGTTTTTTGGGGTTTTTTTTTAGTAATCATTTTGATGATAATTCAAATGTGCCTTGAGTTATTCAAGGAATTAGATTGGGTTGTGACTCTGTTTTAACAAACCAAAACTAGTAACAAAACAAAATAGATAAATGCTGCCTAGTGTACTTTTGTGCAAATGATGGTCTTTATTTGGGAGATACGTGGGGTGTTAAGTGTTCAGTATTAGCTATCCTGGACCACATAGAAGAGCTTGTGTCCTCTAGTTAATGCTTATAGGTTGTCACTGGTAAACAATACAGGTAAACTTTAAAAAAAGTTGTCCAGTAGATTTAATAATTTTACTTTTCTCTCTGCCATTTTTTTAATTGCTTCATGGCTTTCACAAGGACTTCTGCATAAATAAGTATTGACTTGAAAAAGTCAGCCAAGTAATTCAGAACGAGATCTTATAACTAGTGTTCTTACTTTGCACAGATGGCATAAATCTATCTTGCAGTGCAAAATAAAACTTCTGTTTTTAGTGTCTTCTATATCATGGTTCTGAGAGTCCTGTAAGTTGAAAAGCTTTTGTAAGTATTTCAGAGACTCCTCTCTAGAATGGGCAATTATGCCACTTTTGTTGCATTCTTCTCATCTCCTGAAGCTGTCATTTATATTACCACTAGTAAAATTTATTTTATGAAAGCATTTTACTGTAAGCATGAAGATGTTTATTCTGTGTTGAGATACAAAATACTGAACACTTGGAAATAACATCTTCTCACATATAAAAGAAAAATTTAATGAAACAAAAGAACCTTAGACTGCAAGAAGACTTGAACCATGCTTTTGGTTTAGACAACAAGGTTCCAAGTTAGTTTTGGTTTAATGTGTGTATTTTGTGAGTGTGTGGCATTTTTTTCCATTGTTGTTTAGTGGTACTGCCTTTCATATTAAAGGAACTCCAGTGATAGTTTTGAAGATGAATGCTTATTAGAACTCTGCTTTCTATTTCTTATTTAATTGGAGGAGAGCTAGAAATTGAGGGATTATCTTAATTTGCCATTTGAGTGGTAGGATCTGCGCATACCTGCAAAATTTATCAAGTAAGAAATTACACTTTATCTGGTTCAAGTCCAAGTACTTCTTTGTAGATTCTGTATTGCATAGATAATAGTCAGCAAACTGACTGATACTGTGTTCAGTTTTGTGAATTAACAGTAAAGAAGAGTTCTGGTCCAGTGAAAGCCAAAATCAGTATAAAAAATAGAAGTTTCCCTAAAGCTTATATCATTACAAGTCAATTTAAGCAGAAATTTTAATAATCCTATGGGAAAAAAAGTATTTTGCTGTAATAGAATTTGTCTTGCATGCAGTTTAGTTCAAGAAGCAAAAATCTGTGCCAGCATAATTTTGCTTTTTATTTCAAAAAATTATTATCTTTATTGCAAAAAGAAATTCTGTCACTTTGTCCCAGTACTCAGATGTTCATAGCAGTGCACTTTATGTGCTCTTTTTATTAATGCTTTTTTAAATTAATACTAAAAGACCTCTAACATGAGTTACACCATGACGGTAGAGTTACAATATGAGTATAATAATGACAGAAGAGTGGACTAAATGATGAAACAGTACAAGTTAAAGTTCTTTTAACCAGGATTTATAGAATCCTGATACTCTCAATATTTAAGGTAAGAGGGCAGATAAACAGCATTTTTTTGTGCTCATCTTAGGCTTTATGTTTTAGTTGATTATTTGTCTAAGAATATCTTCAGTTATAGGGAAAGCAGAATTTTTCTGTTTTGCTCTGTAATGTCAAGAACAGAGGTTGCCTAGCAAAGTTGATTTCAAGGTTTCACTGTACTTAATGAGAAATTGCACCTGTGGAATCTGACACCTGAATGAGAAGTTTAAGCAATCTTTTGAATACTTTCAAATGCTAATTTTAATTTCTCAACTCTTCGTAAAAGAGAAACAAGAAAAGCTTGTGAAACCAAGAAAACTCTTTTTAAGCATGTTGTATCTTTCAATATGTTTTTATAGGCTTTCGTTTGAGATGTAATAATTTTAAACCACTTTGTGAAACAGAATGAATGACCACAAAAAAGAAAAGAAAGTAGCATTTGTGATAACTGCTTTATAAGTGAAGATACATCTGCAGACTGTTTTTTCTGTGGAACTTCAAACAATTTTCTTCAGTTCTTAATTATAGGAAGTATTATTTGTTTAACGAGTGATAGCATTACTTAGAAGACGTCCTGAATTTACATTTTTGAAAAAATCCTTTCCAGTTTTATTTGTTTGGAGAAATGTAACGATCAGGTAGTGTGTAATTGGGTATAGATGTTTCTGCTGAGAAGCAGCTGCTTGAACAGGTAACATGTGAAACTTATCAGTTGCCTGTAGATGGTTTTTAAGAGAAGAGCTGTAATAGTGAATTTGTGGGAAAATCTTGTGCTGGTAACAGCTGGTAGTTATTCATATCAACCTTTATATCCCTCCTCCCACCATTTCTGTTTTTATGTTAATCTGATACCAAATCAGGAAAGAAAACATACTCTTCTCTTCTGTGCTGTGGTTTTTCTTGCTCTTCACAGATATTTTTTGATTCATAAACCAGATATTTCTTAGCTAGAACTCTTCTTTGGGACAGGTACCTTTTTGACCAGCATCATGGATGTCTGTCTGTGGTAGGGAAGTGATAAAAGCAGACTACACAGCTATACCGACCTTTGTTCCTTTGTAAGAATTGTTAAAATTCTTTGGTCAGAATTCATGGAAAATGTTACTACTGTTTTTGCTTTAATAGAGTTATGGCCATTTTTATCATGGATAAAGAGGATTTTCAAGTTGGTGGGTTATTTTCTTCTTGCCTTTTGTGTGGAAAAACAAAGGCTTTCAACTTTGAAACTCCAAGACTCTGTGGTCCTACTGATGACTCAGGATCAAACGAATGAAATCCCGACTGTTTCTAGGGGGAGAGCTGCATTTTTTTCGTGGTTCAAAGAATTAATATCTATAACTTCAGTATATAATGGTTCTGATAACTGAGGGCATTTAGATTCAGCACATCTGCTTTTTATCAGTTGTGGAGTAACAGAAGCAACTGTACCCTGAAATTTTCACAGGCATCATTTTATAACCAGTGAAGACTAGACTTGGTATTTCTGATACATGAGTGGGAGAAATAAACAGCAAAAACCCATAACCATTTTTAAGGTTTCTTTTATATATTATAAAATATAATGAAGTCCATTATTTTACTGAAAATATTATGGAAAAAGAATGTAATGCTCATTCATGCTGTAAGGCTTTCCAAAAGTTAAGTGGCCATATTGAATTGTTCTTATTAGAGGAGAAAAATCCTGCAAGCATTCACAATATACAGTATTTTATCTTTTAATGCATGCGATCTCTTTCCTGTCTTACTGACAGAATCAGGCCTGTGTTGTCTTGCATTGAGTTCCAAAATTTATCTAAACTATTCTTGGGATTTTGAGAGGCAGAAGTTGTGTTTGTTCTCAATTATCACATTTCTGTTTAGACATGTTTGAACTGGGAAAGGAAGTGTCTTACAATATCAGCTTTTCTTGTGCTGTGTACACTTGACCCACTCAGGTTTGATAGGTGTATTTCTCCTCTTCATAGAGAACTGGTGGAAGCAATGCTGTTCTTTACCTCATGATGAGCATGCTTTAGTACCTGAACAAATCTCTGTGATCTCAACTCATAATTTAAAATTTGCTTAGAACACCTTGTGGAGTTTATCAGGAGAATGAGTAAAAAAGCTATTAGTTTTTAAATCACAAAGCTACCCTGTTTACTTCTTCCCTGTATCGCTACCAAAGTGAGGAGTTCTTTCCGTGTTCAGTCTGTGGAGGTTTGGTTAACTGTGAAGAAATTAAATAATTCCTTTGAGCTTTGAAAACAAGTCTATTGGTTAAAAAAGATTTTAAAAACCCAGTCCTTGCCTTCCTGGGATGTTAGTTAAAAATTTCCCAAAATGCAACAAGTTGCCTTATAATTACTGTCAGTACCTGCTTATTCTGGAGTTGAAATAGCACGGCATGCACCAAACATAGGTGCTCCTGATACCACGGAACTGAGGGAATGCTATTTAGACAGATTCAGACAGCCCTGCACAAAGTCAGCCCAATGTTGGTTTGGTGTTGAGCAGGGTCTGGCTTCGGGCAGGCTGGACCTGCAGAACAAGTCAGCTGCATCAGAGCAGGCCTTCCTGGGGATGTTTTTGGTTTTTTTTCCATGGCAGTGGGTTTTGTTTGAGGTTTGGTTAGTTGTGGTTTTTCTGGTAATGGATTGTGACCTAGACCTCACTGTTAGTTCTGCAGTGTTTATGGGATTGTTACCCTTTCTGCACAAATGGCTAAGCCAATGCTCCACTTGCATGGGTGCAGTATTGTTTGTGAGTCTAAACTGCCATCCCCCTGAAACTGCTTTTGACTTTGTTACTCCTCTGTGCTGGCCTGGCGTCTACTTGAATTAGCTGCCCTTTGCTGCGGCACAAAGGTGGGGAATTGATGGCAGCCTGCATTTCCCTGTTGGCTTTCTCTTCTCTGCCCTCAAACAAGAGGGTAGAGCAGGTCTGCTCTGTCTGAGGCCAGTGAGAACCAGTGGGTCTGAAAGGAGGGCACGAACGGTATGAAGGCAGAGAAGGAAGGAAAGCAAAAGGTAACACAGCATTCACAGTCCTACTGAAGTCTCTGCCATGAGAGGAGGTTGCCTAGAGACAGGTAGACAGAGATGGTGTTTCTAGCATTTTCGCCATCTTGTGTTAGATGTCCATGTGCCTAATGAAAACCATTACACTCTGAAGGAGCAAACTTTGAGGTCTCTTTTTGCTGCCTTCTGCTTTTCTTCCTCCCCTCGCTCTCAAAATAAGTCATTTCCTGAAAGATGTGTATGGTCTAACTAAAATTTAGCATAAACTATCTCTAAAAAACAGACTTCACTTTTAAATTTGTCTTTCTTTAGTTGTTGAGGGTTTCTTGTTTTTCAATTTGAAATGCATCTAAGTTACCTTCTGCTAGTAAAGTCCTGAATTTATTAATATGCATTAATATAAAGGTTTCTTAACTTTTAAGAAAAGCTTTATTTTAGAAGAAGCAGAGTGCAGGGAAAGCAAAGTGGTTTAGAAAGTTACATAGTCTTATGCTTCTCTATTTTCATGTATATGTAGAAAACATAATTATAGATTAAGAAGTCAAAATTCCAAGGCTATCCTAGACATGGAGCAGAGAGCTGGAGGATGGATAAAATTGTCAGGAGTTCTTTTCCCTTGGACTTACTCAGGAAAGTCTGTAACAAGCCCTGCTGCTTAATTCCTATACAACCTGTGGGTTACGTGTTTCAAAAATGGATTATTCTTGTTTGTCATCAGAGCTTTCTTTTTAGTTTAAGTGACAGTACTTCCTGACATCATCTGCTTTTTGACTATAGAGAAAGCTTAAATTTTGTAGGATGTATGCATTGAATAAAAGAAAGGAAGTAGTCCATCTTGATGACTTTCTTTGCCTAAACCTTTTCCAGGTAAACTGGTGACCTAGAAATGAAGGGAGGTGATGTTAAGGAAAGAGTATACTTAAAGTGAAACTTCTGGTTTGTGAGTACGTTTAATAAGTGAAAAGATTGCTGGTAAGATATGTCTCCCTTGTGTATACTATAAGAAAACAGGGGGAAAATGCCTTTTTGATCTGATAATCTGAAGATTGACATGCTGCTTTCTTGTACAGTTTTCAAAATGGCCTCTTACATTGAATGTTGTTGCTTTGCTATCCGTGACATGAAGAATATTTTCATGTGTTTCTGTGGCTTCTGCTACATTAAGTGAAAACTGTTCTAAGGTCCTCTCTCCATATCTGATAGTGACTCCTATACGAAGATAGTCTGAAAAGATCAGTAAACTTGTGTTCCTTCTTTAGTGGTAGATTTGTTTTATATACCATGATCTTTCAAAATGCCCAAGTGAACTAAGTGTTTAATAGCAAGAATATTTTAACTGTGGCAATGTGTAAAATGGAAGAGAAAAAGTAAGTATCTCAATGGTGCCGTACCAGTACTTCAAGCTGTGCTCTCAAAAAGGCTGTCACTAACTCTAGTAGTCATTGAGAGTCAGATATGTACCAGAATCTTCCTGAAGTCCTTGATAGTTGTAATTACTAGTGTTTTTATAAAACAAGAATATGAACGGTGAATTTAGGTGAACTAAGTAAGTTAGGGACAGGTCTTCAAATAGCTGAGAAATTATAGTAATCAGCTGCAAATGATGTTTCTGAATAGCACAGAAATTGGTTTTAAAGTGTTCAAAGTATTTATTTCATCAACAAACACTCCTTCATGCTTGAGGCATACCACACAAGAACTTAACTTTTTTGTCAAATTGGTTAGAAATAGCAGTGAGCAGAATTACGTATGCATGCAGAGTCTTAGTCTTCCAGGGAACAATGTGGAAGTAGCATTTATACTAAATTTTGAGAAGACTTCTTTTTGGCTATAGCAGTTAAAAGCAATGCTTGTTAAAACATGAGTCCTTAATGTTAAGGAAATACACTTTGTATCCGTGATTTTCAGCTGCAGCTCTCTGTACCTTACAGTTTAATTATACGTATGTGAAGTTTAATTATTCGTACTGAAGCCCTTGTGCCCCCTCTTGGCTCAGCACTTGTAAAGCTGCACTGGGAGTGCCGTGTTCTCTTGGGACCCCAGGACAAAAGAAATGTGGGCAAACAGAAAGGAGTCCAGCAGAGTGCCAGTAAAATTATTAGGGGCTGGAGTATATGCTGTGTTAGAGAGTGAGGGAACTGCCTTGTTCAGCCTGAAGATGAGGAATCTGAAGGTGAATTTAATACCAGCTTTCCACTACCTGAAAGGAAGGCCCCTAGAGCTGATGGAGTCAGACTCCTCTCACTCTTGTCTCCACTGGCAGTGGAGCTGGGCAGTTACCAAAGAAAAAACAGTTACTAGTTACAGCAGAAGGAAGTCTGATGGGACATTGGGAAGGGACGGTGGGGTGGGGTGGGGTGGAGTGGAGTGGGTAGGGCTGGGGGAGTGAAAGTGGTTAAGACACGGAGACAGTCAAATTTCACTGGGCAAGGCCTTGAGCAAACTTGTTTAACTTTGTGTAGGCAGCTCTTTTGGGGCAGGGTGAGGAGCTATTATTCCAAAGCTTGACCTCCAAAGGCACTTCCAAACTGAAGTTTTTCTGTGGTCTTGTACATCAGTTGCTTTACATCTTGTATGTCAGTCTTTGATCTCTTAGTGCTATCTGTGGTTCTGCCCAAGTACTTCTATGGTTCATATGGTTGTTAGACAGTGGTGAACCACTGAGAATGGACAAGTTTTGTGTTTTTTAAACTTCAGTATTGGATGTAGTTGTATGCAAGCTCCAAGCTGGTATTGCTTGCATGGAGCTATGAATACAATTTATTTCCAAGCTTTCTTTTTAATTTATACCACTAAATGGTTAGTGGTATAAATTATTCATGGTTATTCATGGAAACCATGAATAGTCCAGACAGAACTGTGCATGTGTGTTACCCTGAGAGCTACACCAGTTTGTTCACTTCTTTGACTTTCTAAAAAGATACTGAAATACAAGAGCCATGAATTAGTATTTTCTTTCTGGATTTCAAGTCTTTCCCTCGTTTTTGTATTAATTCTTTCTGTTTTATAAACCCTCTCAACAGCCTTCTTGAAATATGTCCAGTCCTAGAGTCTGATAGTCTCTGATAGCAGTTACATCACTGTCAAGTAGAGAAACAAAAAAATTCCTTCCTATTATGATATTTTTATTGATAAGGTTAAGGATTAGGGTGGGGTTTTTTAGCTGTTTTGCCTACTATACTGCAGTGGGAACTCCATTTTAACTGTCTATATGCTCTTACCAGGGTTTTTCATTGCAAGGTATTTGTAGATGTATTTTTCCATTTGGTGATAATTGCCCAGATTGTTTGTGTACACAGACTTAAAGCTATGCTGCAGTGAAATGCACATGTTGGTGGTGAGCACTCCAGCAGTGCCCTTTATCCTCTCAGTGATCCATCCTGTTGTAGCCTCATGTGGGTGAAGGAGACATGTCTAACTTCAATATCTATGTGAAATTTCAAGTTGTTTGAAGCGTGACAGCACTTGAGTTTCAGAAAATTACTGTAAGAGGCTAGTATGAGTGAAACCAATTTTTCTGGTTGCCTGAAGAACATTTCAGGCTGAGACCCAGGGGCAAAAGAGAACCCAACCTTTTAGCCCTTAGCTTGGATTAATCCTTAGTTAACGCTGCTCAATAGTAAGAGGCTCAGCTGTTGCTGTCTATTAACAATAAAGTATGATGGTATTACCAAGAACTTCTTAATATAACAAGGTATAAATTTGGATTAATTTCAATGACTGCTAAAGAATATCCAGTCTGGTTTGATGGAGGAAACAATAAGTCTTGGTGTCTTCCTGTGTCAGTAATTTTTAAGGTGTTTTAATGGGTACTTTAAAGGCATGAATAATTTTACTGATAGGTTTCTGAACCCTACATGCATAATGTGGCATACTGTATTTGTAAATTTATGTTTGAGTTTCCTTTGTTGCTTAATGAATTTGTGTACTGAGGTTATTGTCATGGGTGACATTAAGTCTTTTAGTTTTGCCAACTCATACCTTTTCTAAATACATAAATAGATTATTTTCAAAGCTCTCCTTAGGTTCTCTGTAGTACTGAAGGCTAATGTCTGGCATTTGGGCATTCAGTGACTGCATTTCTAAGAAATGAATAGTTATAATTAGCTATATATTATAACTACTATTAGTATATATAGTTACTATATATATTATAAATAGAGATAGATCTATAGATATACATCTATAACTATATAGCTATATAACTATTATTAGTAATAATATTTATATAGATATATAAGTTGGCTGATACATTTCTCTTCTTAATTATTTGGTTATTAATGTTCTGAACTTTGACATAAAATACATGGAGAAGTTTTTATATTTCATTTTAGGCAAAGTTATATAGCAATCATCATCTCTTGTTTAAGACATATGATTAGTGGAGTCATATGAAACTTTTATACTGTCACTAATCTCACTTCTGCTCAAATCTTATTGTCGTTACTTTAAATATTGTTATTCAGATAAGGACATCTGCCTTTTGCAAGTACTGTTTTTTGCTAATACAGAAACTCTTAACACTTCAGGCAAGCACTTTCTTAAAAACAGATGGACTGTGAAAAACAAAAGGAATCAGATTTGGCTGTTACGGTGGTTTAGATGTCATGCAGACTGCATAAGCTTTTCACAAGGGAGGGAGGCAAGTGTGTAAAGTGCTTTTGCTGATAGGTAGAGAACTCTTCCTTGTTTACTGGCTTGATGAAAACTTAGTTTTGTTTTGATTGTAAAATTTCCGGCCTGCACCTTCTGTCTTTGTCCTGTCTAGCCAATAAACTAATTAGTTCTTATAGCTTGTGGGAGCACTAATAGCTTCCTTAAAACTTTGCAAAAATAGGGGGTACTGATACATAAAAGTGAGAGAAGGAAGAATCCTTTCACTTAGGTTTTTAAGGAGATTGTGGAGGATATTTGTCAGTGTTACAGGTTTTATTTGTTTATTCTAAGCTTTGAGTCTTAAGGATTCTGTGAAAAGCAGTCACTTTTGGGTTTTGTACTTTTGGAGCTTTAGGATTCTGGCACTCAGCCATTGGTCTGCTGATAAAAGCTCTTGCCAGGTCAAATATATCAGTATGCAAACTGGATAGCTTTTTTTCTGCTGCTTGCTTTAAAAATTTGTCTTAATTTTCTTACACCCCACTCTGTTTCCTGTAGTAAAAAGTACTGTATCCCTGGAAAGACATTTGGAGGACAGCAATATAAGATTGTGAGGAGGAATTTGTTTAGAGGTCTTCAGACAGTGCTGCATACACAGTGGAGATCTGTTTTAAGATATCTGACTCCATTGTGTCTAGCTAAAATTCCTGGGATATCAGGTGGATTGGCAGAACATGCTTGATTACAAAATGCAACAAGTTCCTAATTCAACTGTTGCAGATTTATTGCTGTTATATTTGGAAACTACAGAAATTATTAGAACTTTGAACAATAGATTGTCTAAAGCACTAAGTGTTCAGAGAATAATCTGAGAGATAGAAATTTTTTAATTTAACTGCCTTGAATCGGATTACTTGGTTTCCGGCATGTTTTGTGGGAGGTGAGGAAGTGGGAATGAAGAACAGAAGTGAGTTAACTGCACGTTACCACTGTTTAACTTTTTTTGGTCATCCAGAGCCTCCCTTGTTTGCCATACATGCATGCCACAGGGGTCAATATACTTGATCTTCTGACATAAGTCTTTTATTTGTCATAATTTCTTTTTCTTCTGATCCATAAGATGTGTTGCTCATTTCTGGTGAATTTTGAGAACAGTAAACTGCTCACCCAGCTTTCCTAATTACTGTAATATGAGCATTAAACAAGTAAATCAAGTTAATATTTGTTTCATTTCTGTTCAAGTAGGACGTCTCCAAATATGGAGATTCTTTATTTAAGTCTGCTGAAGCTCACTGGCTCAAGTAGGTCTCAATAGTTTTGTTTTGTGTATCACCATAATAGTTTTCTCAAGTGAGTTAGAAGTGGTAATTGAAGTATAAATCTCTCGGTGCCTGCTGTGGAATGCCTGTTCACACATCTGTAGTGAAAGCTGCAAGCCATTCTCAGGGGTGCCTCCAAGGATAAAGGAAGCATGCTAAATCTTTACCTTCCCTCTGAAGGAGTTTCTGAGGAAGAGGCAGTCATATTTTGTACCGGACATTTTAAAACTAAACCTCTGACTCTGTAGACTGGGGTTCCCAAATGTTGGATTGCTTGATTACAGTCTGCTCCAGGGTTGTCACTGTCACTCCCAGCCCAGTGAATGATGGGGTAGCTTCCTGCTGTGGGGTAACATCCTGCATCCAGGCAGCTCCTCATGCCGGGCAGGTGCCTTCCTGGTGGTGCTGACGGTTGCTCAGGTAAGGGCCTGTCAAGAGGCACTTACTGCTAATCAGGAAACAAGGGTGTGGAAGTACTTTCTGAGATAAGTATCAGGAAGTGCTCCTACAGCATACCTGGCACAAGTTTGCTCACAGTTTCTTGGAAATTCCTGCCTTGTGTTGCATTCAGTCAGGAAAAGCATTGTACCATAAACCCTGCAATATATACTAACCTGTACCTTTTAGTGCACTGACAGGCATCTGTGCTGTATGCTGGAGTGAAGCAAATCTCAAACTTGTTTTCTGCAATTGCTTTAAGTGTAATCAGTACTTTTGAAAGTAGAAAGAACCTTTGTCCTGTGAATACATTTCTGAATTTTACCTTGCTTCAGTGGGGCTGAATTCTGTAATGGGTGTATTTTGTAAGAGCCCAGCTTCTTGAGACTTGGCTGAACATTGTGCCAGGGAGGGAAATTTGGACATTGTGTGTTCCTTCTGTAGAAACATCCACTGTGTTTGGTGTCTTGGAGAGTTAGGGCCTATAGGGAAATTGATGCCTTGCTCCTCCCCTTCTAAAGCTGCCTTCTCCAGTGAGGCTAGCATCAGCTTCATTCATCTTAGCTCTTCTTATTCCTTTCTATCACTTCTGGTGTTAGTTATTTGCTTCATTTGAATAATTGATTTGCATGTATAAAAGCCTTTATTACTCTTAGACCTATGCTGTCCTTAATACATTTTAAATGTAATAAACTATTCAGTTCTTGTAATGTTTGAACAGCATGAAATGGTGTGCAGGCTATTGTATTAACTCTAGCTTGGATAATAACACAAATGTATTTCACACATAAAATTTTATTTTCAGGTTGTGTCATGAATCTGGCAGTGTATTTTCTGATCATATCATGTATTGTTGCAGATTATTTTAAGATCTACATATAAAAGTGCAAACCACTCAAAAAGTATTTCTCCTGCTTAAGTTTCTCTATACTTTACACCCATTGTTCATCTATAGCTAAGAACAATTAGATGTTTTTAGCAGACTGTGAGACACTATGGACCAGTAAGAGGAGGGAGTGGAGAAACAGGCACTGTTAGTTGAGGTAATGAAATCCATAATTTATAGCCCAATATTTCCATAACAGTGTGAGATAAGGTATGAGTTAAAGTTGCTTTCTTTTTCAGTTCAATAAACCAGCACATCACTGTTTTCATAGGAGAATGCGGATGACCTACTTTTGGCTTCAGGCTAAATAGGGAAGTGTGGGAAAAATAAATTCATACAGGCTAAACTTGTGTAAGAAAATTGCACGTTGTTCCAATTGTCTTATTTACCTCCTTAGGCTGAAAAAAAAATGTTCTTGTTACTGACAAAATTTAATTTTACCTTCACAGATAAATTTGAGCAGTTTTGGGCGATAAATCGAAAACTCATGGAGTATCCTCCAGAAGATAATGGATTTCGATACATCCCATTTAGAATTTATCAGGTATGAGACAATAAAATAAAACCGAACTCTTCCACTGAGGTGTCATATATCGTAATCTGTTTTCAGAATTATGTGTTTCCTTTTCAAGCATTATGGCAAAACTTTGCATGCTCATCTTTTCTGGACCCTTGAGTTGTATGGATTAGCAGACAAAATAGACTGTATTTATTCTAATAGGTAACTAACACTCATTATGTTGCAAGTTTGTAAAATTCTGTTATTAAAAATAAATACTAACTATGAAGAGTGCTTTAGATGGAAAATGCCCTGTGAAAGGTCTAAGCCAAACACCTCAACCACTTTTGGCTGGAGCAACACTTTTCACTCAACCACTGTATGGGCTTCTTTTCTTGTAGGCATTTTAAGGTGGAAGTAATAGCATAGGTCTTGCATCTAGTTCTTACCTTTGTCTTCTAATTGTATACTTACAATCCAAAACTAGCTTTGAATGTGGTTTTTTTTTTTTCCTGTTTTAATACACCAGCACTTTATTTTTCTCAGCATTTTGTTTGGAGACATATTCCTTGGAATCCTTACAATTTTTTGACATCTCCTTAGTTTTTAATATCATTAAGGTCACAATGACGTTTGGAATTACGTATGGTTAAAAGCTTTTACAAAAACTTGTGTAGCCTCTCTGTAAATTAAACAGTTGTGCTCTGTTGGAATGTTTTAATCTATTTATATATGTTTTGCACCTCTAGCTATGAAAAGAAAGTCCTTTATTTATAGTACTGAATATTCTGATACTACCTTGTAACAGGTTATAATTACCATGGAAGCCTATACAGTCTTGCAGTGGGACTGGAGTAGCTTTTAATGTTAGATATAAGACATTTACTGTCTCATAATGAAACCTTAGATTGAGAACGGAAGTCAGTTATTTTGTCAGAGATCACAGCAGATGGCAAGGTTTGTGTAAGAATCAAAAAGTATGTATCAGGAAAAGTAGTACTCACAGCATTTTGTTTGGTTGGTGACTTAAGTTATTTGCTTGTTCTCTGATAGGTGTGGGGTTTTTTGAAAGTCTTTTCATAGAAATCACGTAAATGTATTTGCAAAAAACAGGTTTTGCTGTCTGAATAGGTTGCAGATCTTTAAGGTGTGAGGGAAGATTTCTACGATACCACACGATTTCAAGCTAGTAAAACTTTTTAAAAATAAGTAAGTAAATCAGTAAAATCTATCACTTGAGCCAGTAGTACTTATCTTGATTCCCATTACCTTTTCAATTGGAAAGCCTTACTTGCTATAGTTTAAATCCAAAATATCTAATTAAGAATTGAAGACCAAACATAAATAAAGATGATGCTGAGACAGCCTTTGAGAAGGTTGGTATATATTATTTTCAGTAATGCTGCTCTTACCATTTCTAAATATTTCCAATCTTTTAAAAATGTGGATGCAGATGTCTCTAGCTTTTTTGTTTGGTTTGTTAGTGTGTACACTGATTACTGCTCTATGTGTTTAAAGGAATTTTCAGAAAGCCTTAGGAAGGGTGAGATTATAATTTAATTCCAAACAAGTAGTTAATTCCTGTAGTTTTAACATAATTTTACAGTACTTAGTGACAAACCTGCATATGGAAGAAGAACTGATTCTGAAGTGTTCTTCAGATGTATTTAACCCCCACCCCAAATGCATTTAATTTCCATTAATGCTGGTAAAGCATGACATTCTAGTTGGATGCTTGTATATACCCACCCGATTTAACCTGAGTTTGTGTTGCAGTGGATATTTATTCCCTATACGTCTTCACACAGTGTTCTTACAGATACTTAATGATACACAGATGGATGGCAGGAAATGACTAGGTATTGCCTCCAGTGGGGAGAGTTCCTCCTTGTACTCTCCATACCTGCTATTACCCCAAATTATTAGAAGGAAATTCTGTGAAGGGACCTGTCTACATTGTTTTTTGGCAATATGAGGTGGATGAATTTGTTTTCCTTCAAAGAAATGTACTAGATTATGATATCATGTAAGAAAAACAAGTCTTAGAAGCAATTAAATGTGAATCGGCAAAGTTGCTGCAGAAAAAATGCATTCAGTAATGTGATCTGATAGATTTTTTTTTCACTGAAGAATTCATTATTTTAAAAACTCAAAAACTCTTTCAATTGTAAACTTTGTCTATTAAAATACATTTCTAAAGAGTAATATGAATCATACCTCCTGTGGTGACCAAATCTGATGGAGTGTGTGGGTGAAAGAACTGGCAAAAACATGAACATTGTACTTGGGTAAGTCAGAACTAAACTAACCACAGGTAATTTTAAAAACCCTTGTCCAGCACCTCTTCTTTTAAGTACAGCAGCTAAGATTGGACCAGCATCCTGGCATCTCTAATAGATGATGTAAAAAAAGGTTGAGAATCATTAAGGATCAAGTCATTTACAATTTTTAAAGTTAGCTAAGATATATTGGAGATTTTATTTCCAGCTGTCATATTCTGTTCGCTGTGTCATATGGAACTTGAACCAGTTAAACCTTTGACATAGGTGGAAACTTCTTCTACCAGAAACAGGTTAAAAATAGTGATTATATTTTTGTGATACTTTTACTTCAGTGTGTCAAAAAAGAAGTTCCCCACTTCATCACTTCAGAGGTGTAAGCTGCTTTGTCTTCAGCTGGCAGGTGCACAAAACCTTTTTTGCCTTTTTATCTGATAGTACTGTAGAACAGAGTGCTTTTTGCATTTGTTCTTTAATGGCAAGAGAGAAAATAATAGTAACGTTTTGAGAATATTCTGAATTCAAGTGTTGCTTTTCATGTCCAGTGCTAGAGCTAGTTTGGCTTGTGGAATTTCCCCCCCGTGTTTATAAGACCAGCTGACATTTAACAGTCTAATTGAACAAACTGGCTGATAGATGGCAGGAAGTTTTCATCCGTCTTTGGCTCCAGGCACTGAGCTGGTGACAGGGCATATTAGTCAAGAGAGGAGTCTCTACGTGCTGATAGAGACTGCTCTGATGAACTGCTGCCTGCTGTGGGAGCACTCCGAGTCTCAGTTGTTGTGCACTTAGTTTGCACTCATCCCCCAGTTTTGGTGTCTTGCTCTCTCCCCATGTCATGCTCACTCACTTCATCTTGCTTTTCTCTGGAGTCTGCCCTCTGAGTGTATGAGATTTAAAGCAGTATATTGCATTTAATTATTTGGATTAAAATTACAAAAGTATTGGGAAGAAAATGGATGAAAACTCTTCATGACAAGTTCTCAGTTTTTCTAGAGTCACAATTGCTTGAGGCAGGCTGGCTGTTGTGTGTTTGCTGGCCCAAAAAGGGATGATCTGTGTACCTTCATTTGCTACTAGAATGAGCGTTTCGTTTGCTTCTATTTTCTAGGGGTTTTGATTAGCTTATTCATTTTATTGCTTAATTACATAGTAGGCCTTAATTTTGAACAGGTTTTCCTGTCATAAGTCCCTTAAGATGTTGAGATTAAGTTGTACAGTCACAATCTCTTAGGATGTTTATCTTCCTTTGTAACATGAATGAAATTCTCCATACTTAATAATATATCAGTTAAATTCAACACTTTGCTCTTTATGTCAAAGCTACAGTATTGCGATGTCTAAGTAGACACAAATATTTACCATGACCTGTCCTCTAAAAGTAGCAAAGTGGGAGTGGTAAATGAAATATTTTAAGACATTATTAGTATCTGTCTCAATAAATGAATTAGAAGCTCAAGCATGGCCATTTCCAAGCAATTGAGGACTATTTTATCCATATTTCCACATTATTGGCAGAGCTCGGATAATGAATTGCAAAACCCATTACAAGTATCCAAATTAACGGCACAATTTGGCCCATGTTATAATAACTATTTAAAAAACTGATCAAAACAGATTGTTTGGAAAGATACTGGGTCTACCTGTAAAGTTTTCAAGTGATAATAAATTTACCTTTTTATACTAGTAGATTTTTTTTTTTTACTGTTATTGTTGAAAAGTCTTCATTGCATTTCAAGTCAGAATTTGTCTGACTTCAGTTTATAGATTCTGTTTTGCCTTACCCCACTTTAAAGTCATGTGACTTTCTGACCTCCCAAGTCCACTTACGGATTCATATCAGGAGCTTTCTTTGGTAAGCTGAATCAGTTGAGCTCTTTAAGCCTCTTGTCATGAGACTTTCTTATCAGTACTGAAGTTGGGTTTTAGTCATCTTTTCAAATGCTAGCTGATATTTTGATAATCCTCAAGATTAATATTGAGGTTAGGGAGACATAAAGGGCAAAAGTAAAGCTTACATTTGAAGGATATTAAACTAAAAATGCTTCAAGCACTCATGGAATACAGGGAAGTTAGCTGCTACTTGAAACTTCTGATCTGAAAAATGTTATGAAAGAAGTTGCAATGCAATAACTCATCAAGCAAAAGAACTAGAAAATATAAGTGCTGTTGACCTGAAGAGGGCAACACAACACAGCAAGCTTAAGCATTTTGTTGGCTAGTGTAGAATGCTCTTGAACAGACGTGTGTGCAATGCCTTATTTTTTTTCTTATTTATTGAAAATGACGTTTTAATAAAGGATAGACAATTTGTTTCTTAAGAAATTCCTTTTACAAGGAAGAAGTTTGAGCGAATAGGAAAATGATGTGAAATGCTGATTTGTGTAACAGAACTGGGCTCAGCTGAATTTCTGTGCTGAAGAGAAACAAATGGACTCTGATTTATTCTAATAATTGATAGTTCAGCACTAAAGAAACAGTAGAACACTTTCACTAGTTTTAAATTACTTCAAAATCAAAGCTCTATGAATAAGAAAGTTTAAAAGCTTTGTTAGGTAATATTTTTCCTAGTGCCTCATGATAGGGGAAAGAAAAAAATAAACCCCTCTATTAAGTATTGCACTGGGGGAGTGTGATCCTTAACTACTTGTTTTCTGAACTGGGTTGTTTTGTTCTGTACTGAAAGTAATAACAATTTGACTAGTTGTCACCTTGCATTGAAGGTCACTGTCACCGCATTCCACCAGAGGTTCCATAATTGCATAAGCTTTTCTTATGCATCTCCGTGCACAGTGAAATGAGCTGGCTCAAACCAGGGCTGCTATATATTCCATTTGAAGGAGTGCTCATGCAGCTCTCTTAAAAGACTTAAGGAGCCCATGTGCAAGATCAGCCTTGTGCCTTTAAGAATCTTGGTACAGGATGGGAGCTGTCAATCAGAGTTTCAAAGAAAAATTCAGAGATGATAAACTGTATTTGTTGTCAAAATGTGACTAAAGTTTCCATAAATATGCCCAAGTTGTCTGTAAAACTGTCAATCTGCCTAGTTCAAAGCTATTGTGAAAGTTGCACAGTGCTCAGGGAAGGAGATGCAGAGGAGATGGAGCTGCAAAACCTCGGTTTGGGTTGATTCTCTGCTGTGGTTGAGCTGTTACCAAGCTGAGTGGTTTTAAGCTAGTTCAGGCCTGTCACTAGGAGCTACAGTAATTCTTCCGAGTTGAGTGTAGGTGTAGCTTGTATACAATGAATAAAGTAGTTTTGCTTGTATGAGAAACAGTTTGTTGAGGTTCTGAGTTACATTTTATCTAGTTTAAAAAAATTTACAGATTTTGCATATTGGGGGAAAAATGGGCATTATTTTTTTTTAAATCCTTTTTTTATCTTGCAGTACTTAAGTTAGTCATAAATCTCAGAAGAATCTAAGTATATGAAAAGCCAGTAGAATCCAACTAGATACTAGATAAACTTTGTGTACACAGTTTTGTAGATTTTTTTAAAGTCAAAGTACATCTTGAATTACAATGAAATAATGAACACTTTGTGTGGAAAAAAATTTCTGTTGCCAATTTGAAAATACCTTAATCTTACCTCTTATGCAGCCCCCAATTACAAATTAGTAGTTTTTTTTTTAACCAACTGGTATTGTATAAAGCTCTTCAATTGTTGTCTTTTCTTTTAATTGTCTTATGATAATGGAGTTGGGTATAAATAAGTTTGGGTAAGTGTTCATGGTACAAGTTGGAATTTAAACCATGAGGTTTGAATTCTTGTGAGAATTCAAAGATGAGATACTTGTAGATTTATGTATCATCCTAAATTTAATTACCAAAGTTAGTGTATGTATACAGTTAAAAAAAGAATTGCACTTTGTACCTCAACCTTGAGTCTTTATTCTCAAGAATATCAGTACCTAGAGAGGCTGTGATGAAGACAATGAATGAAGCAGTAAGTCAGTTGAGTTGGGTCTATGTACAGTTACTCATAGATGTTATAATTTAAATGCAGTGCTCTTTAGTATATTGCTGCCTTTACTCTGATCATTAAAGCTGATCACTTTACTTTCCCATTTCACTTGCTTTTGTCAACACAAACTGACTGATTTGCCACTTTCGCACTGCATAATGTGGGCAGTTTCTTACGTTGTGGCAAAAGGGACTTTGTCTACCTGAAGCTTACTGTGGAGCTGTGTTTTACTCCGAGATTGTCTCTTGTTCTCTGATGTAATAGCAAAACTTTTTTTAAAGCTGGTGATCTGCTTTGCTCAGAAAAAGGGGAAAAGCTGATACAGAATTTTTTGTTCTGAGAAAGGAAGAATGTCATCTTCAAGGGTTCTTTCTGTGGCTGTGCAGCGTAAGCAATGCCTATAGAACTAAGCCTAGTTAGCCTATGATGCTGATGCAAAACTCTGCAAAGATGAAAGCCACAGCCAGTACCTGTTTTGACTTATCAATATCAGTATGCCACCTTTACTTAATTTGAAATAAAATAGGTGAATAAAGCAAGTTAACTTTTGCAGAGAATTGAGGATTAGAAAATAGAGAAAGTGTTCTGTTTTTTGGAACGTACCAAGACTTCTATTTGCTCTTTCCAGAAGACCGAAAGCAAATTCTCTACAGGTAAATGTGGAATGGAACAAACCTATGAGGAAGTGGGATATGACACCATACTCTAGAAATACAATACATATTAGCATGCAAATTTTTTAAATTTCGCTGCCCTTGATTATAGGAGTTCCTTCCAGTTAATCATTACTGTAGAAAACTACAGAGAATTATTGGATTTAATGGTTTGAAGTAGCTTGAAAGTGGTTTATGAAGTATTGTATTCACTGCTCTTAAGCAAGCAATGCAGTGTTTGCTTTTGTGGATGTAAATCCATTTTTAAAGTTGTTTGCTTCATAGGTAGTCAGTACTCAATTGCTCAATTGTTAAGTGAGGCTTCGGTCTGCATGTGCACATAAAGCGCTGCAGCTGTGAAGAGCACTATTGATTTGTTGTCCCAGACTCTTCAGATACCTTGATATTTTACCAGTTACAAATACGAATTCTTTCCTGGGAAAGAAATTTAATACTTGGAGGCCATGCTTTTATTGTAGGTGTGTTTGTCTTCTCAGGGTTCAACAAAACTGCTTCTTGAAGCTGTTTTTTGTATTTAGTCTCTGCTATTTCTGGCTGTGTGATGGTTGCCTGCTGTCTGCTTTGTGCAAGTGTTGACTTTCTTCTGCTTCTAGGATCTGCCCAATTCACCTGACATTAAGTAATGCAAATTCAGTTGTTTAGAGAATACTTTCCCTGCACAAGAAAATTTGATAGATCATTTGAAAGACCAGGCAACAGTCAGAATGTGGTTCAGCCATGCTTGTTAGGCATTTTGCATGGTTCTGCAACTTTTTGTATGGAACTGGAACTTTTGGCAATACATACCAAAATGACCCACAAGGTATAACAGGACCTTAGCAGTGGGACCTATGACAAGGAAGGTAAATTGTATCCTGGGCTGCTGTAGGATAAGAGTTGTCAGCAGCTTGAGGGAAATTATCCCTCCAGTCTGCTTGACACTGGTGAGACCACACCTAGAATCCAGTTTTGGGCTCTCCAGTTCAAGAGAGACATGGAGCTATGGGATGAGAGTACAGTAAAGGACCATTGAGGAACTAGTGAATCTAATGTGAGAGGAGAAAAAAGGCTGCAGGAGCTGTGACTCTTCAGGCTAGAGAAGAAAAGATTTGGGGAGATCTCATCAATGTATAGAAATATCTGTCTGAACATCAGAAAATACTTTGAGTGCAAGATCAGTGTGGACAACAGGAGGCATCTTTACAAACAGTTACAGAAACTGAAGCAATGTCTTCTATTCTGAAGTGTCACAATGCACTCAACCCATTAAATTTTTATCAGTTTGTTGAGGGATGCTTTCTAACTACACATATCTTTTTCAGAGAAGTAGAACATGTGGTAGGACTTTAACTTTCAAATGTTTTACATGGTTCTAATTACTCATTTTGTTGCTATTACGTAAAGTTTTTTCTAAAAGATTGTAAGGAAGCTTTCTCTGCCAGTTTAAATAATATGGAAAAGGGTGATATTTTAAATGGTTCTTTAATCTTTTTAAAGATGAGCAAGTAATTGCCCTCAACAATGTAAGGGAGAATTAACTGAAATAGTTGCCATATTTTTCTGTAGGTTTATAATAATGCTAAACTATTGTTAGTTGTGTACAAAGTTAGGATAGAACTGCAGTTGCTTCATAAGTGTGCTCTGTTCAATGAAAGGCATCAAGGAAGACATGAGTTGTTGTCCATGAATGATTAGGAGAATAGTCCTTAACCATTCATGATCAAAAATGGTTCAATATTATTGTCTAGACGTAACTGTAATAAGCCCTACTACATAAAATTTTAACCTTATTCCAGATGTGTTCATAATTCTAGTCGTGGCTTTAATTTGACTACAGTCTTGGCTAAGATACTAGATAATTTTGGCATTATTACTTCCATCAATTCTTGACATAATACTTGCCACATGTTATGGGGGCCATTGTTGAGGTCTGTTAAAGCTTCCACCAAGAAAACACATCATATAATTCATCTGGCTTTTAAGCCAGTGATCATTAATGTTCAACACCACCTAAAGGTGTTCCAGCTTGTGTAATTCTATTAGGAGTGCTTTCAAGAATAACAGAATTTTCACTTTACTTGATGTTGTGATTTCCTTGATGTGTGTGATTGATAGGATGATTACCTCCCCATCTAAGGAGTTTTAAAGAGGTAACCAAGTACACATTTAGCATGACCATATTAAAGCATATGTGCATGTATTCATAGAATTATCTTCAGCTTTAGACGAGTGATAAACTTCTGCACTATTAATTAGGTGACTGGAGTTAATGTAATTAAATGTATAAAGTGTAGCCTGTTTGTTGAATCTTTTTTTGTTATTGTTGTTGTTTCAAGCCTCTTAAAAATATTAGGGAGCGTAAAATTCCTGTCCATCATGATAAAGACCTTCAATTTCATGAGGAAACCTAAGCATCTTTTTTGCAACATAACTGCAGAAATTCTGATACAAACTCAAAAAAAGTGAAAGGATTCTTTTTTTTTACATAGGTTAAACTCAGGTATGTATATATTGTAATTTTTACAACCACTGAAAATGTCTAATTTCTTAGAGAAATTTAAAGTGTAATATGGGAAAAACAGATAATTTGATTTAACACATTTGTTGATTTTACAACTAGTCCTGCAACCCACAGCACGTCCTGTCAGTGACTCAATTTTTATGGTATTTCTGGATAGGTGTGTTGAGAATGTGTATTCTCCTTCTTTTTGTCTTATGGGTTTTAGTTACATGTTGGACATATAAAAGCATTACTTGGTTCTTTTATTAAAAAAAAAGTAATTAATTCTGTTTTACACTGAGTTGTACGTTGTTCTTTGAACAGCGATGTGATGTTGCAGGTAAGCAATTCAAAAATTTGAATGCTAACAAAAGCAGTGGCAGCCTTATTCAAAGCAATTGAAATTGTTATTACAAAATCGTAACTAGAGCATCAACTTGATGGCCTTTGCAGATACTAAAGTAATACTAGAAATAGTCTTTTTTTTTTTGGAATGTTGTTCCAGTCCTAACATTTTAAAGAGTAAGTGAAATAGAAAAATTATCAAAGGTATAGAATAAAGCAGTGGGTTATCTGGGAGAAGGCTCCTATTGCTTGGAAGATTTGAAGAAGAGGAAAGGAGCAATGATTACAGGATAAAGGCATATCACATTGTTGTGTTTTATGCCTCTTGTAACAGAAGCTCAAAAAATAGTAATAAAATTTGAAAGGTGACAGGTTTCAAGTAGATAAAACAAGATCATTTTTATGTGTACTTTAGCTTGTTAAGCTGAAAATCACCTTTATGGAAGAGATGGAAATTTATTTTTAGAAGTCTTTTTAAAAGGAAAGAAACAAAACAACAAAAACCTATCAACTCCCACCCAGAAACATTGTTGAACCTTCTCCACAATGAAATATTCAATGAGTCTGGTCTAATATTAAGCAAAAAGAAGTCAAAGATACCCATCCTGAAATAGCAGCAAAATCCCAGCATTTCAGCACCAGTGAAAGAACAGTATTTCAGATGGGGATTTGCAGTATCTTGCTTTTGGACAGGCATGGTGTTGTGATGGTTCTGTGGCTACAGCAACTCAGCAGCTTTTCAGTTAGTCACTTTTGCATTGTGCATTGAGATTTTTAATTGAAAACATTTCTACAAAGAAGAAGACATCTAAAATGTATGGAAAAAATATTTTTGAGCAAATATTTGCATAATTTTATTTTCAGGCACCAGTTAATTTTCCTGTTCTTTCTTTTTTATATGAAATAACTTGCATCATTATGCAAACTCTTGTTACTTCTAAAGCTTCTTGGTTGAGTTTAAATGAGTTTAAACAAAATGGTTCTATGGAATTGAGAGCTTTTTCTATTGTAAAGTTGTTCATTACAAAGCAGCACAGACTATGAATTTGGCAAGTTACTGAAAATATGATGGAATATGTAGGGAAGTCTCAACTTTTATGGTTTTAGGTTGCCAGCTTATATACATGTGGGGTTTGTAAGAAGTTATTTTTTTACTTTTTGGGTTCAGTATGTACGGTAACTTGTATTTGTTTGAATATTGAGGAGCAGCTGAGTGTTTAGGTAGAAAATCAAAATCCTTTCCTCTTGATGAAAATAGTGGTAACTCTGTTATTTTTCCAGATTAAAACCCAGTGGTTCATGAGTTTTGTTTTTCATTTTAGGATGCATCCTGTATAAAATATCTGACTAATTAAATTGTGGATTTCATGCAGTGTTTGATGTGTTGATTCTGAAAAGGACCAGGCAAGCTGACAACTTT
>VZRQ01006119.1:956017-981596 GCA_013397975.1 Machaerirhynchus nigripectus | reverse complement strand
TTTTTTTTTTTTTTGGCCAGGATGATAGGGAAGAAACAGTTACAATTGTTAGCACAGTATGTAACTATATAGCTTATTTCTGATCCTGTGGGGCTTTG
The DNA here is from genome assembly GCA_013397975.1 of Machaerirhynchus nigripectus. Lineage (NCBI taxonomy): Eukaryota > Metazoa > Chordata > Aves > Passeriformes > Dicruridae > Machaerirhynchus > Machaerirhynchus nigripectus. The sequence continues at coordinate 981,498 of VZRQ01006119.1, read as the reverse complement.
CACTGCCTTAAAGGGCCTCTTAGAAATTGCTGTGACCTATAACTCTTCTCAATGCCAGTATACCTGAATAGGTAACTTTACTCTTTCTCACTGTGATGTAATTTGTTTTCACTGTCACTTTCCTATCATTGTTAGGGTTTAAACTTTCTCTTTAAAAGAGTAAAGTCTTCATTTGTTCTGCAGATCATCAGATTTGTGGTAATAGAGAAGAATGAGAAACTGCAGGTGCAGTTAAGTCCGACCTTCTAGAAAATATGTTAATTCAGAGATGAAGATTTGCGTTCATAAAAATTCAATAATTTGATACTAAATTGTGGATATGATCAGTGTGAAATGCACTGCAATTTTTAGGCTGATTGTCTTCATATGCTCATATACTTGAAGGCATTTGCTCTGTAGAGGTTGGCAATTACTGACTCATTTTGACCTGTTGTATCCTGCAGATGCATCCAGAATCTTTTGAACAGCTCATAGCTACATGGAGGCTGCACTGTAAAATAAAATCATTTAGAAAGTGCTACATTCTGTTGAAGCTGTGATCATTTTCATAGGCAAATGATAGATATTGTGTGAATATTTGCTTTAGATCTGATGTAGATGATTTAAAATCATTATCAGTTATGCAGTGATATATTTATGGCTTAGATTACAGGTAGTACTTTTTCTCATGATTGATTAAGCAAATATTGTACAAAACACAACATTATTTAAGCAGTTATTCATGGTAGCTGTTTCTTCACATCTTGTTGAAGTAAATAGAATCATAGAATAATTTGAGTCAGAAGGCGCCTTTCAAAGGTCATCTAATCCAACCCACCTGCCATAGACAGGGACATCTTGCACTAAACCAGGTTGCTCAAAGCTCCATCCAGCCTGGCCAGGACACTTGCAGGGATGGGAGTACTAGAGTAGAAAGTTGTAGTCAAGTTGGTCTTATATTACTACACTTGAAAAAGGGTGATGGCAAGATTTTTCTAAAACTATTTATGCTCCTGTATGACTAAAATGCCTTGAAAAGTCATCCTGTAAATATTGTGGAATGTAGAATGGGACTTTTCTTTTGATTCTTTCAATGCATAAAGCATCTGCTGCATGTGAGGGAAGAAGTGTGTAAGCATGTTGGGGTAATACTCTGCCTGTAGGATTAGATTTGTGAACCACAGTCTTTGTATAAACCACATGCAGTTACTTTTATAATTTCAACATTGATGAAGACCAGTGATTTTTATTTACTTTACCACATCTGTGTTGCTTAACACTTAAAATGCAAAATTGAATTCATTTTCTATAATGTTTCATGATAGCAGCTAAGGATATTGTTTGCAGCAGTTAGCAACTATATGGGAGACTTGAGAAAGTACAACTTTGGCTTTTCCCTCTTGGCATTAAATTATTATAACTAGGGAAAAAATTGACCATAACTTACTAATAAATAATGAGAAACTGCAGTACACACTTGGGAAATTCTTATCTTAGAAGTTTGATGATAACAACCTTTGCCTGCATATTTCTGTTTATTTCTACTTCTGCTACTTCAGATGTTAAGCTTTTGGCAGCTATGACTGGACTTCTGTCAATACCTGATTATTTTTAAAAACTAAACTTGGTACAAAATTGTTTTGACTATAACAATTTTTAGGGGGTTTATCTTTTTTCTTTTCTTTTTAAAAAATGTTTGGGATGTACATTTCTTCAACATAATGTGCCAGAGTTCACTTCTGAAGTGTGGATCTGTCTGAGGTGGATGGATCCTGCTGGCTGTGTGCCTCCCATCATTTTTCAAATAGTCAGATATTTCATTAGCACTGTTGGTATCCCCATATTGCTACCCTGAGAACATAGAGAATTGAGTACAGCAGCTAGTAAGTGACGTCTGATCAGTCTTCATAAGGAAAACTGGGGAAAGGCTATTTTTCCGTATTTGAAGACTGTTAGCAAGAAGTAACAAGTAGCTGTGTCTCAACAGTTCTGCACTGTACTGCCCTGGAATTACTTCTGAGTTAGTGTACCACTCCTAGCCAAAGACTCCCTGCCTGCCTGTGAGTGACAGTTGTGTTGTCATTCTTCATTTGTTTGAGTGGTTGTTTTCTCTCCCCTTTAACCTCCACTGGGAGATAAAATACCTCTTGATGTTGAGTTGCTTTGTTTGCATTTTTTAATAACAATAGTAGGATGGGAAACACTTTCTGAGAGGTCGGAAAGGAAATTTGAAAGGGATGGTGGCTCGTATTGCTTGTTGCAGTTAAGATAGTATGTGATGAAAGTCTCATTTGCTGGAGCCCAGTCGCCCGTAATGCAGGGCACATCAGCTGCTTTTGGGAGTTAGCTGCTAGCAGAAAATTGTCAGCAACGATTTGGAGCTAGAATCAAATATTTGGGAGTGTTGAATATGAGATTTTTAACTTCTCTGGCTCAGATGCCGAGTTTGGTTGGAGATAACAAGTTATCAGGAAAAAAACCTTTGCCTGTCTTCGCAGTGTCGGGTTCTTGCTGCCCCTGGAGCTGCTCTTACAGATACCCAAAGAAGAGAGCTATCTTAACAGAACCACAGATCTTAAAAAAGTGCTAAAGATCTGATAGAATTAAATCTGGCCAGGGACATTAAGGGCAGCAAGAGGAGCTTCTATAGGAATGTCAGGGATAAAAGGAAGACTAGAAAAATTGTGGGCCCTCTCCAGAAGGAAATGGGAGACCTGTTTATCCAGAACATGGAGGTATTCAGTGTCTTTTTTGTCTCAGTCTTTGCCAGCAAGTATTCCAGCTGCACTGCCCAAGTCCCAAAAGGGAAAAGGCAGGGACTGGGACAATGAAGAAGTTCCCACTCTAGAAGATCGGGTCCAAGAACACCTAAGGAAACTGAAGGTGTAGAAGTCTATGGAACTGGATGAGAGACATCCCCACAGATCCTGAGGAAAGTGGCACATGAAGTGCCTAAGCCACCATCCATCATATTTGAGAAGTTGTGGCAGTCCAGTGAAGTTCCTGCTGAAATGTAACCCCATTTTTTACAAAGGGAACTGAGGAAGACCTGGGGAGTTACAGGCTAGTCAGTCTTACCTTGGTGCCTAGCAAAGGTCATGGAGCAAATCCTCCTGGAAACTATGCTAGTGCATATGGGGAATAAGGAGTTCTGCTTGATCAGCCTGGAGAAGAGAATGCTCCCAAGAGACCTTCCAGTACCTAGAGGTGGCCTGCAAGAGACCTGGAGAGGGACTTTTTACAAGGGCATGTGGTGATAGGACAAGGGGAATGGCTTTAAACTGAAGGATGCATAGTTGGAATCATTCTGAATTCCTTTTGTGCATCTGCAGCAGAAGTGGGCCATGTATGTTCTTTACATACGACTAATTCCTTAAGCAGGCAGAAGATTCTAGGTTGTCTGTCAAAGCACAACACTTTTTTTTCCTAAGCTGATAGTGTTTCTTGCAGCTGGAAAGTACGAAATTTTTGATAAAAAATCCACTGGGAAAAAAATCACCTGTTGAGCTGTAAGGGTACAGTATTGCTTTGGCTTGGCTAAATATATAGTGATACGTTGAACTACTAAGTTTGTGCTCACTGCTTGTTTTTTTTAACTTAAGGATCTCTTAAAAAACTTTTTAAGCAGGTTGTACTCCCATAACAAGATTTGGGGCTTCTAAAAAAAAAAATTAACACTCTTGTATCCATGACACTGTGTATAAATTACATTCACAGTTTCTCTGGAGTGATAGCTTACTTGTAATTATTAATAAACAAAAACATACATGCATTTCATGATATGAATGAAATGCAAGGGGGGGTGGGAGGGGAGGGGGAGAATGTGGAAATACCAGATTTTTCTTCTGCTGCAACCTTCAGTTCTATCCTATTGTCTACCTGTCTCAAATGCTAGTACTACATATTTGCATGGTCCTTAAATTGTTTGGTTTGATTTTTTTTTTTTTATTAAAACAGGCAACAACAGAGAGACCTTTTATACAGAAGCTATTTCGACCAATTGCTTCAGGAGGACAGTTGCATACTTTGGGAGACCTGCTAAAAGATGTGTGTCCTAGTGCTATCACCCCTGAAGGTACTGCAGAAATAACTTTTTGTCCGATAAAACAATTCTTTTTCTGTTGATTTATTGGGGTCTTTGGTGGTTTTGTTTTGTTTTTTTTTTTTAATATGGGCATTTTGAAGGTAGAACTAATTGTCAGTACCAGAGTTTCAGATTTCATTTGTTCCTGGCCCTTTAGTATGCCCTGCATCACCTGCATAGCTTCAAGAGGATAAGATTGAGACCTTAGTCACTCCTGAAAAATTAATCTCTAGAAGTTTTATTCTAAAATTCCTGTACTCTTTTGCCATTTTGTTGGTCATAATAAAAACATTCACATGTTATTTTCTGCACTTTAAAAAAAAATTTCTGAAAGCGTCAGCAGGTTTTAAGTTACCTTTAATTTTGTATTCCAGAAACTTTTTTATATGTAAAACTCCAAAACTGATAGAAATTGAACATGTTTTCAGAATGCTTTTTTCCCTTCTTGAAGTCCAACCTTTTAAAATGTACCAGAAGGAGTTTTTTACAAGCATATAATAGGTTATGTATGATTACAAAGTAGTATTGTGTGACCAATTAATGTAGCATAGTATTTCATACAATAGCATTTGCTGATCTGCACTTATTCAGAAAATAGGCATTTTTTGATGTCATTTTAGTCTCAAAGCTTACAAGTATTGGAACTGTGATATACGTTTTAGGGGGGATAAATGTAACAGTTATGTACTGTGCAAAATAAGATCAAAATGATTTAATTCAAAAGGTTTTTCATCTTGTTCTTGCTGTTGTCTTACCTGTAAATGAGGAACTTTTGAGAAATGTGTGATATTCTGGAGAAGATCTTGGCACAGAATTTACTGGTGTAGTACCACCAGAATTTACTGGTGTAGTATATTTTGACAGCAAAGCACTGAATTTGAAATCACTATAAAAATCTGTACAATTTTGTTGTACACAGAATCTTCTTGATTCAAAATTAAACAGTTGTCATGGATTTTCCCAAGTATTGTGATCTTAAAAATTCACTGAAATATTAAAGTATTTTTTTACCCTTTTAATACTTGTTAACACATGGGAACAATTTCCAAAAATAACAAAAGGTAAGAAAAATACGGAATGTTGCTAACAATGTGTCCATTTTTCATAAAGCTATTATAAATTTTGGAGCATTATTTTAAGTAATGCTTTCCACTAACTGTCCAAAAGATAAAGGGAGATACCAATAGATACATGAATGTTAGCACCAGTGAGTTTAACCATCTTTAACTACTTAACTGTCAGTATCCTACAGACCCTACTGAAAATGTACAGAGGGAGTTTAAAAAAAATAAATTAGAAGGATGGATGCATTGTAACTTGGAAGGCAGTCGAGCACAAATTAAATGAAAGAAACTCAAAAGCATTTATGCACAAGTTATTCCAGCAGTTAGGGGATGGTAATTTTTATGTGGATTTGTCAAATCTGCAGATGGTGAATATGCTAGTTACTGCCCTTATTAAAAGTGTGAATGTAATACAATTCTATCTGAATACCAGTGATGATACTTCCCATCAGTAGGCCTTCTTTTCAGCTGTTGACAAAAGCACTAACCTTTGGTAGCAGAACAGAAATATGCTGGCTAATTGCTTGCTTTGTTTTTGTTAAAAGCTAAAAAAACCCTATATTTACTCAACTTGGACAAAAAAAATTTGGAAGAAGAGAAAACTAAAGTAGGTACTATTCTTACACTTAGGAGGAGGGATGTGACATTTGTTGGGTTTTGGAGTTTGGGAATATGCTTGTCTGTTCCTGTATACATCTGCTTAAATTTGGCCAAATTTTTACTGACCAACTTGCAAACTTAAGAATTTAATAAATCTGGTCCCTCACATGGGTATGACCTATCCAGAACTCAGCATTTTCTCCTGTAATGCAGTTTTGTATTGTAGTGTTGTTCAGTTGCTCCTCTTATATTGTGAGTGTTCTCCTCCCCTTCGGGTATGCTGGAAAGCTAGGGAAGCTGTCTGAGCTAAACGCAGAAAATAATGTGGGCTCCTCAGGAGGTGTGGGATTAGACTGGTACATAGAGCCAGTGGAGGGGGGAGGCAGACTGACTGAACAAGTAATTTGGAAGAAAATTACAGACCTGGGAATCATTAAATGCGATGGGGAGAGCGACTATAAACAGTGTGGCAGAATGAAAGAGACTGGGGCAAAAGCCAAAACCTGACATTATAAATGCGAACACCTGGACAGAGTAAGTGGGGTAGGAGATGATAAAAGGATGAGGGAGGAAAAGAAGCATATTGCTTGTGGAACATGGACAGAGTTTGTGCATCTGTGAAAGAATGGTGAATACATATCCTGCTGGCCAAGGGATTCGGAGAAGGGATTTGGAGAAGCAAATTGAATCAGAAGTTGAAAAGAAGGGTAGTTTGTGCTGGCAGAATGACAAGATGCAGGTGAAGAGGTGTTCAGGTGGAGCTGGGGATAGTCAGATAAAGGACTGAGGAAAACCTGTTCAGGGTTTGCTGTAGCCCAGACAGGAATACAAAGTAGAAATTTAGGCGTGGCAACATGGAAAGAAAAAAAAGGAAGAAGCATAATTAGAACTAAGCAGAGAGATGATAGGGAAAGGTTTAGACATAAAGGAAACTGACCTGAAAAGATAGATGCCCATTACAGCAGTGATTCTTACTGCTAAGGATCATGGACAGGAGAGGACAGTGCTGGTTTAGGCTTGACTTCTAGAGGTCATCATACTCTGTTCACTGATTATTCAACTTAGCCAGTAAGTGAATTTGATTATTCTCTTGCTTGACTAAATCCACTCATTCATTATTCAAATGCAATGTGCACCATATTAAGTGTTCATGCTCTAATACAGCTTTGAGCTATTAAAAAACCAACTAACTCACCAGACTGCTTAGTGCCACTCTTGAGTTTTGCCTGTAGAAATGTTAGCAGCCATAACGAGGAAAAGCATCATCCTTTTCCATCAAGTAGACTGAACTCCTGAGACTACAGAACCACAGCACATCTGTGCTACTGAAGTCTCCATGAAACCCATTCAGTAAAATCATTTTCTCTCTGATGCTGGATCGCTGAGAATTTAACAAGCTTCCTCTGTCAAAAGATGTTCCATCAGCTCAAAATCCAGAGGAGATACCAGCGTAGGAGAGTTTAATTTGCAAGCATGTTTTGGGAACCTGAGATACTACACACAAAGGCTTTACTTCTAAAGCAGTTGTCTCCATTTGATGTTGAATACTTGAAGTTTAGAAGGTGTCAGAGCTGTAGACTGCCTATACAATCGTAATTTCCTTACGCACTTACCATTCATCTTCTAATCACTCTCTGCCTCTCATCTCTCTTTGTCTCCTGTGAGACTGTTGTCTTTCTGCCCAGGCTGGGCATGGCTTAGTGTCAGGTGTGTGTAGTGAAAAACCACAGTCCTGATTCTTGAAAGGATAAATCAAGAATAAATGTGCTTCAGGAAGTATTATAATTTAGACAGCTGAATACTGCCTTTGGGAGCTGAATTTAATTATTTTTTCCTGGAAAATTAATTCATATGTGATTGTAGGCAAGCTGAGTGTTACAAACCCACCCATTTTATAGAGAGAAGCATCAGAAAAATCCAGTGATCAGTGTGAATGTTCTGCTGAACAGTTTGCTTGCTTGTACTTGGAATCAATGAGAGCTCTGGGCCTTTGAGTGTGCAAACTCCAGGCTCTTTCTGAAGTAAAGTTTAGGCCTCATAACTACCCTTCTGCCCCACCCTCCAAAAAATGTATATTTCTGGCCATAATATCACTTTGACTTCAATTTGTGATTTCTAAAATGATGATAATTCAGTCTCTTTCTAAAGGAAACTCTTGTTAAAATGGTTTCTGAAGGAAAAATAGATTGTAGTCAGACATTAAAAATTGTCCTCTTTGGACATTATTTAGTATCTCCTGATATTTTTCTTGGAAACATGTATGTTTTGTCTTAATCTACACTTTATTCTGGTGGAGGCATTAAAATATTGTAACAAAACAGAATACATTATCAAAGGTTTATTAGAAAATTATGAAAAACTTTTTCACATCTGGATTTTTGGACTATTCAGTTATCAAAGTTTAGTTTTGCTTAATTTTTCTAAACAAAGGGGATAAAAGTAGTATCTCATCAAAGATATGCTTAAAGGTATAATAGATACTGGAGAAAGCAGGAGTTTTTTTATCTTTTCACTCTTCTTTTCTAAGTCATTTAGATATTTTTCCAAGCTGTATTTAACCTCCCTCTTTAGTGAATTAATTCACTGGTGACATTAACTGCATCTTTTCTTCAGTGCAACACAATCAATATGAGCTTCTTTCTTTCTGTTTTTCTCCATCTGTTGACTTTTTTTTTTCCCCTTTTCCTCTATGGTTTTCTCTTTTCCAATGACTTTTCATTCAACTGGAAGCTTCATGGTAATTGTGGTGGCTGCTTGTCTGTGGTGACATCCGTAACTGAGCTTTGTGCCGTGGGAACACAGAGAATATATGGTTTTCAGACTCAGCATTTGTAGCCGTATATGTGAGCTGTTCCTGCTGCCAGATTGTTAGGGACCACCACAAGAAGAGGGAGGGAAGCGTTTCAAGAACCACCCACAGTGTCTATATGCCTTTGCTTTAGGAAACATGGATATAATTAAGTCTTCCTTTTAACTGTGCTGAGAAAAATGTTTCAGTGAAAAAATGTATTTATATATATGTGGATTGAATATATGCATTGATTACCAACTGTTGAAAACACAGTGTAAGGAGCATTGTCAAAAGAACAGGTTGAATAATGACATTAAAAGATTGATAGTGAAAATGGTCTTTGTAAAATGCTGTGTCAATATTATTTTGGACTGTTACAGACTGTGGGTAACTGTTTAGCTAACTGTTTTAAATAAAACTGTGTTTTATTTAAATTAGCTTATGAAACTATTTATTCAAGGCTTTTATTGTTTGTTGAAGTGCTGTAAAAAATGAAAACTTGAACTGTTATTCTCCCAACCCATACTTTCCTGTCTCTCCTCAAACTGGTCCTTTATTCAATTATATGTATACTAAAAAAATATATATATGTAAATATTTTTTTTCTGCTTAGTGAATTCTGTACAGTGCTCACCTTTCTGGGTTGCTAAGTAGTTTTATCTCCTTAAACTGTTAATCAGAGAAAAACTGGTGGACAAAAGGCTTTTTGTTATGGACGTTGTTATACCAAAGCAAAGAGTGGCTTCTGTTTAGAGTCCATCCTTTAACTCTTCAGATTGCGAGGAGTGTTGGCTTTATCTTCTCTTGTCCTCAGTCACTGCAGTGGAGTTGGAACAGAGCACACAGTAGTTGGGAACCCATTTGTCAAAATGCGTATCAAGCATTTTATACATTAGTAGTAATGGTCAGAAGGTGTAAAGAAAACCAGTACTTGGAATTAGAACAAGCACCAAAAAGCCAGTGTAGCTGTTAAAACTGTGGGCAATTACATTAATTATCTTGACCATGAAGGATACTCTGTTTTTATTAAAGCAACAATGAGAATGGCTGTCTGTGTTAGTAGCAAACACAGAATCATAGAATGGTTTGGGTTGGAAGGGATCTTAAAGTTCATCTGGTTCCAACCCCGCTGCCATGGGCAGGGGCACCTTCCCCTAGACCAAGTTGCTCAAGGCCCCATCCAACCTGGCCTTGACCACCGCCAGGAAAGGGGCAGCCACGGCTTCTCTGCACAACCTGAGCTGCTATCTCCACCTGCTGAGTAAGAAATTTATTCCTAATATCGAATTTAAACCTGCCCTCTTTCAGTTTAAAGCCATTCTGCTTGCCCTATCCGCACATACCCTTGTAAAAAGTCTCTCTCCAGCTCTCTTGTAGGCCTGCTTTAGATACTGGAAACATCTTTAATAAAATGTTCAAAGAACCTTCAAGGAAGATGCACTTATTTCACCTTGCATTACTCCTGCTGCAGTACTGTACAGTACTTTCTTCCAGAAGGCTAGGATAGAACTGTTCTAATATAAACCTCTCTAATTTTGTCTAAATGAATATTTAGACAGCAAATGTGTTAAATCAGCTGTTTGCTCACTAGCTGAATAGTTTTTCTTTTTTTCCTATTTAGCTGCTTCATAGGTGGTAGTTATGGTTATGTGGCAACAGAAACAGTAAGACCAGGTCATCACCTTCCATTGAATATTAATACATTCAATTTGTTTCAGTTATTTTCTTTGTTCTGATCTTCCTGTGTTGACATAAAGTTTGAGAAGCAGTGAAGTCCTTCTTGTCATGTTTAATAAATATTAAAATCAGTATTTTCAAACTAATCCAAGAATCATTTCCTCTGTATTGTGGCCTGCTGTAATCTTTTTTTTAAGGCATGTTATATTTTTATGTTTAGATACTGCAATAATAAATTTTATTTTATCAGTTATGCAGCAGTTCATAAATTAAAGTCACCTCAGTCTGAAATTCTACTATGGATAAACCTATATTGTGTATTAGTATATTTTTCATTTACTGTATTTCCATAATTATTGTTTAATTCAGTTTGTCTAAAGGCTGCATATAATTGAAATCAAATTTGGGAGTTGTGTAGTTATATAGATACACTTAGCTTGCTATTCATGGACTACTATTCCTGCCCATAGAGTGATTGGAAATCCTTACTGGAAGATGGGCAATTTCATTTAAGTTTTCAGTCTTTTAAGGTGTAAAACTTTACAAGTTCTGTGCTTTGAACATAGTAAATTGTGTTTGGTTTTCAGTTGTGAAACTGAAACATCCTCTTTTGGAGGGGAGTGTGTGTGTACTTGGTTTTTATCTTTGCTTCTCCCTAATTGTTCATACTTCAATCTGAGGCAAGCTGGTGAATTAGGTTTTGGGGTGTTTCATTATATTTGATCCTGATGGCAGCATCAGGAAAGAGGGGTACTTATTTTTTAGTTCTCTTTTCAACTTGCATTGATTTATCTTATTTTCTATCAGCATCTCTTCTTTTTCCTGCTCTTGTTCCTTCACCATCTGTTCTAGAAAGAGATAGCTGTTGCTGTCTTTGTTACTCTTTTAGTATCTGCTTTTGCATCCTCTAAAACTAACTCTCCTACTTCTTTGACTAAAGCTCACTGTAATTTATTTAACTAATTTTGTAGGTTTTCAGACCTTGGCTGATTTCCTAACATGAATAGATCTAGTTCTCTGGGGTAGTAATTAGCCAGTAGTCACTTCTGTGTTAGTGTGTTCTTTTTGCTTTATCTTTTTGTCCTGTGGTGTTCTATTATCTAGAATTCTACTTCAGTTTCATAGTTTTCCAACAAATTATTGTATCACTGGATATGAAAATCTAAAATATTTTTACACCCCATGGACTGTGCCTCTCTATCAGCTTTCTTCCATTTCCCAGTTTCTCTTGGTTTTAATTTGTCCTCCAAGATGACCAATTCCTGATTAGCTACTCAGGGAACTGAGAATGAAGTTGTCTGGTGTCCCCCTTCTCATTCACCATTTTACACTCTTGAAATTGTACAAGTATCCTTTCCAGGCAACAGTAAAAAATCCTATAGTTTTGCTTCTCATTGACTGTTCATCATGTAGTTTTGAATCTAAGCTCATGACAGATGGCTTTTTTATTTTAATATGAAACACCCATTCATGAGGACTCCAGGGTTAGAATCAGATTATTCTGATTATTCATGCTGCAGCCTGTAAACTCATTGTCTGATCTTTTTTCTTATGCTTGTGGATGCCACTTGCACAGACAAAAGTTGATTCTTTAATTGGACAGTTCTTGTGTGGTAAAGTGCAATTGTCTGCAGTAGTTCCAGTTTCAGAAATGTAGGCAGTCATTTAAATAACTTCAGAGTTATTAGTCTTTGTGGGAAGATTTAGTGGATTATGCAGGAACAGGCTAAGATGAAGGTTGATATTGCTTGTGGTCTCTTAGACTGTGTTGTTGTAGTTTCTATGCAGGTAAGGAAGAGATGTTAAGACCATGTTGTTGCCTGCAACTATAGCATAAGGTCACATACCTGATATGGTAGAACATGTGACTTATGGGTATTCTTCCCCAAACTGATGAATAACAGAATTATCCATCCCTGAAGGAGATAATACCATGGCTACTCTCCACCACTGTCTAAAATTCTCAGTTTTACTGAGATTAGGTGGATTAGGCCACCTGCTTATAGCAACACTGTCATTTATGACAGATAATAAAATTAAGTGTTATCTATCTGTTGCTTCAAGGAAGTCATGCTGCATTCCCCCATGATTTTCTGTATCTGGTGATAGTGTTCCTGTTGCCAATTTGGGGGCCTTCGTTTCCAGAAGTAATATCAGTTCTGAACATCAGTGTTTATCAAATTGGAAAAAAAAAAGTGAATAATTCACAACTATTGAAAAAAAATATTTTGTTTAGTACACATTTATGAAGTTCCTGTAAATGACCATCCTAATATTGTAAACAGTTCATTTAGAAATAGTGACTCATCTTATTAGGAGAAAGGGAGGAACACAGTATGATCTTACATAGCTACAAAGCAACAACTGCAAGAGGAAACAGTGTTGAGTTCAACAGAATGCTTTGAAGAGGCAAAGGGTTAAAATGATAGAAAACAGAGTTCTGGGGATGGAAAGACTTTTCCTCTTCCACACCAGAAATTTAAGACATTGGGCATAATGCAAAGATAAAAACGGTATAATGCAGAGGAAAGCAGTTTTCTTCCACTGCTATAATGTCTAAACAATTCTGGATACAATTTTAATTTACCAGTGTTGTTGAAGTCTTCATAAAACTTGTTTTGATTTTTGTCTCATGCTTCCTTGAAGACTCAAATGGTAAACATTTGGACATAATGACGCAAACAGTAGGCTATCAATCAATCCCAGTTTTCACAGCATTGTTGTTCATTCAGAAAAGCTGTGTGAACTGACCTCTTTCTACAGCAGTGTCATTAGTTCTTTCAGAAATAAAACAAGGATCAAAAAGACTTCCAGGATTTTTCTCTTAAGACTTGCTGTACTGAATGATTTTGTAAAATTAGGGATCAACTGTTTTCAATTAACTCTCAGCTTTTTTTAATGTATAATGTATGAGAGACTACATATTAATTGTTTTTGTTCTCCCTCAGTTTTTTAAGCATTGACTTCCAGTAAATTAGTTAAACAGAAAATTGAATTTAGATTAGATTTGCCATGTAGGGTCCTAGTTTTGATACAAATGAGAAATTGTGCAACAGAAGGAGGTAAATTTATGCAGTGTGAATGTCTTTGGATAGACACGAAATATGACTGGGCTTGCTCTGCCTGAGGTCAGAATTAGCTTGACTAGGGGCTTACTGTGGGAATTGGAGCAGCACAGCACCATCCCACTCCTTGCTGCTCTTGTGATGAGCAAACTGAGGAAGTCTTTGCTCCTCATGTCTAACTAGTAAGCCTGATTGCGTGCTCTCTGCAGACTGGTCTCTGCTTTTCAGTGCTGTGGAGGTACAGAGTTGAAATACTTTCCCAGGCCACCTAAGTTTAGAAATCTAACAAGCCCTGGGCAGTTTATTAGCCACACTTTCATCCTGTATGGCTGTGAGAGCTTTGTGAAGGGTTAGAGGTCTTGTAGAGTGTGGGTGTACTAAAAGATGGTTAAAAGCTAACCAGTGATACGAATTCTAGTCCACTGTCTCGTCTACTGTGAGAATCATCTTGCAGGCCACAACTGACCTTCAGACTGCTGCTTAAGCTATTCCTCCCTCCTCGCGTCCTTGACTCAGCGGTGCTTTCCGTGTTGGAAGAGGTCATCCTGTACTTCTCCTTTCTGGTGTGAGTCATTACTTGTGCCTGTTATCTTTTCCTAACTAGGCCATCTGCTTGGATTATCCTTCTGCATCTGACTTTCATCTTACTGCCAACTTTTTGATTTTTCTTTTTTTTTTTGACACCCACAAACATCTACCTGCCCCAGTTGCCTTTTCTTTTTTAAGTTGAAGTGGAAACTTTTTTTTCCTATGTAAAAATTGCATACCTTTTGAGTTAGTCGTCTTTTTTTTGATCAAAAGGGGTGGAAGTCCAGAGGTTGGCTTGAGATTACAGAATTAATGGTCATGACTACAGAATTTATTAATATAGAATGAATTTGTCATGACCACATGGAAAGGTGCAAATAATCTGAGAATAATGTGGCAGCTGTACTTCTTGTTAGGCATCTTCATTTCCAAACAAACTCTTTACATAATCAGAGAGGGCCTCTGTTGTGTGCAGAATGTTCTGGCTCACTTGCTCTCCAAAGAAAACATAGTGGGTATGTGGGGCTGCTTGTGATCTTTTGGCATACAATTTCTCGTGAAACAGTGAACATAGCTTGGTTTTAAGGGTTTCTCCAGCTTAACCTCAAATGACTACAAGGATTATCCATTTGGTAGCTTATGAGTCCTTTGCTCCTTTCCTTTTGGCAAATGGGATGAAACTTAATAAGTCCAAATGCCACATTCTGCACCTAGGACACAGTAGCGCAGAGCACAGATATAAACTGGGAGAGGAGTGGCTGGAGAGCAGGCCTGCAGAAAAGGGTCTGGGGGTGCTGGCCGGTGGCAGACTTAGTATTAGGCAGCTGTGTGTCCTGGCAGCCAAGAGAACAAACCGCATCCTGGGATGCATCGAACACAGCACAGACAGACAGAAGAGGTGACTGATCCACTGTACTCAGCATTGGTGCGGCCTCACCTGGAGCGCTGTGTGCAGTTCTGGGCCTCACAATGTAAGGATGTTAAGGTACTCAAGTGCCTCCAGAGGGAAGCAACAAAGCTGGTGATGGGGCTGGAAGGCGTGTTCTGTGAGGAGCAGCTTCCTGAGGTGGGGAAGTGGAGAGGGAGGTGCTAGGTTCTTCCCCCGGTATCCAGTGATAGGACATGTGGGAATAGCTCAAAGCTGCACTGGGGAGGTTTAGACTGGACCTTAGGAAGCATTTCTTTACCATGACTGTGGTCAAACACTGGAAGAGTTTTCAAGAGAGGTGGTCGATGCTCCAAGCCTGTCAGTGTTTAAGAGGCATTTGCACAATGCTCTTAATAACATTCTCTAACTTTTGGCCAGCCCTAGATTTCTCAGATAGTTGGATGAGATGATCATTGTAGGTCCCTTCCAACTGCAACAGTCTATTCTAGTCTAGTCTTTCCTCTTGCATCCGGCAACTTTGCTAACATCACAAGAGTAATGTGCTGTTTCTTTGTGACTTAGAAGTGGTTTCTGGGCAGGCACAGGCACGCACATTCAGAAGGGTAGACTGTAGGAAGAGGTACAGCAAATAGGGAAATAACCCTGTTTCTCGGACAAGCCTTTGGAAATGTGTTCAGCTTCAGCTAAATTTGTTCTGCCGGCCACCCAATAAGTTTTATTAGTATCAGACTCCAGACTATTCTGTTTAAATTAGTCAAAAGGCCAGTGACTTTATTCAGACACAACGAAGTTTTTAGTCTGTCATTAACAGTAGTAGTATGACATGGAGAAAGTAAAATCCTCCACAGAGCAAAGTAACTTCTTCAAAATTGAGCTTATTCTGTTTGAAAACCACAAGCCAGCATTTGTAAAATTCTCTTCAGAAGAGAGGTGGGGTTTTTCATCCTAGAATAGTCTGCTCTTCCTGGGAACATCAGTGTTCTACCACCAGTTTCCTGACTGAATGCTATATAGAGCTGGAAGTCTAGGCAGTTAAGAAAAGATTGTGGAAAATTACTGACGGAAAACTTGCTTGATTTCTAGTAATCTGCCATATATGTGAGTTTTAGGAGAACTGTTGGGATCAAAGCATCTTGAAAAAGTCTTTTGGTTGTGTTGAATTTTCAGTTTTAAAATGAGTATTTTTTGTGTTTTAGGAGGAGACCTCAGGTTCCTTATGCACTGTACATGTTGCAGTGTGTTCCCACAGAATTTATCATTTAGATAAAAGATGAGTGAAGAGAGACAAAGAGGAAGGAGAAATTAAGAGGCACAGAGGGGTGATGTGGCTTGTACCTGGTCACACTGAGGTCAGTAGCCGAGTTAAGAATTGGATTTTTTTGAGTTGTGATCTAAGTCAGTCTGTCTTACTCCAAAGAGGCCGCAGAGGTCACTCAGTATGACTGAGCCATCAAAAACTTCACAGAAAGAAACCCAAACCAAACCTTCCTTCTAGTTTCTCATATATCCTTGCTCACAGAAACAAACATGTCAGCAACAGCTGAAATATGCAAAGTACATAGATTTACAGGATGTTTCTTATGGTTAGTTTCATAGAAAATGTGACAATGCCTTTAGTACTGTAATTGGTTCAAGAGTAACTGGAGATGTGGGTCTACCAAAGCTTTCAGGAGTCAGTAATAACCCTCTGTGAAGACCCACAATGTGAAGTTCTCAACCAGGACGCTGCAGTGCACAAATGGATTTAAAGGTTGTGGTCTCAATGTTTTTATTTATACTAGTAAACAAAAGTGGGTTAGAACACGTGTTGTTTGTGCTGTATGACTATCAGCAGTTCTCTGGCATAATTTTGGTCAAGGCAAATTAATGTTCTCCTAGAAAATATGAGCAGTGTTCATGGATTAACAGTTTGGAATCTATTCTCAATAGGCAATAGAGACGGGGAGATAATTTAGCTGAATAGGCATGAGCTGTTCTCTGGCATTTGCTGTGAAGTTCAAAGAGTGGGTTCTGGCCCATTTTTAAAATTATATCTATACCTTTAAATTAGGTGCATGTACTGTGTCTTTGGGGGTTGTCTGAGTAAAATAATTCCCATCTTCCTTGCATCTCTCTTGCAGTCTGGTTCTATTTTGCTTTGATGCATCTAGGTATAACCTGATTTTTCCAGGTGTTAAACCTCTTATAGGGCTGGAAAGAATAGAACCTGCAAAACTAAAGGACCTACAAAAGTAATTAGGAGAAAAGCAGCAGTTTTACTGATAATGTAAAGGAGAACAATTCACTGTGTCCTACTCTCTTCCCTAAGGATTCAGCAGCACTTGCTAACAGTAGTTGTCCCCTGCTTGAATATCTCATTTTAATCAGAGATTTTAATAACTTCACATTCAGTGGATAAACAGTGGATAACTTTATATTTTGCTTTGCACCTGTAGCCATTTGGAGAATATCTGTTAAAAACTAGAGGTAAAACTTTTCCTTATGTCGAAGCCAAAGTCTTATGCAGCGGTTTGGTTTGTGCACAGAGGGGCTGCAGTCACTGAGGATTTGAATGCACTTGTGCTCCTTGTCCTTTTTCCTGATGGTATCATCACCACATTTACAATAGCAAAATGCAGTGGGTCTCTACACTTCAGGAAACTTCACTAGGTCCAGTGTCTCTGTGTGAGCTGTCACCAGCCATTTAAGCCAAGAAGCCACATGTATGGACTAGATATACAAATAAATGCCCTTCTGCCACTTGTGATGCTGGGCATCAGTATCCTCAGATGGAGGGGTGGTTGCATAGCCAGTTCTCTTTAGTGCTGTGAACTAATGCAGCCAAATCAGTGGTAATTAATTTCAGAGCTGTGTATGTTTGTCTACATAGCTAATGATTCCTAGTAATCTTGCTAACTAATTAAGGATACTAACTTAGCAAATTTTGTTTGCAAATGCTGTATGTTTGTGTTCCAAACTTTGTGGATCTATTTTTCTACTCTGAAGTGGGAATATACTTTCTGAACGCTAAAAAATATTTAGGTTATGAGTCAAAATATCATTAAAAATAAAGAATATATTATAATCTATCATCTTTGCAGCTGTCTTACTATTTTGGAATGGCAAAGCCAAAAAGAATTTTTGATGAAAATTTACTTCCAATTTTAACTCTGACCAGGTAGCTATTTTGAGAAGGGGTTGTTACTTTTTTTTTAAGTTAGTGTTCGGTGTAAAGTAGGTACTCCATTACTGCAGGTATTCCATTACTCCTTTCACTACTCTTTCCCGAATTTTTCAGTGCTAAATTCTTTCATTTCACTGTGGTAGGAATCTCTAAATACTTCAGTCTATTAGCTGTTCAAAAGAACCTACAGTACATGTACAAAAGAAAGGTATTTCATGTGTGCAAACTCCACAGCCTGCTCATTACAGAATTTATTTTTCAATGAGTAAGAGCCCGGAAGAAGCTAATGTAAGTATTTTAGCAAGGGTTTGTATTTCTCTGATAAACAGCACTCCCCTTCTGTTTGTGATCACAGGATGAAAGCTCTCTAAGCTTGTATATGTACATTTTTACTGCTACATCATGTAGTGTGCTCTTAAGATTGAGATCTCATTCCCCAGGAAGCATTTCTGTCTAAGATTAATTGCCCTTTTAAAATCAGTGTTTGATGTATTCCTTTGGCTATATCCTGGCTCACTTTAACCCTCTTTGACCTGACCCCACTGACTATTACTGCCATGGCTGGAGCAGAAATCCTTCAGCCTGATGTATGCAGTACAGACTTGAGCCTGTGGTTTTTCACATCGATGGATTCAATTAGCTGAGTTTTTACTGATCAGCTTAGCAGAGGTTGAAGAACGTGTCAGACATGGAGCAGAACTGTCCATACTTTGGATATAATTGAATAGCTCATCTCAATTTTCACATGTAGTCTGCTTGTGAAGTTGTTTACATTGTTAAATAATATAATAATATTCCTGGAAGTAGCATTTTTAAAAAGAAAAAACCAGTTTATTTTTCCTCTAGTTAAATAGGGGAAGGCACAAAACATGAAATAACAGCCATTAAGCCTTCAATCTGTATGTGTCGCTTATCACTCTTCAGCCAAATGTTTTTAAACGGTAATTATGTCCCAATGTCCACTTTTGAATTTGATGTATTAAACTGGGCAGATTAACAAGCAATTAGCATTATGGCTTGAAAACAAGTGAACATGCTGGTCTCTTCTGTATTGAGAGTGATTTTTCAGACACAGTAATCCTTCTTTGCTTTGCTAGGAATAGGTCATCATTTGATTAGCTGAAAAGTTCTTTATAAAAGATGGACATCCATTAGGATCACAGAACATTTGCAGGCATGATGTGAATTATAGTAACTTGAAAATGAAATAAACTTGAGGTTGAAAGTTCAAGAATGCCATTAAAAACCTTTAAAAGTGTATGAATGTGCATATGCTTAGGGGATATATAATATGATTGCATAGAGAATTTGTTATTTAATTATTTGGCATAATAGTATTTTGAAAACAATGACATTATAAAAGTTCTCACAAACTATTAGTAACAAGGTCTTTTACAGCAAATTGATTTGCTTTAGACTAAACTTCGTAGAGATAAATCTTTATCAAATGGGATTTTTTTTTGTGGGTTTTTTTTTCCCAAAAACAACGTTGGTCACGTTTAGCTCCCTAGCTGTACAGAGATAGCCCTAATTTTTGAAGGTCAGTTGTACACAGTTTGGAGGGAAGGGCTACCTCAAATCTAATTAAGGGCATAGTGCATGAAAGGGTTAACTTATTGTAAGTCAAGATTCCTGCTGTTCAAAAAAGCTACTCAACTCTTAAAAGTGATTTAGCTCTCCTTCAACAATGGAAAACATATCATGGATGAGTTGGCCTCAATTTGTCAAGCATTCGAGTGTTTATCTTTTATATGCACACCCTGCCTGTTCCTGGTGTATCTAAATGTGTTGTGTGCTTGCTTGTTGCATGGAACAGCAGCACGATTTACATTGGACTTTGTCACTTTGTTCACATGTGAGTGGCCAAACTTAATGCATTGAAGAAAATTGTTTTATAAGCCTCAGCTGCTAACTCCAGTCTTTTATAAACTACCACAGGTTTATTGCTAGTTCAAAGCTGAGGCTAAGACACTGATGCTAAGGATGAAGGGTTATAAGAATATTCCCTGGGAGTTTACTCTTACCTTTTTTTTATTCTGCCTGAAGCTAGATGTTTGATGGGAAGCATCTTTGGCCTTGTAAGGTCTTCTAAAACCTTTTAAAGACTAAGATGTCAGGTGTTTAAGAGAAGTATTTTAGGGTTCTGTCATATATTAGTTTGGAACTTCTTCAAAGAACCCCATTAAAACTTCTATGAAATATACAAGAATAAAATAATAATAAAAAAGCAACAACAGCAAAGTTTAGTTAAGTAATGCTTAACCCATTGCTACCCTCTGTCTACTTTTCCTTTGAGTTGTATGAACTCTTTTACAGAAGGAAAAGTTCCCCGGTCTTACATGGTGTTACTCTCAGTGTTAACTGTTTTGGGGAATTGTTAAAAATAGTCTGCTCAGATTTAGTCTGTTTAGTGGTCTTTCAGGCCAAATTCACTTTCTCTAAAACCTTTTTGAGTGGACTAGAAAAAAGGTTTTCTCGTTCATTCGCATGCTTTCTGGCTCCTATGAGATTAGAAGTGTAAGCCAAGTTCTCATAAGCTGCTCCAAAGCATCATAAACTTTTACTTGTGGTGATTACTTTAATCTGCTTTTTTTGCTATGTTTCAGAAATGTGGCTATCTAACCTGAGGATAGACTTGAGGTAGAAGATGACAGGAAATAACAAGAGAGAAAAATTGCATGGAGAAGAAAATTATGAATGGGGTGATGCCAAATATTTGATTTCATCTCAGTATTTAGTGATATTTAAAGTAGATGATGATAATATTGCATATGATAATATTGCACTTATATTTTGGGGATAGAGAAGCCTGGACTGTGCCTGAATATAATCCAAGGGATGTAATCATGTTAGAACTGTGACGAAGAAAGTTTTCTCCTCTCCGTTAAGTCACAGATGTGTAAATTGAAGTTGAGATGTTTATACCGTGAGATGATCACGAAGACATCAGCCAACTGGCCTGTGTGAAGAAGTAAATGTAAAGAAGCCGTGTAAAGAAGTAGAGCAATAATTAAAGCTAAATCAGTGAATATGGATTTAATGTCAGTCCATATTTATAGCTTGCCTGGAGTTTGGCTTTTGTAGTCAGGTACTCTGCAAGATTAGAGTTCACTGAGGTTGATACAGGTCTAGTTCTATCACAGCATTTTGGACAAGTAGTTCTTATGAGGGGCTCAGGTAAGATGACATGAAGGTGCTGTAAGGGTTAAATTGAAACATGTAATATGAGTGACAAAACACTCCAGGACAGAGAGACTGATATTTCTAACTCTTTATTTTGGCAAAGAATTTTAAAAATCAAATTAATTAGTTAGAAAAGATAGGTTGAGCACTCCTGTTATCCATAGGTTGTTCAGTAAATGTATTAGAAATTAACATTACTTTTAAAAGAGAATTTAAAACAAAATTCAAAGTTGTCAATTTTATTTGCTATACCCCAAACTAAAAACATACATTTAGAAAATGATAACCTTCAGTCTGAGCAATTGAATTCATGTTACTACCAATGGTTAAAATGAGTGATACTGTCTTGTTGCTGACAGTTAACTAAATTTATGTAATGGTTTATTTATATTCATGTTGGGCAGTTAGAGTCTATCCAGGAACTGTGATTCTTATTCTCCAAACCACATCTTGTGTTTGGAACAATGCTTATTTCAGACACAGAATCATTTTGAGAAAGAACTCTGTACTGAGTAATGCACTGACCTTGTGTTTCTGTGTGTGAGTTCTTCACCTTAAGTCAGCTTCAGAGGCTTTCCCCAGTGCTGGTGAGATATGTAGGCAGGAAGGAAAAGTCAGTCCTGTGCTTTCATGTCACATATCAGCATCTAAAATTTTTGAGGTCAGACGAACCTTTTGTTGTGGCTAGGCTATTGTAGAGTTGGCTTTGCAGAACTTTTTGTGTGTTCTTGCTCTTGGTCGGAGGATACTGAACAGCGTATCTGCTGATCTGATCCAGTGTATCATCTGTGTGTCTCCATAAACTGATAACCATTCCAACTTAGGGGAGAGGAAAAGAATAAGGATTGTGGTAGTTTATGTGGTTGAAGTGAGGTTAAAAGCATCTTAAGATTGCTATAGAAAATGAGTCACTTCTAGCAACAGAGCCCACTACTGTGACAAGCAGGGTCGTTTTTGCACTGGATGGAATTCACAGAAAAGCAAGGACAGCCTGGGATATGCTGGCTGAAATAGGCTAGTGTGAAGCTTCTTAAAACTCCTAAGATTTTATTCCTAGTTAAAAAAATCTAACTAAAAAACCCCTGCTCAGTAGAACATGTAGCAAACTTAGACCTTGAAGCTGTAGTTTCTTAAGTAGGACATACTTGGTTTTAGTAGAGAGAACATATTTGCTGTCTGAAGTACTTCTGCTGAGTTCATTCAAAGAGCAAAATATCATTTGGCCACAAGATTTGACCAAAATCATTTTTTATGCACTTCCCATGAAATTACATAGATATTGAGCTCCTGTTAGTACTCAGATGATTAAGTAAAATTTGTTCAGTATAGTGATTTGTTTTTCTATTTGATCCCTTTATATTGAGGTCGTCATTGCTGTGGAATCAGAACACCTCACCATATTTCTGTACCTTGGTCACTATTACACATACACGTGCCAGAAACTGATTGCAGATATTCCAGTTAGATTGGAGTTTATGAATAGAAAAATCTGTAATATGTGGGAATTTCTAATACTTTTTGTAAAGGTACTGAAGAAAAGTAAAGCATGAATATTTGATTTATGCATTGGTTTAATTCATTCTGTAGCTATGGTTGCTCACTGAGCAAAGAAATATTCTGCCATGAATTTAAAAATGTATGGTATATGCCTATAGTCAGTAGTACAAAAGTATGTGAAAATGTTCATAAATACTCCTTAGCCTAATTTTTTTTGTATTTTATGAACACAGGATTTTTTTTTGTAGCACACACAATGAAAACAATTGTGACGCTTGTTTTGTTATAAATGGTATCTTGTCTGTCAATTTTAATATTGGACATTGGAGCTGTTTCCAGTTTTGGACAGATTACTGTTAAATGAGGTAGATGATCTTTGTCAGTTTCACAGCTAACAAATTAAACCATTGCTGCCTTTATCAAGGTTTGAGGGTTTTTAGAGATGCTACATACTTAAAAGTGCAAAAAGTGAAGTCCATTCATGAAATGTTTGTTTCTTTTCTGCTACCAGTGCAGAAATCACTAGTGGAGAATTTCTTTAGACTATGAGGCTTGTTTGGTGTTGTCTCTTCTCTGTATGTCCTAGAATATCCAACCTGAGGTGCCTAGAGAGGGGAAGAATAACTTCAGCCACTGTGCAGTGCTTTGCTACCATGCATGGTTACAGATTAGAAGACAGTCTTTGAATTTGCTTGCTAATACAGAATAGTCTTTTGTAAATAAGTGCACAGTTTTATGTGTGATCCTTGGTGCTAGACCAGAAGCCTAGCTTCCAAAAAGGAAATTTTCACTTTTGGAGATTTAGCCCTGCCCATCTTTGGCTTTAGGCTTTCAAAATTGGGTCAGCAATATCTTTCAGTAACAAAACTTAGTGGTTGCACAATACGTTACTCACACGAAGCACATTACTGAAAGCTATGTTTCTCTAAGTTATTTCCTAAGAGATCCTACAGAGGGTCGATTACAATCTTTCCAGTGAAGGTGTGGGTGTGTCCCTTCAGATTCAGAGAAGTCTGAGGCACCAGGTGCTGAGCACACATTCTTCTCCTGCCAGATAATCTGAGGAGCAGAAGAAATGGGGAGGAAAGCAGCTGCACCACGGTCACAAGAAGAAAATTCTGCTCCTTATAATGCTGCCCCAAGATGAGTTTTCCTACAATATGGTATAGCCTATTGTCAGTAATACTTTTAGTATCATCTTTTCCAAAGCATGTGATACATTATGAAGATAAGCAACCAAATGCCTATGGCCCACTACACAGCTGAAAAAGCTGGCATCTAGTTACGTTACACTATTAAAATGCTGCTACTGCATGAAACTTGGTTTACTCCTTACACATTTTAATGTCCTTGTCTAGAGCCCCATGGCCTTGTATCATACAAGAAATGTCTTGTTTGCCCCTAATTTGAAGTACCAGATTCTATTTGCCTTTTTAGGGCTGTAAAGCCAATTTTATAAGTGGGGCTGCCCCTGACTACGGCAGATTCTAGGACTTGCTATGCAGAGAACTTGCATACTGAGGATTCTAATTGAGTACTCCAGGGGCACCTTTTGCTAAAGCCTGAATATCTTGTATTGTCTATGGGTTAAGGGATTTAAGCCTGCTAAATTGCCCTGACAGGTGATTGCTTGAGGCCACAAATCAGAAGGGAGGTATTTCATCCCACTAAAGAATTTTAAGTGGTACATCACAGATGTAGTGTGGCTAGAGGAGCTGATCTTGTGTAGGTGAAAGGGAGTGTGTCACTGCAGCACTGGTGAGCATTGAGGTGCTAATCTGGGTAAAAACCGGCTGAAATAAGTACCTGTGACAGAGGCAGTGCCTTCTCACTATTCTGCTCTCAGGCACTTGAATCTGTCTCAAAACTAAACCAATCTTTTCCCTCCATCTTCAATTCTTTCTTCTAAATAATAACGTAATTCAGTAGAAAAAAAATGTAATTTGATGCATCAGTGGTATGTACAAAAATCTGAATTGATGCTGAATAAGCTAATTTTCCTAATACTGAGTAGTTTACTTTGCAAGCAACAACTTATATAGCTGAAGGAAATAGAAAAACTTATTGTGTGATACCATGACATTGCACATCTTCCCACCTTCTCTGAAGACTACAGATTTTCTTGTTTGTTCTTCCTCTGTGTCTTGCTGATTCCTTGATATTACGGGGTTTTAAAGGAATCTGGGGATTAGCAACAATGAATATTGTAGTTAGGGCATTCCCCTTAAAGAAGGGAGAGTGGACTCAAGCTGCCTCAGGTTGAGGAGGGCTTTGAGCCACTCTCTCAAGGACTCACCTGAGATGCAACTGGCCACTCTCTCTTGCTTCCTTCCAACAGATGCCTATCTGCAAAAGAGAGTCCTTTGCCAGTACTTGCTTATAGTGGTTTCCTCATCAGGAACCCTGAGCCACCTTACAGGTGACAGAGAAGCAGATCTCTTCTTAAACCCCTTCACTTCAGAGGGTCTTGTTTCTCTCCATTTTCTGTACAGAGCTGGAAAACTCCTCTGACTTTTCATGGTATAATTAATTAGCCTGGGTCTGGTCAACACTTTAAGTGTTGCAGCCTTGAGTTAGGGTCTAAGTTAAGTGAGCTGAATGTCTCAAAAATACCTTAGTATGTAACATGTAACCATGGTTATCTGCCTTCTGGACATGGAATCTTGTTAGGTATTACCAAACTCTATCATCTGTGCTTATAGCTTGCCTCTAATAACTTTAGGGGGATGTAGTACTTTCTCTATTGATACAGCTCCACAAGCAAAGCAGAAAAAAACCCATTTAATCTTGGGACAACCACTCTGATTGATGACTTAATTAGTTTTCAGGTTTTTTGTTTTCTTTTTGCAAATGCCAAACAGTGTTTGTTATTTGTGCATCACTTCAGTACTATAAAAATATTCTGATTTTAAGTAACACTATGAAAACTTGCAAGACATATATTGCTGTGCTTTTATTTTC